>OX579648.1:9749623-10190753 GCA_951230895.1 Carpatolechia fugitivella | reverse complement strand
TCATCAAGTATAGGCTTTAATAAATTTTTTACATCCCAGAAATTTCGGATTTGAAAATTTTTGTTTCAATCTTTTATCCTTATCGAAAATATATTTTTGAAAAATAAATATTAGCTTGAATAGAAAATAGCAATAGCAAAAAGCCAACATTATGTGGTGTTCCCAGGCGGTCACCCATCCAAGTACTGACCACGCCCGATGTTGCTTAACTTCGGTGATCGGACGAGAACCGGTGTTTTCAACATGGTATGAACGTTGGCGACTACACAACCTAATTGTATGATGTCTTTAAAAAAATAAGTCTTTTTATTTGGAAACAATAGATATAAATAAAAAAAAAACAACATACAAGTGACAGTTATTTCATTTATTACAGAATCTGAAATATCAACATTGTTAGTTTACGTATGTTACTAAACGTGGTGTGGTAGTAGTGAGTGCTTCCTGTTACCAGGCCAACTAATGCTCTGCTCATCCCTTGAGGTATAAAAGCGTGACTCTGTTATGTACAGTATGTGTATGTATGTTGCCAGTTAAAATTATAAATAGATCTTCAAATTAAATCGACAAAAGTTAGTTTGATATTAAATAATACAATCTAAATTTTGATTCTTTCTTGTCTAACCAAAAAGAAATAGCATAAAATAATTTTATAAATAAATAATACGAAAATAGCAAAAAGCCAACATTAACATTACGTGGTGTTCCCAGGCGGTCACCCATCCAAGTACTGACCACGCCCGATGTTGCTTAACTTCGGTGATCGGACGAGAACCGGTGTTTTCAACATGGTATGAACGTTGGCGAATGAACACCCTAATTGTATGATTTCTTTAAAAAATAAAGTATTTTTATTTGGAAACAATAGATATAAATAGAAAAAACAACATACAAATGACAGTTATTTCTTATTATTACAGAATCTGAAATACATATTTATATTTTCCTTTACCTATGTTACTAAACGTGGTGTAGTGAGTGGTTCCTGTTACCAGGACAACTAATGCTCTGCTCATCCCTTGAGGTATAAAAGCGTGACTCTTTTATGTATAGTATAACATGTATATATATGTATGTTGCCTGTTATAATTAAAAATAGATCTTCAATTAAAATCGACAAAAGTTAGTTTGATATTAAATAACACAATCTAAATTTAATCTTTTGCATGTTAGAAATTTTGGTTCTTTGTTGTCTTACCAAAAAGAAATAGCTTAAAATAATTTTATAAATAAATAATACGAAAATAGCAAAAAGCCAACATTACGTGGTGTTCCCAGGCGGTCACCCATCCAAGTACTGACCACGCCCGATGTTGCTTAACTTCGGTGATCGGACGAGAACCGGTGTTTTCAACATGGTATGAACGTTGGCGACAGAACAAGCGAATTTGAAGATCTTTTTCCTACTGTTGACATGTTGGATTTTTGTCATTTTTAACATTGCTTCGTTAATAATTGGAACTATCTTACCATTCTCAATCAATCAATTAATGTTTACAGGACCATTAAAGTATATTTTTCACAAAGTTAAAAAAAGTGAGTGTCAAGGTCAAGTAAGGTCATTATATAGCATGGCCATGGTTGTGTTAAGGGTTATAAAGGGGGCACAAATTTTCGTTATTTTTTCGCTACGACGCATAGTTTTAGAGATATTTGAATATTATTGTTTTTTTCTAATGTCTGTCTGTGTGGCATCTTATTTGACAAATTGATTTTCATTTCATGTCAAAATATTGTTCTAAACCTTGTCTCAACCAAGTTACTACAAAACCGGTCCATAAACATAAAAGTTGGTCGCCATCTTGGTATTTTGACATTTATACCATACCGCCGTTAATCTCATGTCAAATTAATGGTCCCAAGTCCAGTTTTAACTAAATCAGTCCATGAACAAACAAGTTGCCTACCATTATGGATATTTGTTATTTTATAATTCAGTTGCTATTTTCTTTTCAAAATAAAGTATCAAACTGAGTTTTATCGAAATCAGCCCATAAACAAAAAAGTAGGCCACCATCTCGGATTAGCTTCACCAATGCGTAATATTAGATGAATTTTAAAATAAATTGCTTGCTAAATAGATTAATAAATTCACATTTTGATCGTAATCGATAGTATCGAAAATACAGATAGCCTATCGATACTATCGATAGACTATCGCTATCACAACAACACTAGCTGGCATTAAGTTTTAAATTAAATAACTACGAAACTGCGAGATCGCAAAGAATTTATAACTATCTACATTTTCAATAGTTAGAGAATATACAAAATCTAAAGAAAAAAACAAAATATAGTCATGTTCTCAACGTAGAGGGGTATATTTTAATTATTTCATGCATAAGCAACAAATAACTCTTAAAGTGGCGCGGATGAAAATGGATTACTTCCCAATACATTTCTAATTTTCCCTGACTCCGAGTAGACCTACCATTAATCGGGCTAAGTTGTGACCACAATGCAATGTGGTGTTTAAAAATCTCACCGAGTATATATTGACAGTTAAATAAGATCTAATTAATAGTCATTCCAAATAATATTAAAGTACTAACGGTCACTACCCAGTTTCTGTAGACAGGATGTTTTTTAATTTAAAAAATAAAGTCACTTTATTAATGCGGATGAGTATATTTTAATAATTGAATGCAAAAACAACAAGAAAATCTTCAAATTACGCGGATGAAGATAGATTACTTTCTGTATCATTTATAATGCCGACGATACGGCAAAAAATCGCTAGCGTTGCCATTATTAATTCCTTTCTAAATCAAGGACCTTTTTCGGTAACCGATATTAACACCGGTAACCAAAGCTAGAGGTAACACGTTTATAGGTTTCGCTAACCCAAATATCGGTTACCTTTATCTTAAATGTAACCTAGAATTTCTACCTTTACGGCATACCTTTACCGCAAATTTTAAAGGTTTTCGGACCCTGATGAGAACCGCAGGAGAACTAAGGTAACCGACATAGCCTTCAGAATTGCCAAAATTATGTGGCAGTGGGTGGGGCACATTGCTAGAAGAAAAAAGAAAAAAAAGAGAAGAAAAAAAATATATATTAATTTATTTCACAAATAACATAAAGTTGTATGTAAACATCGTCAAACTGAATAGCAGTTTGTAGGCGTAGCGTTTTTTCTCACAATTTCTTTTCCCTTTTAGGCTTAGGTAAGTAATAATTTCATTAAGGGGCATACAATGGCTAGATTAGCAACTCAACGCGCTTTAGTTCATTGTTCAACCGACGCACTACAGAAATAGCGTTTATATTAGCGTCCGATGCTTCACGCTAGTTACGTCCGACACTGCGCAGGAATCGTGCGAAAAACGTGTTTTTTTTTTACATTTTTCTTGAACACCTATGATTTTTTTTTTTCAACGGATGAAAGATAAATAAATTGCTAATAATCCGTAGGAACCGTGTCCGCGTCTATTGTAGTTTAGAAGCAGTAGCGAATTTAACAATAGGAACAGCTCGACTTCAATGGCGTTTTTTGGTATAGTATTTAATGTTTTTAATAAAAATCAGTCTGCGCCAAATAAAGGTTATATATCCAAGTTTAATATATATGTTTACTGGAACTTTCTACTTGCTCGTTTACGAGCCTTAGGCCTTCACAAACTGCGAGTTGGCATGGGTAGGACCCTTAACTGACGGCCGCTGGGGCAGAAAGGTTCTCGAGTGGCGACAGCGTACCGTAAGACGCAGCGTGGGCAGGCCTCCTACAAGGTGGACCGACGATTTGGTGAAGGCCACCGGAAATCGTTGGATGCGCAGAACCGGACGTTGTGGAGATCCTTGGGGCAGGCCTTCGTCCAGTAGTGAACGTCTTTTGACTGACTGAGCTGAACCAATTGAGATAAAACGCACTAGTGACTTTTTCACTAGGTGTTATGTATAAAACGCATCTTTTTTATATTCATTATTTTGGCACAACTGTCAAATACATGACGTAGGTTTCATTGATGTCACTACCCTTCCTTTCCTCATTTTCCCCGAGAAAAACACAAAAAGCGAGGGTAGATAAAAAACTACCAACGTCAAGCTGGCAGAAGCAAAGCTCTGTCTATTCGCTCGTCGGCCGCCATCTAGTAAAGTCTATCGTTCGACGATACTATCGAAGGCTTAGCGAATTAGCTATAACACACGCGGCCATCCATATTTGCGCCGTGGTCGCGACTTCTAGCATCAGGGAGGATCACAAGCTAGGAAACAAAGGATTGGACAGTAGCTGCTGAGCGCCATCCATTTCGCAGCCCACTTACGAAAGAGATCAGCGGTAAGTGTTTTTCTCACACCTTTCTTTCCCCTTGTTCGATTCCCATCCATATTTTTGGTCCTTCGTTCCCGATATTTCCTTTCCTGTGACATCATCTTTTTTTGGGGTTTAATCATCTTATTCTCACATTTCATTTTCATTTTTTCATATATGTCGGTATGCGCCATATTTTCTCTTTGCTCTCATTTAGCCTCGGCGGTACTTTTTAAACTCACTCGATTGTCGTTCAGAAATCGAATTTAACTTATTCACTGAGTCGACTCATAACGTTATCGGTTTTTAATTTTATAGGGTACAGCACTAGTTCATAGACAACTAACATTTCTGCTTGTCAGTCAGTCAGTCAGTTCGTTCATTCAATCAATCAAAATGTCTACACCAGCCGATGATAGAAACAATGACGAAAAGGATGAAATTAAATCAAAATCTAGTGATAGTTCGAAATATAAGCAGTGCCATGTTTGTATGAATATGCACAATCGATACATGTGCACTTTGTACGAATTAGCTACTAGGTTAAGTTCTCAACCTGATGACAGATTGTTGTTGGCGAATTTTAGTGCTCGTTTTAAGGATATTACCTCTTGCCGCGACAAGTTTGTTGATGCCGTCACATATTTAGCCGCGCACTGTGCCGATGAGGACGAGCAGAAGGAAATAGACGCTATTTTTGCCGCTTTTAACGACATGTACTATTCTATTCAAGTGATACAAGATTCATTGCAAAGTGTAAACAAACCAACGGTTTCCCAGCCTAGTTCTTGTTCTAGTAGTGATAATAACAATCAGCTTTGTTTACCAAAGATTTCTATTCAACCTTTTACTGGGAATTACACTGATTGGCCTAGTTTTATTGCTTTGTTTGACAGTTTAGTGCATCATGTCAAGGATATTTCCAATGTTAGGAAAATGCACTATTTGGTCAGTTTTTTGGATAAGGAACCTAAGAATCTGATTAAGCATTTAGAGATTTCATCAGATAACTATTTAAAAGCATACGACATGCTCAAGGAGCGATATGAAAACAAAAGGTTAATTGCAGACAAACATTTGGAATTCATTTTATCACTAGGGAACATTAATCAAAACAACTTGAATAATAATCTAAGGAAATTTGTTAACATTCTAAAGGAAAACTTACAGGCTCTGACAGCGCTTAAATTTGATGTTGATTCATGGAGTTTTGTGTTGTTGCATATTATCGTTAGGAAATTGCCAATTGATCTCCGCAGTAGATTTGAATTAGATCACTGCACTCAACCAAATTCTATACCAACTTTTAGTGATTTGTTAAAATTTTTGGAAGCTCATTTAAGAGTTTTAGAGGCTGTTTCTAATAATCATAAAGGTCACACTATTTCTAGTACTTCACAAATTAATCAAAATAAAGTTTTGGCTGTCAGCGGATCCACACCAAGGTGTCCTTCTTGTAACGGAGAACATAATCTTTATAATTGTGATAAATTTAATTCCATGACTACTGCTCAACGTAGGGAATTTGTTAAAACAAACAGGTTATGTTACAATTGTTTGCGTAATCATTCGGTAAACAATTGTGCATCTAAATCATCTTGTCAGGTGTGTGGTGGACGTCACCATACTAAACTTCACATGGAGCACAATGCTTCCACGGCCCAATCTACGGGTCAGGCCATGACTTCTACTTCTCAAAGAAATGAGCCTGCTGTATCGAACATGAGTTCTACAGTCCAGTCTCTGCATGCACATAGTATCCACGGGGGATCTACTATGCTGTTAGGTACGGCTTTGGTAGGGGTTCAAGACGTCAATGGTCACACTCATCGTGTACGGGCTATGCTCGATAGTGGTAGCCAGGTTACTATTATCACGGAAGGATTGGCACAGATGTTACGTTTGCCACGTTCAACATCTGGAACTTTATACGGGTTAGGTGGTTGCAGCGGGCAGCGCACTAATGGTCTGATTACATGCTCTATCAAGGCTATTTCGGATTGTTCTCAGGCACCATTGGTGACCTCAGCTGTAATATTAAAACGGATTATGGGAGACTTACCTTGTGTTCAAGTCTCATCTTCGGTTCTCAACAAATGTCAGGGCATTTCCTTGGCTGATAGCGAGTTCAATACTCCAGGCCCTATCGACTTGTTGATCGGTGTTGATCTCTATGATCAAATCTTTGATGGTAGGAAACTTCATTTAGGGGAAGGCTTTCCTACTGCTTTCGGTTCCATATTCGGATGGGTACTTATGGGTAGAGCTCCCATGGACTCTACATTTTCTTCTAACTTTTCTGGTTTAGCGACTCTGTCTTGTACTGCTGACTTAGACTCTATCCTTATGAAATTTTGGGAGGTAGAGCAGGTTCCAGTACATCATGTACAAGATCCAGAGGATGTTCAATGTGAAAAACATTTTATGGAAACTCATGGTAGAGATGACACGGGACGGTTTACAGTTCGCCTGCCGTTCAAAACAGAGCATAAACCTTTGGGTGAAACTCACACCAAAGCTTTGACAAGGTTTCACAATTTAGAACGTAAACTCCTCAAGTTTCCGCGTCTTCGCGAACTCTACATTGCGTTCATGCAGGATTATTTGGACGCAGGGCACATGCAACTGATTTCATGTGTTCCATCTCAAGACAGGTATTACATACCCCATCACGGTGTGCTCAAGGAGAGCAGTAGCACGACCAAGCTCCGCGCCGTATTCGACGCGTCAGCTCCTAGTAGCTCCGGTATGTCCCTCAATCAGGTATTACTAGCTGGCCCCAAGCTTCAGCAGAATGTTGAAGATGTTATTCTTCGTTTCAGAACGCATGCCATCGCATTCATTTGTGATGTTAAGCAAATGTACCGTCAAGTGCGTATGCATGAAGAAGACGCTAAGTACCAAACAATATTTTGGCGTGAATCACCTGATCTATCGCTTCAACAGTTCGAGCTCACGACTGTTACCTACGGGGTTACCAGCGCAGCTTATCTTGCCATGCGCGTCATACGCGAGCTTGCGTTGCTCAACAAAGACTCTCGTCCTGAGGCTGCTCGCATTTTATCAGAGGATATTTTCGTCGATGACATCATTAGCGGCGGCAGTGATGTTCCATCGGTAAAGGTTATACAACAACAGATAGTCAACGTTCTTGCTCAAGGCGGTTTTCAGCTTCGTAAATGGGCTAGCAACTCCAACGAGATTTTACAAGATTTTCCCAAGGATCACCTTGAAACTCCATTCCGCTTCGAGGAATCGGGAGACAATATCTTCAAGGTTTTGGGCATTGAATGGAACGCCGAAATTGATAGTTTCATCTATCGCGTTTCCAACTTCGGGAAATGTACCACAAAACGGGAGATATTGTCTAACATTGCTCGTATCTACGATCCCTGTGGCTTCTTAGCTCCCATTACGTTCTATGCCAAGGTTGTTATGCAACGCTTGTGGTCATATGAACTCGATTGGGACGATCCGCTTCCGGAAGATTTCCAGTCCATCTGGAAAACTTTTGTCGAGGGCTTTGGTGTCTTAGGTCAGCCACAGGTACCTCGGTTCATATTATGCGAAAATCTTCAACGCTGTGATCTCATTGGATTCTGCGATGCTTCGGAAGCTGGTTACGCAGCCGTTACTTACCTCCGAGTGGTGGATTTTTCTGGCGCAGGTGGCATCTTGAATACCTCAACAATTTGCAACAACGCGCAAAATGGCGCAATAATTCAAATAATCTCAAGCTTGGAGATTTAGTGCTCATTAAAGAGGACAACGCACCCCCTCTTCAATGGCGCAAAGGAAAGGTGATCAAGTTGCATCCAGGCGCAGATCAAATTGTCCGCGTTGTGGAACTAAAAACCGCCAACGGAAACTGTCTCCGATCGGTGACTAAGCTTAGTCCCCTACCTTATCAAAATTAAAAAAAAGAAGGGGACGTATGTAAAATAGGTTTAGTTAGGTAGTATAGCATAAGGTTTTAATAAGGTTTTCTTTCTTTTAAATATTTTAAAGAGCTTAGTAGCTCTTTGGGGGGCGGTATGTTATGTATAAAACGCATCTTTTTTATATTCATTATTTTGGCACAACTGTCAAATACATGACGTAGGTTTCATTGATGTCACTACCCTTCCTTTCCTCATTTTCCCCGAGAAAAACACAAAAAGCGAGGGTAGATAAAAAACTACCAACGTCAAGCTGGCAGAAGCAAAGCTCTGTCTATTCGCTCGTCGGCCGCCATCTAGTAAAGTCTATCGTTCGACGATACTATCGAAGGCTTAGCGAATTAGCTATAACACACGCGGCCATCCATATTTGCGCCGTGGTCGCGACTTCTAGCATCAGGGAGGATCACAAGCTAGGAAACAAAGGATTGGACAGTAGCTGCTGAGCGCCATCCATTTCGCAGCCCACTTACGAAAGAGATCAGCGGTAAGTGTTTTTCTCACACCTTTCTTTCCCCTTGTTCGATTCCCATCCACTAGGGAAACCGTAGGAATCGAACCCACGACCTCCAGATCAGGATTGAGTCATATATCATTTTGTTCCTCTGTTGATATATACAGGTTTTAACATGCGCCGTTTTTTCAGTAAAAGTCCTAATTAAATTCCCGCAAAATTGTGGTTATCACTATGCCAAAATGTTTAAACCCCTTTGGAGCCCCTAAAATATTCACCCACCTACGAGATGGACCGACGCGACGATCTGGTGAGGATCGCTGGGTCTCGTTGGATGCAGGTGGCTATGGACCGGTCGCGCTGGAGTGCGATTGGAGAGGCCTATGTTCGTTCAGCAGTGGACTATAACAGGCTGAAATGATGATGTTGATGATGATGAAAAATAAAATTAGAATCGATTCGTAGAAGCTGAATGTTCCAGAGCCTTTTCTCCGTAAAAGTACAAAGGTGTACTCAAAAATATTTTTATTGAGATTTTTATTGGTGTAGTTAAAACGGTTAGAAATAAAAACGTGGGGTAACTTCAATACGATGTCTGCAAAAAATAACATCGTGGTCGCCCTAGTTCATTTCTATACTAATTTTAATCATAAATTGTATAGAAGTAAAGAAATGAGCTAAGGGAGCTACTGACGGAATTTATAGCTTACAAGCCAGAAGGAGCTAGGCACACACGAAATGGCAAACATCCGGCCTTATACCTTGATTTTTAATTAGGTAGACTAAAGTGACAGCTGCAAAGGTAGTTTTTTTTTTATGTTACAAGCTGAAGATCATAGGGATGTGACATGACTCATTAAACTGACTCATTGAGCTAATTCGTTGTATCGTTGCAACAAGACACCTGGATTTAAATTTACTTAATATGGTTGTAATACGAATATAGGTATAGGTAGGTATACGTAATGTATTTTATAACTTTTCACATGTTAATTACATAGTTAACAATAAAATAAATTGAACTGATTTATAGAAAACTTCTGTAACAAATATTTATGAGTTATAAAAAGTTACACAAAAAATATATTATTGCAACATAACTCCTGTGTGAGAGCACCTAATACTCTTGAATTAGACGAATAGTACAATTACCCGCGGAATGTATAGAATAAACGTTAATAAAAATAAAAATCTATAGCTTTGTCTATCAAAAAATTAAATCGTGTTTAAAAACTTGGAGTGTGACAGTCAACCAATTGTTCATGAAATAATTCATAGAATATTTTTAATAGAAGCAAAAAACGATTCATACAATTTTTTAATGAAGAGTAGATGGATCATGCTCTCTAACCGGCGCGTGCGTCATTCGTCTTTCCACTTCGCTCGCGATTGGTTGTACGAATATTCCTTGCGCTTTCAACGCCGACTTTCGTTGTTACTTGTTGTTAAATTTTGTTATTTTTTCATTGTTACTTGTTACGTTACGTTGATTTGATTGAATATAGTAAAATTTGATGAACTCTAAATTTATCACACTGTTACAAGTCACTTACTCTTAGTCTTTGGATCACTCAGGCTATATCACTATTTTTTATGTTGCGTTAAATGGCAACACTCCAAACGTCACTTTAGTCCATCTAACTAAAAATCTGGGTTTAGATCATTCATGGTCGTACGTACTACCAGTACGGTGGTAATCGTACGTACTACCAGTACGTACGACAGAAAAGAGTAAACAAAAAATGAGGGCGCTGTACGAAGTTAATTGGCAACACTGGTGATGTTTCAGCCAATCATTGCAACTTCCTGTTTTTGGCTACCAATCACTGCCAGTTTATCTGGTATTGCCTTTGGTGAAGAATTTAGTTCCATCCACGGAGGTTCCATCTACTCTTTTGTGTCGCAATGTAGACTGTAGTACAGATTAAAGATTTCTGACTCGCGTCGCCGTCTTTTATTCCTCTGAGGTACAGATCTAAAATAAATATATAATTCAATTTATTTGTCAAACATCTTTAAATATTCCCACCCAATTGAATAGGCAGAATATAAACAAAGTGTCGCCTCTATGACGGTGACATCGCATCTATGACTTATTAGCCGGCCCCCGCGCGCCCCGCACTACCGCGCTTGTTGCACAAATTTTGTAGGCAGCGTCTTTTCTAGTACGTAGTAGTAGGTACATTATACTTCAATGAGCGTAAATAACGGCGCGCGCGACTCGTCGAACTTCGTGTGGCATGCAAGCGGCGCAACCGCGACGGACCGCGCGCCGAAGATGTGCGAATTTACCCGATGCCCCGATGGCCTAACCGAGCGTAAATGTAGAGCTTAGAAAATTCAGAAACTTAATTACTTCATACAAAACTTAAAAGCTATGCGAGTTAGTACTCTTAGTATGCGACAGTCCTAAGCCTGTGTAAAGTGTGAAGGTTATTGTGTGTGATCAACTAAATAAGTAAAAGTCACATATTTCCATCATAACGTTCCAATGTTCCAAGTTCCAACTTCTAATCTCGTTCCAACTAGTTCCAAAATATCGACGTGACCGACGTGACTTTTATGTAACTGGAACCAAAAATGGGTAGACGGTTGCTATAAGAAGAAGAAAAAAAAAAGGTTTCCCCGTGAAACGGGACCCAGCTGTCAAAACTCATACGTTTTTTGCTTTTCTGATCCCTGACAGCGTTGAAAGTCTGATTCGGAATGCGCCCTTTGACTCTGTGTGTGACTTTGACAGGTCAAAGCGATGGATGATTAATTTTAAAAAATTGAATTGATTTGTTTTGACAAAATCTTTTACCCATATCTTAACCTAAGAAGATTTGTTTTATTACCACGAACACACAATTTAAGTGCGGGTAGTCTGTATAATATTGTGAGTGTAGTTTAACTGATAAATCATGAGTCGTAACTTAAAAGCTTTAATCGGACCCTCAATTCTAAACTCTGACTTATCAAGATTGTACGAAGAATCACAAAAGTTGCTCGATAATGGGGCAGATTATTTGCATTTAGATGTAATGGACGGACACTTCGTCCCCAATTTAACCTTTGGCCATCCAATCGTGAAATGCCTACGATCTAAAATTAAGGATGCCGTATTCGAAACCCACATGATGGTTTCAAAACCAGAACAAGTAAGTTTTCATTCATTTCCATTGAACTATATATCAATGTTCATTTCTAGATTGTTACCAATTGTGGAAGCCGTTCACTTTCTTGCTAGTGAATCTACTATAATAACAGAAAAAAATAACTCGCTATGTTTTTTCTGTTTCCAGTGGATTGTTCCTATGGCTGAAGCAGGTGTTAATCAGTACACATTCCATATTGAACCAGTTTCTAATGTGGAAGAAGTGTGTAGGAAAATCAAAGAAAATGGAATGAAGGTAACTACTAGATACCTATTCTGGCAAAATTGAGCAACTTCTGGCAAGTGTTGCCAGGTGTCCGGATAAAGCTGGATACATTTAGGCATTACGGTTGCGTGTCCAACCAAGTTATATGGTGTCCAGCTTTTTATTTGACCATTTTATTGTTGTTTTAATAGAACAAAGATGATAAATCTGATTTCTGAAATGTTGTGTTATACTAAAACTAAAAAATTAAGGATGTCTGGCCTTTTTACCTAAATTTCCAGCTTTTCGGTTTTAAGACAAACCCTATCTGGGAAGCTCAAAGCCTGCAAAATCTGGGAGGGGAATCATTTTACTCTGTACCACAGAATTAATATAGTACTCTCCCCCTCTGCACATTTCAAAGTGATTGTTAATATTGATTGTATTTGCATGTCTTTTCATGTTTTCTTACCTACTTTTGAATTCACCAGGCTGGAGTTGCTATTAAACCAGGTACCCCAGTTACTGAAGTAGAAAAGTATATATCCATTGCTGATATGGTGCTCATTATGACAGTGGAGCCAGGGTTTGGAGGGCAGAAATTCATGGAAGACCAAATGGTGAAAGTAAAATATTTGAGAGAGCACTATCCTTTACTGGATATTGAAGTGGATGGAGGAGTTGGACCAGCTACAATAGGCTGCTGTGCAACTGTAAGAATCCATTCAATACCTACACAATATGAAAACAGCAGCATGTAGTTTGTCTAATGATGTGCATTAAACTACTCACTTGTCACTTGCCACTAAACTTATGCAGTTGTGCTGTTACATCCCTTCAAATCAATTTAAAGCTTTTATCACTACTAGCATAGACTGCTTGAACTATCACCATAATTTAGATCATGCAATATCAATGTTTCTAATATCAATGTTAAAACTAATATGTTTCTAATATCAATGTTAAAATTAATATAAAACTAATATCAATGTTAGTCACTCCCCCATTTAATGTTAATTTGTTGTCACATTCATGTTGAAAGAAAGTAACTAGACCCATATTTTGTTGAAACTGTCTCATAATTTGTTATATCAACAGGCTGGTGCCAATATGATTGTGTCTGGAACTGCGGTTATTGGAGCCCAAGACCAAGCAGCTACCATCAAACTTCTCAGAGACACAGTCCAACAAGCTATGAAAAAGTAACCACTACTGTGCTACAATTTTCCATGTGAAAAGTACATTCCCAAATGATCAAATCATGTACAAAAATACATACGAGCTTATATTTTCTAAGTATAAATTTTATAGAATAAATCATTACTTTTTTTTTTTATCTACATTTATTTATTAAAATCTACTTAAGTCTAATTTGTTTGCAGCTCCAATGTCACTGGATGTATTAGTTTTTGAGGTTGGAAATGTTGAACTATTTGCAATTCCTGTGCCTGTAAATGCCATTGGTTCATGATTAGCTTTCAATTTATTTCGTAGTCCTGTCATAGCTACGAGAACAGCTTCCTCTGTGCGAATAGTTCTAGAGCCTTGGTTTGGAAGTACATTAATGTAGTGATTGAAAAGTAGATTAGCTTCATCCTCTTTCAACTGTTCATCGTTTTCCAAAGCAGCTTCAATACCATGAAGACCTCCAAACACAATTAATGCGTGGTTATATTTTAATTCCTTGTCAGGATAATCATCAATAGATGTGCCTCTATCAGAAGTGCCAATGGAGATGTCATAACTGAAATTTTGAAAGCAAGTTAGTACGTACATACCATTCAAGTTTACCCATAGGTAATATTAAGTACTTGGTAAGATAAATATGGATCATTTACTCACCCTTCTTTATAGGGACATTGTGTAAACACCTGACTGAGATTATTAGCTATTCTGACTGTGTAGCCCCAATAAACTCCAGTTTCAGCTCTAGGTGTGCTTAAACTGACAATCTTCCCTTTGAGCTTCTTACTACCTTCTGAAGTAGGCAGAATTTTGACTGTCACTCTTATGCCTGGGTTCAAAAGTTTATCTGTTGAAACATCTTGGAGTAAGCCTACATTGACCTGTGAACCCCTGCCAGGTTTGACCTTCTTATTCATAGTAATGCCTTCCCTAAAACAACAATTTAAAAATTTTATAAATATAATATATAAGTGCACTTCTTCACTCAGTATGTGGTATAATATGTATATTGGCTATGCACAATACTGGTTATCATTCAGTTTTAAAAAACAAAAAGGTAAGGTAAGTTTACCTGAACATAAATTCATTAGACTGGCGCAAGTGATGTGGGGCATCTAAAGGATTCAAAAGACCTGCAAATTCTAAGTCCTTATGTAATGGAAAGAAGTGTTTTCTCAAGTACTGAGGGCATTCTAAATATTGCAAAATTCGAGCTAGTTGCACACAGCTTTTGCGCGCGACTTTGACTCCCCCAACATCCTCGAGTGTGGACTTCTTAGTGTCCAGTTTATCACCGATGTCGTCGTAAACTATAACCTCATCAACACAAAACACACACGCAGCTCGCGCTATCTGCCCAGCCAAGTAGGTGCGAAGTTCAGCTGATTGAGCGTTCTCAAGTATAGATCCTGGCACTGCAATGCTAACAGTAGATATCTCTGCAAATTTCTTTTCACGTTCCGCTTCTTCATAAATCTTCTGCTCCACTTCTTTTTCGAAAGCTACCCTTTTCTCCCGCTTAAGTATCTTCTCCTCGTTTCGCTGCCGTTTTTGAGCTTTTCTCTCCTGATTTATTTCTCGCCAACTCTTTCCTTGCGGTTTCACTGGTATAACTGGTTGAGACATAGGTATTGACTGGCTCTTGGCCTTGTTGGCTCCTCTCTTTTAAGTTTACAAGATATGTAACACGTAGTTTTACTTGCTCTATGTATGTAGGTAACTATCACAGAGAACCTTTTAATAATACAGGTAACTATAAAGAAATAATTCGTGCGTGCAGGCCTCAGAGGTTATCTATCTGTCAAAATAATCCACAGTATTCCACAGAGTACCTTGTATTTAACTTGTATAAACGGTAAAAATAAAGGCGCGTTTCCATTGTGCAAGTGCTTGCATGCAAGTATGACGTCACCCTTGCGTACAAGTTACTTGAATTGTAAACTTTAATATATAGAGCTTGAACCTCGCATGCAAGTTTTTATTGTCATGCAAGTGTCCGAACCAGGGCAAGGACGTGCTGTGGCACTTGCGCGCGCAACTTGCATATCAGTTGCGCAGACAAGCGTCAGTTGCGCATTATGTTTACAAGTTCAAAACTACCTGCATGCAATTTGCAGCCTGCATGCAATTTGCAGCCTGCATGCAAGTTTACGTTTCCATTACTCAAGCTGCATGCAACTTGCAACTTGCATGCAGGCTACTTGCATAATGGAAACGCGGTTTTAAAGTTTACAATTCAAGTAACTTGTACGCCAGTGTGACGTCATACTTGCATGCAAGCACTTGCACAATGGAAACGCGCCTTAATCGAAGGTGCCATAGACTTCTAATATACTGGCGTATAGACCAACAAAGCGTGCGAGGGATAAGAAAATCTCTTACGGAGATATAGCAAGATAGAAAAGGAAAGCGAATCTATTGGAACTGTGACCGGTTTTGGTTGACAGGTAGTCACGTCACAAGTCGACACGCGTGGAAGAAGCTCCTCAGTATTTTGTATTTTTTGCGTAAATTGTGGTTTATTTTTAGTAAATACGATTGTATTCAACAATAGTTACATGTTCTGTGAGTGACTGTGGGGTTAATCATAGAAATACTCCTGAAAATTGCACATTTCACAGGTAAATACTTAGGACGTCGTCGTCACTACAATAATGCGTTTATTTTTGGTTAAAACTTGTTTTTTATTCTGTCAATAATATAAAATTATGTCAATCCTTTTGTATTTTAATATTTTGTGTCGATAAAGTTCTGTTTAATGATAATTTTGTTTATTTTGGTGAACTATTTTTTCATCGTTAGATTTTACACTAGCTAACGCACACATTGATAAGTCAAAACTTAGCACGCATTATCGGGCTGTCAGATTGTCTATACGCTAGTATATTATAAGTCTATGGAAGGTGCATCTACATTCCGTTCTGTGGACCTAACAAATTTTTGGGTGCATTTTTTTTTGTGCGGTTAATAACGTGCAGCAAATAATACTCAACAAATAATGTGCAGCAAATAATTCATGTTTTTTGCTCGAATCATTGGACTGCACGTTATTTAATGCGTAATATTAGATGAATTTTATTGTAGCGCTCCAATAATGAGCACTTCGTAATATGCAGGCAATAATACGCGTCTAATATTAAGCATCGGATAATAAGCGTCAAATATTACTGATAACAATTGATACTTGTGATTGTCGGCGCTTGATGGAACTTGGTAGACATATTTAATAAAAGATAAAAAACCGTGTATCTACAGTTCTGTGAAGCGGGACGTTAGGGAAACAAGTAAACACTGCGAGCGCTGACAACATACTACTTTTATTAATTTAATTACCTAGCTTATAAGTACATTAATCGCTTAACATAAGACAATAAACTTACTCCTTACATCTCCCACCAAAAGAAATAAAAATAAAATACTTATTATATTAAATTATCTTTTATCTTTACTAAATTTGAATAGACTTCTTCCAATCTACTTGTCATATCAGCATACTTATTATCCTATGATTATGTAAACTCCAATTATAAAAAAATAAAATAAATCATACACTAAATCATACTCACTTATAAGTTATTTTTAATAATAGGTTTTTATGATTATTAATATTTTGTTTTTTATTTTATAATCTTATGTTCTACGTACTTATTATTATTTATTTATTTTTTAAAAGAGTTCATATTATTTTATTTTCCGCACTTCACTGCACTGCACATCACTTCATTTTTTTTTTATATACGCGCGTTTTAATTTACGTTTTTGTTATTTACGTGTGGTTTTTTTTTTACGATTTGAAGATATGTCCCATTGCCGTAGACCTACTTATCTCCCGAAGATCCTGGTTGATTGGCAGACTCACATCTGCGGCAGCGTGATTCACGTTGATCCCGATTGAAAGAACGCCGTAGGTTGTATCGTACAACCAAATCATTTGACCAACTGGTATGGCACTTCTTGTAAAGTTTGTAGCAGCAATACAGGAATCCAATTGCCAATAAAGTACAAATTACCATCATCACGATACTAATGGCTGATAGGTGATATTTCATCTCGTGAATTGTAGCATAGTTTTTTCCTCCAACAGCATTCTGATTGATGAAAACATCTTCTTTTTCGACTTTTGATTGGCACATCGTTAGTCCTTGGCGTCAAATACTCCCTTATGAAAACCAAAATTTAAAATAAAATCTCCCTTGGTTTCTTCCGAATACACGTCAATCGCGGTATAAAAATCAAAGCATTCCCACGGTACAATCATCGCTACGCTAACCCGACACCTCACGTGGCAGGGTCGCCATGTGGAGCGGGACATTAGGGAAACAAGTAAACACTGCGAGCGCTGACTACAGACTACTTTTATTAATTAATTACGTAGCTTATAAGTAAATTAGTCGCTTAACATAAGACAATAAACTTACTCCTTACAGTTCTCACTCTCTGGGTAAACTACTGTGCAACAACAAAGATCGCACATCGACGTACAGAAGAAGTGGTATATACGAACTCTCTTGCGTGGACTGTGACAGGAAATACATTGGTCAAACAGGAAGATCTTTTGAAACTAGAATTAGGGAACATTGCAGTAGCCGGAGGCTGAATAAAATTGACTCTATCTTTGCTGAACATCTGATTTCAGAAAATCACAACTGACAAACGGGTGCATTTCAAAGCCCTGCATATTTGCGACAAAGGAAAAAAAAATACAGCTTTAGAAGCACTCGAGATAAATAAAGTGATTATCCGAAACAAAGATGACATTCTAAATCAGCAATTAGACATCAATAAATCCCCCCTTTTATTTTTTTTTAATATATAATTATCTATGACATAATTATTGTAATCTTTAATTGCTTATTGCAAATTTATTACTTGTTACCTATTATTATTGTACCTTGTACCCTATTTTTTACCCCTTATTAAGGTAATTTTTATTAAGTGACAACACTCGTTCATATGGGGAGAATCAAGTGTGATTACCCTCATTATTTAAATTATACTGTTTTGAAATATACTGTTGTTTATGTTGGTTTGGACGGTCGTTATTGACATACTATGTGATCTAGAATAAGTAATTAATAACCCTGTGAAGATGATCTGTTGATCGAAACCGGTCGGGTGAATGTTATATAAGTGGAACTAGTAAAAGTGACTTTTATTAAATATTACTGATAACGCGAATTATTAGCTGCGTATTATCGACTGCACATTATTCGTGCGCAGGAATAAAGTGCAGTCTAATAATTCAGTACGGTACGGGGTCAATGTTTTTTTCTTTTTAACCGACTTCAAAAAAGGAGGAGGTTCTCAATTCGTCTGTATTTTTTTTTATGTATGTTATTAGATATCTCCGCCAATTGTTAACCGATTTTAATAATTCTTTTTTCATTCGATAGGATTTACTCTCGAAATGGTCCCATATTAATTTCGTCAAGATCTGATGGTGGAACATGAGGTAACACTTGGAAATTCCTCAACGGAATGTAGCATTCGCGTCGTTATTCGTCTATTCTTTTAGTCATATCTCAGTCAGTTTTCAACCGATTTTGATGATTCTTTTTTCATACGATAGAACGTGCTTTAGGGATAGATCCATACCAATTTTGTTAAAATTTGATGATGGAATAAGAGATAAAAGCGGAAACTCCTCAACCAGTGATAGCAACATGCATCGCGCGCGATACTGTTTGTGGTGGAATGTTGCTAGGCAACGAAATAAATTTGTTTTGTCAGTTTGCTGAAAATCTACGTTTCCCTTGTTCCATTTATTCGAATTTATCACATTATTGGCGACCGTGACAGGACAAAAACCTGCAATCTTCGAATATTGTATTGGAAATCACAAATAATTTAGCTTCTATGGCCGAGTGGTCAAGTGTTTTAATCTTTTAACGGAGGTTTCGGGTTTGAATCCCGGTGAATACACTCTTAAACGAAAATGTCTTTATGAGACTTTCTCCAGTTTAGTTGGGACATTGCTGCCTGAATCACCCGATTGTCTGAAAAGAAAGATTATTCCGTGTTTCAGAAGGCACGTTAAGCCGTGTGTCTCGGCTCTAATATCTACAGAAGGCGTCGTTACTCGAGCTAAGTCAGTGGGTTTTGACAAGGGCCCAGTACTATATTAATTGTGTAACAGGGTGTGTGAGGTTGGTTGTCGACCTTACAATCCACAATATGAAGAAAAAGAAGAAGCCAGCTTACGTTCACTATCTGTAATCAACTAACGATAGACTTTCAAGATACCATCTCAAACCTGTAACTCCTTACGAATAGCCCAAGTATCGGGGTAAACTGTAAGCCTAAGGGAAGAATCGTGCTCGTCCATACAAAAAGAGAAAACGTTTTTCCACTTCTATATATATTTTCCAATCTCCATGATTTTTTAGTATGTTATTGACACAATGAATGACTAGGTTTATAGTTTTTGCTTTTTTCAAAATTCGCAATAGATTCAAACTTATATAGGCACCTCAAGTAACGTATTTTTTTTGATTGAAACTGTGTCAAAGTGATTTGTTGAAATTTAGTAATTGGAAATCGTTTTCTCCCGTAGTGGGAATTTCATCAAGAAAAGTATCTATTGTCGGCGAGCTGCAACGCTCTCGCTCTCTCTCTCTCCTGGGGGTATGAGCGCACGAGCGATAGCAAATGTTTTCCTAAATACCTATTTCGTTAGGATCGCGAAGCTATTCTTTCCTCTTTGCATTGTCAGTTTAGTGGCCAGCTGGACTACCAAATGACCTCTTACTTCGTAGCCTCTTTACCCAGTTTAACTTATGTTATTTTAGAAACTATTATATAAACAACTAAACGCGGTTGCAAAGCACGAAAGACGCAGTCTAAACTAAGTAAATACCAAAAATATAATATCTTTGTACTGAAACTGTTAAATAACAAAGCCTAGCTTTGGCTAATGAATAAAAATAATAGAAAATGTGTCGCGGTTAGGATTAATTATTTACATAAAATATATTAAATAAAACACTGAAAATCATTAAATAAAAATAATTTTAACAAAAAAATAGAAACCTCCTTCAAATTGCCTTATATGGTTATCTCCACTAAAAAGTAACAAATAAAATAACATTCCAGATGGAACATGAAAAAAATATTGCCAATATCCTCAATTAAATAGATAGGTAGTATATTAAGTAAATATTTAGAATTTTGTACTTCCTTTTGGAGTCGGTGCCAGCCAAAAAATCGTCGATTAGTCGTGGGCAACTGTTTTAAGTCGTCGTCGTCGTTAAGTCAGTACATATTTCTATATGACTATGAATAAAATTCTTTGATAGTCTATAGCGTCCACTACACTACTCGCGAAGTTGATCGAAGTAAGCCGAGGACGAGAGTACAGAGAGGCACTTCGTGCAACTTCGGGCTTCACTTTTACACCAATTTGACACTTCGTGAGACTTCGTCGAAGAACTTCGGACGAGAGTGTAGTGGGCGCTTAAATGTTTTGTTGTGCTGCGCGGGATGCAATGCCGCACCCGACCAAACGCAGGGATAACGACAGGAGCGACTACCAAGAAAGTCCGGGTAGGTTTCATTCGATAAATAATTAATACTCGTAGTTTCGTCATCTTCAATTTTTGGCTGGCACCGACTCCAAAAGGAAGTACAAAACTCTAAATATTTACTTAATATACTACCTATCTATTTAATTGAGGATATTGGCAATATTTTTTTTCATGTTCCATCTGGAATGTTATTTTATTTGTTACTTTTTAGTGGAGATAACCATATAAGGCAATTTGAAGGAGGTTTCTATTTTTTTGTTAAAATTATTTTTATTAAATGATAGTGATGATCCATCAAACTATGGCGAACCCTTCACGTCAATATACCAGGTGTTACAAAACTACAAATAAAGCCGAAAGGATGTGAATCTGCTCGTAAAACTGAACAACTTTCCCCAAAGAACATAGGTCGAAAAATGATTTAAAAAAATCGCATTCCCATACAAAATGTAGATGGTCTCCATACAAAATTTACAGGTGTTACAAAACTACAAATAAAGCCGAAAGGATGTGAATCTGCTCGTAAAACTGAACAACTTTCCCCAAAGAACATAGGTCGAAAAACGATTTAAAAAAATCGCATTCCCATACAAAATGTAGATGGTCTCCATACAAAATTTACGGGTTTTTTTGTAACACCGTGTATATCGTGATAAATATCGTGATATTTACTGATAGATCTTGGGCCGGATTACACACCATCGATACGGATCGCAGCAGTACTGAAGCGTTCATCGTACGAGGCAGACGCGATGGACGCTAGACGGAGGAAAATTAGAGCTTGTGTGGCAATAATTGGAGGCATTGTAGCCCTTTAGTTAAACAAACGAGTAAAAAGAAAGCGATTGATGAAGAATTGACTACAAACGAGAGAAAAGAATACACATCTGAATTTATTTGACGAAATGTATGTTGTAGAACCATCCGGGCGTTTATTTTCTTCAGAAAATAATACCCTTACAGAAAATCGAAATAGACTAAACCCAAATAATAATTAATAATAATTATTATTTTTATTTATTGTTAACTATTTTTGTCTAAATTATTATTTCTTTAGATTTTAAGCATTGGCAGCCGTAAAATATTTTTTATCTATTACGACGTCTGGTTGACCTGTTTCTAGAAATTAAACTTTTTTTTAATAAAGCACCAAATATAATTACAAACAAACAAACTATCTCTATTCCAAATTTCATCCAATTCCGTTAAGTAGTTTAGGCGTGAAAGCGGAACAAACATCCAAACATATTTTCGCATTAATTATAATATTAGTGTGATTAGTCCTCCATCGCTGCCGTCTCGCTGCGTACTGATCGCGATAATATTGACGCGCGACACTACACGCAAGATACATATCACGATCTGGATCTCGGATCAGATCACAGGATTTCCAGAAATTCGGCGATAAATATCGTGATCCATCAATATGCTACCCTACACGTCGATAAATATCTTGATCCGTCTGTATATATTGACAGATCACGATATGTATCTTGCGTGTAGCGTTCGCCATAGAATATTAGCTGTTGCATTATCGCCTGTAATGAAAATGCCCATTTTTTTAAGTCTTTAAGTACATTAAGGTGACAAGCTCTTGGCATGCCTGCTAGCAGGCATGGGGGGTCACAAGATAACCTAACCCCGAAGGGTATGGCGGAGGGAGACGTGCTCGCTTCGCTCGCCTGGCTGCGGCCAGCCTTAGGCCTGGTTTCCACCAAAGCGGAGAGGAGAGGTGATGTGTTTGAATAACCAATCAGATTTTGTTATTGAAGTTAAGCGGGGAAGAGATGTGGAAATAACGAAATCTGATTGGTTATGCAAACATATCTCCTCTCCGCTTTGGTGGAAACCGGGCCTTAAGCAGTGCATTCTGAATCAGACTTTTAGCGCTGTCAGCGATCAGAAAAGCAAAAAAATGTATGGCTGACAGTGATTCGGAACGCGATTATGGGTGCATCGATTTCAGTGCGTCTCGGAGCGCAGGGATAATGTGGGTGACAGTAAAATGCGGCAAATAATGTGCACTAAATAATTGTGTCAAAAAATGTTTACACTATTTGTTGCGAATTATTTACTGCATTTTGTTGAAGCGCTTGAATAAAATGCAAGGAACATTGTTCAAGTCAAAGATTCAAGTAATAACGCGCAGTCCAATAACGTGCAGGAAATAATTCAGTTCAGAACAAATAATTGGCGCGCTGCAACATGCAGGCAATAATTCAGGTCAGGGTCATTGACACCTCTATAGAGTTGACACATTGCAGACCGATTTATCGGATGTATGTCAAATCAATTTTGAAAACATTCACCCTACCAATAATATACAGCCCGATAAAATAAAGCCAATTCACAGTACATGCCAAGCTTGCTTTTTAAATGATTTTAAAAAGAAAAAAACATTGACCCGTACTGAATTATTGGACTGCACTTTATTCCAGCGCACGAATTATGTACAGTCGATAACGATGTTTGACGGCTCCGTAGCCCAGGTGGTAGTGTATCTGCCTCCGACGCACAGGGTCGCGGGTTCGAATCCCGCCCAGGGCAAACATTTGTGTGATGAGCACTTGTGTTTGCCTTGTGTCTGGTTGTTGTTTATCTATATATGTATGTATTTATCTATTTATGTAATGTATATCAGCTGTCTGGTACCCATAGTACAAGCTCTGCTTAGTTTGGGATCAGATGGCCGTGTGTGAAGATGTCCCCCCACATATTTATTTATTTATTTATTTATTTATAATACGCAGCTAATAATTCGCGTTATCAGTAATATTTGACGCTTATTATACAATGCTTAATATTAGTCGCGTATTATTGCCTGCATATTACGAAGTGCTTATTATTGGAGCGCTACAATAAAACTCATCTAATATTACGCATTAAATAATGTACAGTCCAATAATTCGAGCCAAAAACACATAGACATATATAAGTAGCAAAAACATGAATTATTTGCTGCACGCTATTCACCGCACATTATATGCACCCGGTTGACCTTGTATTGTCGGGAAAAAAGGCGGGAACCTTCGAATTGAATAGGCGCGCTCTTATAAAATTATTTTTGAAAATTATTTTTCACTATTAATTTCGCTATTTTATCTTGTATTTTTGTAAATAGTTGTATATATTTTGCTTTAATTTAGTGTGTATAAAGTTTTAACTCTTCCCCATCATGGGGAAGAGTAATAAAAAACGGCATAAAGTCCGGGATAGATCAGCAGGCCAAGAACGGGACAGATCACCGGTAAATGATGCACTTACGGTATCGGAATCTTCGGACTCCGATCTTGAAGAGAGAAGAAAGAGAACGTTGCCAACATCAAATATGCAGCACACTGAAAATGACTCCGATAAGTACAAGCTCTATAAGGTGCCAGGGTACTCTAGAAAGTACCCTGATAATTCTAATAAGTCCGATTATATCGTTTTTATATCGCGAGTAGAGGAGAACAGACCTTTCTCAGACAAGGACCGCTTGGCTTTGTCGAAAGCTTTGAGGGACCACTGCGTCTCGGGTGTTATGCACCTGAGGCCAGTTAACAGATACAAAGTAAGCATTACATTTGATTTATCGAACAATGCCAATGTCTTCATACAAAACGAGAAATTACTAAAAGCGCTTTCCTTGAAAGCATCAATTCCTGCAGGCGACACAGAGGTCACGGGGGTTCTTACTTCCGTCCCTCTAGAACTTTCAAATAAAAACATTTTCGCACTAATAGGAAGTTCAAGGAATGTAATCCAAGTTCGACGTTTCATGCGACGGGTGAGAGGCGAAGGGGGTGAGGTGAGCTTTCAGCCTACTCAGACTGTAGCTGTGACCTTTGCCTCCACTCAGCTCCCTGAGTATGTCTATCTCGATTCTTGGCGTCATGAGGTGAAAATATACATACCACCTGTAAAGCAGTGCCTTAAATGCTTACGCTACGGTCATATTGCCAAGTTCTGCAGGAATGATGAGGTATGTTCCATTTGTACATTAAAACATAATTTCAAAAACTGCACTGCAGACAGAACAAAACCCAAATGCGCAAATTGTAATGGTGAGCATGTTGCTATTTCATCTTCATGCCCAATCAAAAAAGCCAAAATCGAAGAAAATAAAATTAAGTCACATTCAGTGCAGTATTCCGATTTGTTCAACGAAGCTTCCTTCCCTCATTTAGCATCCAAATCCATCGAAACACAAATTAATAATCTTACAAAATCAGATACTTTCATAAATTTAATTCTTGAGACCATTACAAATATATTAACAAATAAAAGCAAAGACAACAATACACCTATTAATTCAGCATCAATTCGAGCAACATTAAAACAAACGTTAAGCAAAACATCCCCTCTTCTTAAATAATGGATTTATTAAACATTGTCCAGTGGAACGCACAAAGTTTAGTAAGCAATAGGTTGAATCTCACACATTTTTTAAATGAAAACAACATACATATTGCACTGATTTCAGAAACTTGGTTAAAACCGAATATTCGTTTGAATATTAGGGGATACCAAGTGGAAAGAAATGATTGTGGTAATAAACATAATGGAGTTGCCATTTTAATCCACAACAGCATAACTTATTCTAAAATAAATACATATTATGATAATTCCTTACAAAATATTTGTGTCAGAATCAAAATAAATGGAAAAGAAATTAGTATAGTTAGTTTTTACAGTCCTTCCAATTGCAGTCCTGCTTTTGATAAATTTAAATTTGATTCCTTAATAAAGTCGATTCCGGAACCGATGATCTTCGCTGGCGATTTTAACGCGCATCATACATCTTGGGGATGTGTTGATACTCAACCACGCGGAAGGGATGTTTTAGACGTTATTGACGATAATGATGTAGTTCTTCTTAACGATGGTCAGGCGACGACAGTAGGTTCGATGTCTTGGCGTCCTAATGCTTTAGATCTAACATTGGCATCAACTACTTTGGCTTCCTTTTGTGATTGGTCTATACATGAAGATCCCCTTGGCAGTTATCACCTTCCTGTAATCATTAAGGTTGTTGTTAGTAATAGAACATTTTCTAACGAAACTAATTGCTCTGGCGCTAACATGCATCTCCCCATCTATCCTAAATATAAACAGGTGGATTGGAAAATGTTTGTCGAAAATTTCGTATCTTTGTTGGCAGTTTTTAGGATAGATTCTTATACACCTTTAGTCGCATATAAAACTTTTTGTGATCTCATAAAAATAGCAGTAGAAAAATCGATTCCTAACATTTCTTCAAATAGTAGTGACTATCGTTCTTGTCATAGGAAGTCTAGGCTTAGACCTAACCTCCCTTGGTGGAATGACAAATGTACAGAAGCTGTATTGAAGTCCAAAGAAGCTTATTTGAATTTTAAATATCATCCTTGTGAGGAAAATTATTTGGAATTCAAAAGGCTTCAAGCTCTCAAAAAACTTACCTTAAAGATTGAACGCAATAGTAGTTGGGTTGCTCTTTGTAATTCTTTTAATCGTTGTACTCCTCTATCTGTAATTTGGAAATTTGTGCGCAAGTTTAATAAATCTTATGTACCTAATAATAAAAATGATGATAGCTGGATTTCAGCTTTTTTAAATAAATATACTCCTGATTTTGTTTGCAATAAACCAGACATTAGTCATAATCTAAATATGAATTCAAATAATAGTTTCCTTTTAAAACCATTTTCCATGCAGGAACTAAAGTCAGCAATATTTTCAAGAAGAGATACAGCATTTGGTCTAGATGGCATTCCATATATTGTTTTTAAGAAAATGAATGATGAGTGTCTTAGTATTTTCTTAAGAATTCTTAATCAGCTCTGGTTAAATAACGAAATCCCATCTAACTGGAAAGAGGACTGTCTAGTTCCCATTTTGAAACCAGAAAAACCTAAATCTGATCCGAATTCATATAGACCAATAGCCTTAACATCTTGTGTGGCCAAAATTTTTGAACAACTTTTAAAACAACGTTTGGAATTTTTTATTGAACAAAATGGTTTGTTACCTTCTAATCAATATGGGTTTCGACGAGGTCGTTCTTCACGTGAAAGTATTTGCCAGTTACACTTAGATATTTTCAGATCTATAAGTAGTAATCAGTATCTTTTATCTGTCTTTTTTGATATTTCTGGTGCCTTTAATAATGTTAATTTAAGTGTTCTTTGTAGTGAATTGATGTCCATTGGATTGCCAGGAAAACTAGTAGACTGGATATATACATTTCTATCTGAAAGAAATTTATTTGTTAAATATAATAATCACTTATATGGTGCAAGATTATCTTCTTTAGGAGTCTGTCAGGGGGGAATACTGTCTCCTTTGTTGTTTATTTTGTACATAAGACGTCTAAACATTATCTTGGGTTCATCAGTTAAGAACTTGCAGTTTGCTGATGATCTAGCTGTTTATGCATCAGGGGATGATTTAGCTGTGGTGGCTGATTCAATCAATGATGCATTGGCAGCCTTGGGTCAGTATTTTGCTCATCTTAATCTAGATGTAAATCCCACTAAGTCTAAAGTAGTATTTTTTGGCCGAAAGAGTGTTGTTTTACCTGTTGTTTGCTATAGGGGGGTTCCACTTCCTGTTTCATATGATGTTAGATTTTTGGGAGTGATCTTTACTCAAAACCTTTCTTGGGGAAAATATATTGATAAAATAATTGCTCGTGCAAATAAAGCATTCAATATATTAAAATCATTATCTGCCACTTATTGGGGTGCAGATCCCAAGGTTTTATTAACTCTGTATAAGTCTCTTGTTCGAAGTCATTTCGAATATGGTTTCTTCTGTTATTCAGATGATCCTAAAATTGTAAATAAATTAGAATTAGTGCAAAACAAATGCATGCGTCTTATTACAGGTGCTTTTAAGTCTACTCCAATTGGCGCACTACAAATAGAATGTAAGCTTCCTCCAATAAGTATTAGATTGTCATACCTTAGGGAAAGGTTTATTCTTAAATTATATTACATTTCCAATAACACTCTCCTAAAGAACTTAATAAATGCTAGCATTGAGTTACGTCGGCGATCTATTTACATACTACAAGAATTGTCTTCCACAACCACATTGCTTCAAAATTTAAATATTTACCATGTAAATTCAACTTTGCCTTGTTATCAAGGATTGTTTATTAGCAAATTTCCTAAAATGAATATTGTCATTGACCATAATTTAACAACCAAAGAAGATGTTAGATTTAAACTGTTAGAATGGCATGATCACAGGTTCATTTATACTGATGGATCTAAAAATCATGATTCTGTGTCTTTTGCTATTTTTGATGAAGCTCGAAACCTAGGTCATGGTCATAAAATTGATAGTCTTGCTAGTGTCTTTACAGCTGAAGCTGCAGGTATTCTCTTTGCTCTGAAACACATCAAAAGTTACAATGCATTATATACTCATTGGGTGGTTGCTAGTGACAGCATGAGCGTTCTTAAAAATCTGCAGAATAATAAATTAAATGCCAATACAAATTATATTATTTACAAAATTAAGGAATTGTGGACAGAGCTTATTGAATTGAATATTCAAGTTGTTTTTGTGTGGGTTCCTTCGCATATTGGGGTTGTAGGAAATGAAAAAGCTGACTATTTAGCAAAATCAATTGTAAATTTTGTAACTATAGATAATGATTTCCTTGATACTATATCTCTGCCATTCACAGATGTTGTAAGATTACTAAAACAGCGCATGTGCGAGAAATGGGGGAGGCACTGGTATCATTGTACTGAGATTCAAAATAAAGGTTGCTGGTATGCTTCATTAGATATTCAAGTTGACAGTTCACCTTGGTTTTCTAAAAACCACTCTTATGTAAATAAAAAATTTTATTCAACCATTTGTAGGTTGCGTTTTGGTCATTGTCGTTTAAATTTTCACCTACATCGTTTAAAATTGTCCAACTCTTCGCAATGTAATTATTGTGATACTCAGGAAATACAAACCTTAAATCACATTTTCTTTGATTGCCCATCCTTCGGTATTCAGCGCCTAGTGCTGATGGATGAGCTTTTACGAATTTATGGCACAGGCAATTTGGTCCCGCATTGTATAAAGGAAATTTTAAAATGTCCTCTGTCTTATATGGCCTTGTATAAATTTGTTACCTTTTCTGTGGGCAATATATGAATCAAAGAGTGTATGAATATTGATTATAACTAATGTGTAAATAAGTTTTCAGTTAAACATCAAAAAGCGATTGTTTCTTTGTAAATACAAAATAAATATGTAAGTCAGAGAGAATGATGCACGAATGATGTGCAGCACAGAACAAAAAAAAAAAGACTCGGATACAGCGATTGATACCTACTGGATTTGGAAAACATACTCGAGAAGAGATTTGAAAATTACGACATTATAAAGAATTATAATACTAATGAAATGACATATACCCTGGATTTTCCCTAAGAATATATGAAAAAACTGAAGACGATACCTTGGATTTGTACTCAAGATAACAGGAGACAGAAGACGTATTACCCGGACTTGCACTCAAGAATATATTATAATACTAAAGACTTATACCTCGGATTTTCACTCAAGCAAAGATTTATGACTAAAGACAAGGCAGCATGGTCATTGACCTTAGCCTGTTCGAAAGAACGAACAAAAAAAAAAAAAAAAAAAAAATTGTATTGTCGGTCGTCTGTCACCCGTTTTGTTTGAGTTTGAGGTTATGTTCATTTATGTTGTATGTATTTGCAAACATAATACGAGTCAAATAATTTCATTTTACTTGTTATTCCTCGAGTTGCTTATGTAGAAAGGTGAGTAGTACGTTATTAATTTACTATCTCAGTTACAGATATGTTATAATCTAACAATAAAAATAACAAAATTTAACTTCAACTAAATCAAATAACCCACCCTGAAGCGTGCCCGGCTTGAACGTGTCCATAGCGCTAGCTGCGTTGCCACGCTGGATAGCAATAGAAATGTGGGAATAATTCGGAGCGGCGGTCATTACCGCAGTCGCGCAGGTGCCGTCCCAGTTCCCGGACAAAAACTCTTTGCCTCGTCGCACCATGGCTCTCCCGTCTCCATGGTGAAGGGTATCAACATACTAACTGTATGTTACAGATTTATTTAAATTGCTCTATTCGCTGTTTTTCTTGGTTTATTCATACGTTTCTCTTTCCTGCATTTATCAGACTCAACTAAAATTGAGTGGTCCCCTTTCTGGCGGGAACACCCTTTAGGAGTTTGGAGTTTTAACTCCGAATTACTTTTTTTCGAAATTGAAAATACTGAATCTGAAAATAAAAATTAAAAAATTTTAAATCCTCTGCCATACCCTTCAGGGTTAGGTTATCTTGTGACCACCCACCAAGAGCTTGTCATCTAATGTACTTACAGACTTAAAAAAAAAGGGGCGATAATGCAAAGCTAATATTCTATGATCTATAGTTGAAAAACTTGAATGGAAGCCAGCTTGTTCAATTGGTTGGGTGTTACCAATTTTTAATGTTATTCGACTTACAGCCTTTTTCACATAGCATGGGTATGGTGATGTTTGATATAATTCCATTTAACACATGCTGTATTTCGATACTATTAAAACTAATAATACTGAAAATGATCTAGATATCATGAATAACAAAAATACTGTTTTAATTGCAGTTTAAATCATATAAACCCATGCAGATAAAGAATAGATTTGAAAATGGCGGCGGGTACTTTGGTACGGTTGGCAAAACAAGTTCTCAAAAATCGATTTTTATTTTTCCTACTGACTTTTTTTGTTATTAATTATTCTTTTTTATTATTATGATTTAAACGGGACGGGACGGGTTTATTATTATTATTAATTAATGATACTAATAATAATGACAAAAAATATTAATAAAATAAAAAAGGAGCAAGGGCATGATAGGAAACTGATATTTCCATTAATTTATTTTTGAAATCTTCTGAAGGTTAAATTGATGTAGCGGGATACAGTTAAGCCCTCTGAACCTCTCCACATGCTCAGTTTCGTCCGATCGATTCCAATTGTTCCTAAATTCATGATTATTATCATTATTTTTTTGCATCGCGTACTTCACTGTGTGAGTATAGACAGAGATAGATTGTGAGCGAGATAGCATGCGAGTGGACGCCATTTTCATATATATTCTTTATCTGCATGGGTTATACCTACTGTTCTTAATTTTCCGTAATTATTACAACATAAAATAAATACATATTTATCCAAAATACTTTGTTCGTAAATTGGAACGGCTTTGTTATAGTGACTTGACACAATAAAATCGTTATAATTGATATATTTTTTTATAATTTGCAAAAACCGTTTAAAAAAATAACTATTTCTTGTCAAAGCGTAAAACTATTTGGAATAATGGGAATATCTTTACTAATATTATAGGCACGGATGAACTAAGATATACACTGATAGAGGAGTATTTTCACTAGACTTAAACATCAGAATATCACTGGCCTTAGGCGACTATAGCTCTATTTTCCAATGTGAATGTGTAGCAATTACCGAGGCAGCCACCGCCATCCTAAGAAGGGAGGTTGAAGATTTCACCATCAGAATACTTTCATACTTAAACATTACCCGGGACGAACACAACGCCCAATGGGCTAGTCTAACAAGCTGCAGACAGTCGAAGGCGGTGATCCCAACACTATCGCCGAGACTAACACACAGACTTCTCAGCCTAAACCGTAAAACCTCCGAATAGTTGTAGGCAGTTTAACAGGTCACATACCTCTCAATAAACACCTATTCACCATCGGCGCGACGGACAGCCCTCTATGCAGAGGATGTCTGGAAGCAGAAGAAACGGTCACCCACGTAGTCCTGGAATGCGTAGGGTTGACTGACCGACGGGCAAAAATCCTCCAGAATGTGGGGTCGCTCTGCGAAGCCTGGCTGGTTGGAGTAACCAGCCAAAACCGAACGTAAAACGGACCAATTTAGAGTCTAATTGCGGAAACGGGAGCCCACCAACTAACTAACTAATACTATAAACGCGATAGTTTGCAAGTATGGATGTATGGATGGATGTTTGTTACTCTTTCACGCTAAAAATACTGAACGGATTGTGATGAAATTTGGAATAGAGATAGTTTGTACCTTGGATTAACACATAGGATACTTTTTACGGGAAAAGTCTTATTCCCACGAGAAAATCTTACACAACGCGAGCGAAGCCGCAGGCAGACCGCTAGTTTTACATATTTTTGACAGCCTCGTGGCCTAGTTATAGTACGCGAAGCATAGGGTCGCCAATTCGAATCCTTTTGATGTTTTGAAGAAGAAAATGCAGGTTTGAGATATATATTTTAATTTTTATTTTGACGAACGAGTCGATCTTACAAATGGCGTCAGTACAAGAGAGATCAATGCAACTTAACAATAACACTACCACAATGACAGTTTAGCCAACATGAAAAATATAATTGTTGCCATTTCAATACACCCCCTCAACAGTTATATTTTTACCTTAAAACCATCACCCCCTTAATATAAAACATTTACACTACATATAAAAAATTATATCACCAAAACTCACACTAACTCCTAGACTTTAACCAAAAATGTATGTGACCAAAACTGACTCTATATCTCAGACTATAAATTTAGAACAAAATTACATCTCTAAATTTCAAGAACAATTGTTTACCTAGGGGCTTAGTGAACAAGTCTGCAACATTATTATTGGATGATACATATTTTAGACTAACAAAACCACTTGTCACCTTTTCCAAAATAAACTGATATTTAACATCTACATGTTTGAGCCTTTTGTTACTATCATTGTTATAAGCTATGTTTATTACACTCTGATTGTCTTCTGATATTTCAAATAAAATGTTTTCATAACCAAAATCAACAAGTAGTTTTTTTAAGAAACATCCTTCCATTATTGTATTACTAAGGGCCATATATTCAGCTTCACAAGATGATGCCAAACTAATATTAGAGCTGTCATATATCGAATTTCAATTCGTCACCTCTCTTCCATTGGTCATCATAAAAACGAAAAGGACCAATATCTAACAACTTCTCTTTTACTTTTCATTAAAATTGATCAGATGGTTCCTTAGAACAGATGTTCCTATGTCTATTACTAGTGGCTCTGTGAGAGGTCTACCTCGCGAGTTTGTTTATATATGGGTCGGGCCACACTTATCGACGGCCTTTCGCATTTTGCCGATTGAAAAGGAGCACACTTGTACGCATTATACCGATCCGCCGCTTACGGAGGCGTTCGCATCCGTACGCAGCCGTACGGACGCGTTCGCATGCGTACGCAGCCGCACACTGGTTCCGTTTTAAAAAATTGTAGACATTGCAAATTTTGAGCTAATTTTTTTATTATGCGTCCCTCTATTTATTACAAACAACTTTTATTGATTGCATTTTTTCAATAAACCCTGCCGTTTTTGAAAAAAAAAATGTTAAACGATTTTTTTGTATGTGAGTGAAGTTATTAATGTACATAACTCAAAATTGCGTGGAGATGGCAAGCTGGAACTTGCTAGAATCGAAAGAAGGCTTTATTCTCAATCAACAATTTTTATGACCTTTTCAATCGTGTTGCGGTCTTCAGAGTTACAGGCACTTTTAATTGTATAAAAAAACACGTTTTTTTTGTCATGTAAAGCAAATATTTCAACAAATACTTGCAATATTGCTTGCAATAAAATACATTGAAGTGATTAAATGCAGCACACTACCCTAAAATAAATTTTAATATGGTAAAATAACATAATATTGAAAAAAAAAAAAAAAATCATTCATTTTCATAACAATGTCCACAATTTTTACAAATGGAACCAGTGTGTGCCGTAAGGTGCCGTATAGCTCCGTCACAGTCAAATAATTGTTGCACACAGTAGGTATACGTACGTAGTTCAGGTATGTAATAATCTCCCCTATTTGGTCCATGCTATGTGAGTTGTAGTGCCATCTGTTGCAGAACTTTCGGTGTAAGAAAAACGAAGTGATTTTCTGTAAAGGTATTTTAATTGAACTAAGTAAATGAAAAAATAAGTAATAACAACGACGACGGTAAGTAATAAATAAAAAATTATACCCATAAAAATTGCTCAATCTGTTGGAAAAAATTTAGACCACGAAAAAATAAGGTACTAAATAAGAAATTTTTGCTTCTGTTATTTTTGTATTTAAATAATTAAAAAGTTAAAAACAAACAAAAAAAGAAACATGAACAAAAAAATAAAAAAGTACATTCATGTGGATTCGATCGTCTGACCTTCGGTTTCATTGCCTCCCGGTTCCCCAACAGAGGCACCGCGTCGTTATGGATAGCGGCGAAATTAACCTTCTCTTTTAATTATTTATTTATCGTATGGAATTTTTTATCATTTAGTTGCTACAGCAAGATAGCTATAAGCGGAGACCCGCTGAGAAACTGCTTTGCGCAGTCTGAAAGTACCTTTAGGTCCTCGGCATTTATCTCATTATATATATATATATATACAAGAATTGCTATATAAGATTATTTCAGTAAATAATGACAAAGTAATCTATTTATATTTGACGGAGAACTGTTGCCAGTAGGATCGCACATGGTGGATGGATCTCCAAAATAATGTAGTCTCTCCTTAGTTCAGGCTTGTATTTCAACGTTAGTAAAATCGAAAATAACAAATGATTGGCAAGATTTTAATGGATACAAAATATTTTGTACACTGTGGCACAACTTATCGCCGTCATCCGCCGTCGATCGCCGTCGTACGCCGCCGTCCGCCGTCGTTCGCCGTCGTCCGCCGTCGATCGCCGTGAATCGCCGTCGATACCTGCGGACGGTCGACCGCGTTTCGCCGTCGGGGCGCGTACGCGGCGTCGATGCGAAAGGATTTCCATACTTTGTGCGCGTTTTGTATGGGCAAAATGCGAAAGGCCGTCGATAAGTGTGGCCCGATCTCTTTATATTAATTTTTGCTCCACAAATATCCCCGACCCCTTGACTCAAATTTTTTTATTGTTATTATTATTATTTTTATTATAATATTATATTTTGTTTTATTTCATTTTTTTTTGTGACCTGTAGAGGAAAACAGCCTCAGCGGTAGACCTTGTAAACTGGCAACCCCCTCCGTAAATTTTTAATATTTCCAAGAACTGACTCTACAAAAAACATCATTTAATTTATCAAACCTGCTCACAAAATTTCACGAGAATCGGTTGAGAAACACTACCTGTACAGTGGAACAAACAGACAGATGGACAGATAGACATACAAAAGCAATTTTGGCCAAGCTGAAACGGAGACGCTTTGCTCGCTCGGTCAATTATTTCAGAGTTATCCATACTGACACTCGAAATGGGCCACCTTGTATAGTATGAACCTTGTATTTCAAGTACCAATGAATTCCCTATGGTGGTAGCGGTTAGCTCCAGCGTTGCCAGAATGTTACTTTTGTAACATTTTACGTTACTTTTGACCCTCTCATGTTACCGCCACGTTACATGACTCAATATGTTACTTTCAGGACAGTTTATCTTTCTTTATAAAATTTGTAGTTTATTGTTTTGTAATTTTGTATAGAGAGAGTAAAATATATGTATTTAGAGATATTGTAACTGCACACTTGATCTCTATAATAATTAAAATTGGCCAATGATCATCTAGTAGCGGAATCGTACTACTTTGTGTGAGTAACCCAAGCTCTTTTAGAAGATTACAGTGAGCTCGTTTTTCTTGGGCATTCTAACTACGAAATTAAACAAAGTGTCTCTGTACAACATCTATGTAATTCCTAGCTATCAATTCCTCCCTGCTCGATCATCAGGGAAGTTATAAAAAGTAGGAAATATCATTGAATGAACAATGTATTTCCTACATAGCGTATCGCCCCAGGTTTTGGTCTTTTATCGACCTGAGCTTCCTTGGAAGCTCTAGCTCATTATGAGCTTCTAGTTCTCATAAGAACTTTCGTTGAGTCTCTCTTCCTCAACAGAATAGCCGTGCTCCAAGTCTCTCTAATGATACTGCTAGGAGACGGCCACTCTTGCCCTCGCCCTGGGCAACCTTCTCCTTAAGCTATGTCAACCGTATTGAAAAATACAGTTACATAATCTCTCTGTGTCTTCCTTACTACCATCCCACAAGAGATCCAGCAAGATCCAGCAAGATCCAGCCCGGACGAAGGAACTAGTTTTAGTTCCTTCAGCTAGTTGATTGCTAGACCCCAGATCCCGAGCAAGACAACAGCTCAGAAGCAAAGACCCGATACGCTCACACCTTTACAGCAAACCAACTGTTAAAGCATTTACGAGGCGAGCGAGAATAAACGCCCCGCCAACGCGCTCTCTGTGAGACACTGCCCATTCTGTCCTCCAGAACGCTCCTGACCTCCCCTCACCACAGAGGTGTAGGAAAAGGTTAAAAAAATAGACAATCCCGAAGGATTGTCTACAGCGGACTCTGGTCCGACCGGTGCGCCTTAAGCGTTGGTTGGAGACCAAAGTCTCTTCGTTGAAAGCATAAGCTTCTCGTGGTAAGCCGAAGCTAGTGGACTACGTCCAATCGATACTAGCCGTAGCGTTCCCGATACGGCTGAGCCGCTGTGGTAACCTTTTAGGAGGCTAATCCTGGTCTTCCACCGAAGTGTCCGACGTATTGCGTTCGATGGGAGTGAAGGGAATATAACCCCTTATATATACATTTAAATACTTATTTAAACATATTAAATAACTCCCAACTCTCTGCTCATCTCCTGCCGAACTGATCCACTGGTTCGAGTATGCTCCATGTTCCCTTCGCTGAGTGCAACAATATTTCTCTGAAGGGAACGGTGCTATATGCACCCGGTCCTTTTGGGGACACTACTCTTTTGGGCTTGCATAACTATCCCTTGTCTAGCGTGATCTAAGCCACAGCAGCATGTGGTCATAGATTCATTCACCAAAGCCCATTTAGCAGATGCATTTACAATCATATGCACTGATATCGCTTTACGATATTCGGGTCTTATTCTGCTTTGTGATTATACATTAATTAGAGCATAACTCGAGCAGCTTCACGTCCAGAGCAGAAAACTTCACAGAAAGTCGCTCCGCAGACTTGCGTCTCAGAGGAGTCATTAGCCTTCGCCGATGCCACTACCGGGGGTAATACTTGAAAGACCTTCATCGATACTAAGCATCTTGAGGTCCACAGCGCACAGATGTGGACAAGTCCCATCGGCGAAGATGTATTCAAGTTGCTATACGTGTCTCGATCAATCAGCGGTTCAGAGCTGGGCATGCAGTGTCAACATCAGCTAATGACGGGTATACCACATCTTCAAGCGTCAGACATGGTTTTGAGTGCCCATGTCCAGGGTAAAGGGTCGCGAATCCTCTTCCCTAGTCATGGCCCTCGTTAATAGTTAGAATACATTGCGGATGGGCCTTTGCCATTTCCTCTCCCCATTCTGCGTGCTTGGGCGACACGTGAGGTGGTTCTTATTAGGACAGCGGCATTGGAGACAACGCGGATTCGTGAGAGGTTCCAGATCCATAATGCGTTGCGGCCGATGGTCTACGTATGCTTGTCCTCTGTTAAGTAACTCTAGAGGTATAGGCTCCAGCCGGCGTCTGTATCTGCTATCTAGCATCATCCACTCAGCCACCATAATATATTCTACCAGGATGTGCAGACCACACTGGTTAGTTTGGATTAGTCAATAAAGGTTTAAGGGTGGCCCCTTTGCCTCTCAGGATGCCGTCGTCTCAAGCTAGGCGGCGTAAGAGACGAACAGGGGAAGTTTTTAGCAGCGCCTGTAACTTTGGTTATAGCAAATATTTTCATATTTTCCAAACCTATATTGAACTTTTCAGTCAATATCCAAACTTTAACATATTATGATTTTTATCATTAATACTTGTCGCCTCCGACCATCACTGGCCGACGGCTGCCTTCCCCATACATATATTGGAGAGTCGCATCGACGGTACGCGTAGGGTCAACACGGATTTTCCAACAAAGTTTCCCAATTTTGCTGAAACTCACAATATAGATGTAAGTCGGTCTCGGCATCACACATATGCTCTTAGTTTGGCGCTATCTCTTTTAGTTTTTGAGTTATTCGAAAAAGTTCAATACAAGAACGTATAACGGAAGTGAAAAATGTCCAAATACGGTTTTAAACCTTGTATTCGGAGTTCCCATGCACAGGGATAGCTATTGCTCGTTCGTTGGCATCGTCTGCTCTCAGCCACATATAAATAATTCGCTTTTTAGGAAACATAAAATTTTCGGCTCCGCGCCACGATTTTTATTCAGCCTTATTTCGATTTTTTCTATGCCATTCAACAGACACACGTTGTTAGACATAGTTTTATTTTACATTAGGGTTGTGGGGTTACATCCAGCCCCCAAAATTTGACGGAATTTATGAAGAAAAATTTTAAATAGCTAAAATTCCCTTCATCTTAAACTTCCAATCAACCTTTTCTATGCCATACAACAGACACACGTTGTTCTACATAGGTTTACCTTTTAACCCTTAGGTGCAATAAATTTCATTCAATAGGATTGTGTGTTTTACAACTTGAAAAGACCTTTGTATACCTACATGTATTCTTGTGAATAAATATATTATTATCTTATCTAACTATTATTTCCCTCACTCGAGGTACTGTAGTTCAATAACCATCTCTCTTCATCAATATTGATCCATCTATTATTTCCCTCGCTCGAGGTACTGTGGAACAATAACCATCTCTTCTTACTGACCCCTCATCAGTTTTCGAAGACTTACTTAAAAGTTCTTCGTTAATGTGCACAATGTGCATCATTCACTTGCTTGCAACTACTTCTCTTCCATTGCAACGACCCAAGTGTTAAGCCAATTAACCCTGCGAGTTTGTCGAACTCACTGAAAACATTTGTTTACCATCAACAAGACAAAAACGATTCCGCCCGGAATTAGATGAGTTCCACATTAAAATGACAAACCGCCACTAACCTTGTAGTTGACGCGCAATTCGCTAGCATCGAAAACGTAAACGATACAATCGTCAGTACGCTCGACACCCAGCTTTTAAACGACTTCTGAATTTAGCTTTTTGTGATATACATCCGAAGCCGTAGAGGCCCCTGAGACATCGCTAAATAAGTCGACATTGTTACAATAATTGTTGAAGACCGTTTCCGGTCTTCCTTCTCCCAATCTTCATCATCAAATATTTCGCTTTTCCATTGTTTATTATTATAGTACAATGACACTATTTATTTTCAGCTCAAAAAAATAGAGAACTATTTCTGTTTCCCCTTTGCAGGGTACTTATAGTTCTCTTTTTATGCCTTCGTGATTTTTCCCTACCTATACTAAATCTAACTCTTAAAATCCCTAAATGGAATAAAATTTATTTGACTACCTAACTACTGATACTATAACACTAATAATCCCTAAATGACATAAATTCTATTCCTTTTCCTAACAAACACAACTATCTACTAATAATACAAAACATTACAGTACCTAACTCTACGTCCCTATCCTAAATTCTAACCTATTAATTCTGATTTCCTACTCTTCCCTAAGTGGCCGCCTCCTTCCCCAACAAACACTTCGATTGTTTCACAATCTTCATTAGTCCAAGCTAATGACCTGGTGAGACGCGGACATAAGTCCCACCTTTGTCTTACTTAATATGCTACTCGAATTTAGTCTTATTTCAACTTGTACTAAATTCGATCTTCCACAATCGATTTGATTGTGCCACTCCCTGTCGCCAACGGCTATCCTTTTATTCAACAGTTTTTTTTTTTTTTTTTTTTCTTCTTGTTTTATTATTATAAACAATTTTTCTCTTAGATTAGACACTGATTTACCAACCTTGAGTTCAGTGTTTAATCTTTACAATTCACTTACCTACTAAGTACAAATTTGAATATGTTATACATATTCCATTGTTTCAATGTACTTGGGGGTTTTGTAACCCAAAACTCCCAAGTAAATTGATACAATAAAGACGTTGCATGTCGCCTTTCTTTATAATTCTGACATTTCAATTTAAATATTTATTAATCACAGGGATCGTGTATGTTAACCACGTTAACATTTAGCATAACACTACTCAGTGCACTTGTACTTATTCAAGTTTCTTATAGCACAATTTTAATTCACAATAATCAGGCATTAAAAAGTAAATATTTACAATCATTTGCAACAACAACTTTAAACATTCACAATAATCAATTTGATTTTCATTATTTCCAATTCACAATAATTAATTTGATTTTCATCATTTCCAATTCACAATAATTAGTTTGATTTACATCATTTCCAATTCACAATAATTAGTTAAGACAAATATTTTTATTTATAATATTTGGATAAATGTATAGCATTATACTTTCCTCGAAATCGACCTGATTCTAGATCCTCCAGAACATACACATTGTCGAAGGGGACGGAAGCAACCCGATAAGGTCCTTCGTATAACAAATCAAATTTGCTTATGTGTTTTTGCAACTTGTTAGAAATATTTAGCCGCCGAATTTTGACTAGGTCTCCAATATGATATTGTATCAACTTGTGGCTCCTATCGAACTTCTCTCTCCGATATTTGCTTTGCTTTTCCAAATTCATTCGAACTTCATTTCTTATCTCTCCCACATCTAAGGCTGAGTTTTGGGCTTGCAGATCTTCGTCAAATGAGAAGTTGATCGATCTTCCATACAAGATCTCACACGGCGTAAACCCAGTGCTATCGTGTCTAGTATTGTTATATAGTACTTCAATTTCAGGTAATCTAGTGGCCCAACTAGAATGCTTTTCATGACAGTATGTTCGAAACATCCGTCCCAGTTCTTTGTTCACCCTTTCAGTTGTGTTTGGTCGAGGATTTCTTATCGTGGTGTAGACGGTCTTTACACCTATTCCATTTAATGTTTCTTTCCAAATTAAATTGCCTTCCATTATCAGTCATGATTACTTTGGGTACAATTATCTCCGTAAACTGCAACATTTTGGTGATACAAGCTTTCGCCGTTGCTTTTCTTAGCGGAAATAGTTTCACAAATTTACTGAAGGAATCCTGGACAACCAGAATGTACTGAAAACCAAACACCCCTGAAGGTAGTGGTCCATACAAATCTGCCATTACCAAGTCCCCAATATTCTGTGTAACTATTGATTTACATGGTCCCACATATTTGAAATTGTTGCATTTTGCTAACTGACAAATATGACATCCTCTAACTTGCTTCTTAACTTGCCTTGCCAAATTGGGCCAAAAGAACCTGTCCTTAATGTACTTGATAACCTTATAGGCTCCCTGGTGACCCATTTCTAGATGCACTTGTTTGATCAACTCCTCTCTCATAATTTCCGGCAACACTATCACCTCTCTTTCTCCAAACTGGATATACAATTTACTTTCTTTTATAAAATATCTGGACTTTTTGCCTTGTTGTGTCAATTCGATCTTTTTGCCACAAAACTCATCTTCCTCTTGCATTCGATCTAGTTGCTTGATTTGTTCGTTCAAACCTCGATTAGGTTTTGTTCCCAGATAGGCTATCTCTGGGCATACAGCTTTTTCTTCCTGTATGAACTCACTACTAGGCAAATATCGAGAGAGCACATCTGCTGCTGTGTTCAATCGCCCCGCCACATGCTCAACAGTATAATCAAACTGTTCTAGGTATAATATCCATCTTGTTATACGGCTGTTATATAACTTCATATTCTGCACGAACAAGAGTGCTTTGTGGTCAGTTAATACACAAAATTTCGCCCCTCTGAGATAAGTCTCGAACTTCTTGACTGTGCTAATAACTGCGAAGAACTCCTGTTCCGTGGTGGTCCAATTAAGTTCGGCTCCTCTTAAAGCTTTGCTGTTAAATCCCAGGATCCTTGGGCTTCCTTGGTCATCTTTCTGAAACAACACTCCAGCTAAACCTATTCCTGAACAATCCGTTTGGATATAATAAGGTTTGGAAAAGTCTGGATGATGTAACATTATTGTATTAATGAATCTCCTTTTCAGATCTTCAAATGCTTGATGTTCAACATCTCCCCATATCCAGCTGCGTCCCTTTTTTAATACCTCGCAGAGGGGCATTATACTTCGATTATAATCCGGAATAAACCGTCTATAGAAGTTGCATAAGCCAAGGAACGCCCGAACTTGTTTTACCTTCTTTGGAATTGGAAATTCGCGTATCGCACGTATCTTGTCAGGATCAGTCCTTATCCCATCGGTTGAAATAATGAACCCCAACATCTTTACCTCCTTACAAATGAATTCACATTTCCGTAAATTACAAGTAAGTCCAGCTTCCAACAACTTCTGTAGGACTGTTTCAACGTGCTCAAGATGTGTATCTAAAGTCCCTGTCGTTATAACAGCTAAGTCATCAAGATAATTGACACAAAACTCTCTAACTTCAGGACCCAGTATCACATCCATGGCTCGAGAGAAACTTCCAACTGACGTTCTTAAGCCCATCGGTAAAACATTGTATACATAGCTTTTCCCATTAAATGTAAAGCCAGTATATTGCTTCCCTTGTTCGTTTATTGGTATCTGAAAATACGCATTGTTCAAATCAATGGTAGTAATAAACTTCGCTCCGTGAAACGAGTTCAACACATCCAATTGCATTGGTGGTTTTTCTGTTTCGGGTACCATGTACTGGTTTATCCCTCTCGCATCTAATAAAACGCGCACTGAACCATCCTTTTTCAGTGTAAACGTCAACGGACTAGAGTATGGCGTTGATCGTCTTGAGATTATCCCCATTTCTTCCATCTCATTTAACTTCTCTTCCAATTTCGCTTTGTAAGCGTATGGTATAGGATACGATTGCTTAACAATCGGTGTCCCATGTTGCATAACAATCTTATGTTCATAACAATTTGCTCGACCCAACTTTGCCGAAAAAAGCGTGTTAAACTTGTCCAGCAAAGCTGTCAATTTCTCCATCCCCTCCGACCCTATGTCTGCTCCAGTTTTGATCTCAGTTCGGTCCAAATTCGCGCTTTCAAAACAATCACCTTTAATCGAATTAGAATTTAATGAATTTAGCTTTTTCGTTTCTAGACTTTCTTTATAATGTGCAAACGGTACAAATACTGGCTCCACGCCACGTCTGACATACATTCCAACGGCTTTATCTAATAAGATTCGGATTTGATATTGGCACATAAAATCAAAACCCAGAATCATGGGTCTTGTAAGACCTGGCACCACTAAAAAGGGTATTTCCATGTCAAACCCCTTCGTCAGTTCAACTTTAAGATGAACCTGTATAGTTATTTTTGACGATCTTTGACCGACAGCCCCCTTTACTTGGAACCCTTTGACTGGTACCACGGGGACTTTCTCATTTTTCGATTTTAATTCCACATATAAGTCCTCTGAGATGCATGTAATCTCTGACCCCGTATCTAACAAAGCCATGATTCTAAGTCCTTCACAGATCACAATTATATCAGGCCGCAGCCCTTCCATAAGTTCTTTATTTCTTTGGTCATCATTAAAGACCGTACTGGTCATTGTTGTGGCATGTGCTCCCACGACCTTTTCCATTGATAGCAAATCAAATCGGGCTGTAATCAGCTCTGATATAATTTCATCTTCGCCAGTATGATATCCGATTCCGGCCCTCCCTCTCTGGCCTCGTGCTATGATCGGTTTTAAGATTCCTTTAAAGGTTTTTCCTAAAGGTTGGCCTGTCTTCCAACCTTGTTTTGACATGATTTTATAACCGACCGAAGTCGAGTCCAAATCGGTCAGCCCCCCGTCTCTGATAACATTGACTACCTGCCCGGGGGTTGGACAAATAGTACTTTCTAGTTTAAACTGGGCTTCTCCTTCGGAGTCTCCACCTCCACGACTGCTGCTGAACTGGTCGCGACGAATGGTTTCGTTGCTTGCACTCCGCCTCGGTCGCGTGGCGCCCCTCCTCTCGGTCGAACCCAGTTCTCGAATCTCCTCTTGTATTGTTTAGGGTCCTGTCTCCCTCCCGGATGGGAGTTCATTGACTGACTCACTATTTTGGCTGATTCCCCTTCTGACTGATTGATCATATCCATGTTCCTTAGAAATTCTGACGCTGCCAGTATAGAGTCCTCTCTGGACAGCGCCCATAGTTGTTGCACTTCTTTGGGATAGTGTCGCATTATATCAGCCACCAACTGTCTTTCGGGGATTGTAAACGTCAATAAGTTTACCTGGCCTGCTAAGCCTAGGAAATGACTTAACATCGTGGGATATTTCCCTCTATCCCACTTATTGGAGACTATGTCTCTACGGACTCTGTTCTGTTCCACTTCACTCCAATATGTGTCCAAAAAATCTGATTTAAAATCATCAAAAGAATGCCAACGACTCATGTATATACGCGACCAATCCCTCGCTTGGTCCATCAGACATTCCTGAACTATATCTAGTTCTCTTCCTTGGGCAGGAATCTTCCGCAAATAAGCGGTCAGATCTTCTAGGAAAGTAACCGGGTGCACTATTTTCCCGTACTTATCTTTGTTACCAATTCCTGAGAACTTTGGTTTCTCAGAATTGAGATTGGTAATGCTATAGACAATTTTCTTTTCTTCCTTCTTGTTTCCTAATGGAGATAGGGTGCCACTACTGGCCTCACCCCCCGTTCCTTTCTGAACTTCCACCTCAAGCGCCTTGTGCGCTGTCGCTGTTCGCGACATTTCCTTCTCTAACTCCTCTATCTTATCTGTGAGAGTTCTAGTTGTCTTTGTCATGAGTTTGTACAAGAGCATAAACTCCCTACTGTTAGAGCCAACGTCCTCCGTTGGCTCAACCACCATTCTCTCCTTTCTCTTTTGTTTATTGGCCTTTTTGGCCTTCTTGCGAGGAGGTTCTTGCATTCTCTCTTCTTCCCTCTCCTCGCGGCACTCCTCATAATCGGATCTACTGCCCATTGTCATGCACCAAATCCTATTCACTTAATTGTTCTTTTACCACTTTTTTGACTTTGTCAATATTGTTTATATGCACTGTTTAATTATTCTTTATTTCTGTTGCAGCCAAGACTCTGTAACAAAAGAAACGCACATAAGTATCTTTCTACTACAATCCAATTTGTTCTACAAATCTCTACGGGTATTTTCAACAACCACACTGTAATCTTCTTTCCATTTCACTAGCAACAAATTGTGGCTTAAGGCCACTGTTCTTGTTACGGTCCTGAAATCCTGGTTTCTAGGCACCAAATTGTAACTGCACACTTGATCTCTATAATAATTAAAATTGGCCAATGATCATCTAGTAGCGGAATCGTACTACTTTGTGTGAGTAACCCAAGCTCTTTTAGAAGATTACAGTGAGCTCGTTTTTCTTGGGCATTCTAACTACGAAATTAAACAAAGTGTCTCTGTACAACATCTATGTAATTCCTAGCTATCAATTCCTCCCTGCTCGATCATCAGGGAAGTTATAAAAAGTAGGAAATATCATTGAATGAACAATGTATTTCCTACATAGCGTATCGCCCCAGGTTTTGGTCTTTTATCGACCTGAGCTTCCTTGGAAGCTCTAGCTCATTATGAGCTTCTAGTTCTCATAAGAACTTTCGTTGAGTCTCTCTTCCTCAACAGAATAGCCGTGCTCCAAGTCTCTCTAATGATACTGCTAGGAGACGGCCACTCTTGCCCTCGCCCTGGGCAACCTTCTCCTTAAGCTATGTCAACCGTATTGAAAAATACAGTTACATAATCTCTCTGTGTCTTCCTTACTACCATCCCACAAGAGATCCAGCAAGATCCAGCAAGATCCAGCCCGGACGAAGGAACTAGTTTTAGTTCCTTCAGCTAGTTGATTGCTAGACCCCAGATCCCGAGCAAGACAACAGCTCAGAAGCAAAGACCCGATACGCTCACACCTTTACAGCAAACCAACTGTTAAAGCATTTACGAGGCGAGCGAGAATAAACGCCCCGCCAACGCGCTCTCTGTGAGACACTGCCCATTCTGTCCTCCAGAACGCTCCTGACCTCCCCTCACCACAGAGGTGTAGGAAAAGGTTAAAAAAATAGACAATCCCGAAGGATTGTCTACAGCGGACTCTGGTCCGACCGGTGCGCCTTAAGCGTTGGTTGGAGACCAAAGTCTCTTCGTTGAAAGCATAAGCTTCTCGTGGTAAGCCGAAGCTAGTGGACTACGTCCAATCGATACTAGCCGTAGCGTTCCCGATACGGCTGAGCCGCTGTGGTAACCTTTTAGGAGGCTAATCCTGGTCTTCCACCGAAGTGTCCGACGTATTGCGTTCGATGGGAGTGAAGGGAATATAACCCCTTATATATACATTTAAATACTTATTTAAACATATTAAATAACTCCCAACTCTCTGCTCATCTCCTGCCGAACTGATCCACTGGTTCGAGTATGCTCCATGTTCCCTTCGCTGAGTGCAACAATATTTCTCTGAAGGGAACGGTGCTATATGCACCCGGTCCTTTTGGGGACACTACTCTTTTGGGCTTGCATAACTATCCCTTGTCTAGCGTGATCTAAGCCACAGCAGCATGTGGTCATAGATTCATTCACCAAAGCCCATTTAGCAGATGCATTTACAATCATATGCACTGATATCGCTTTACGATATTCGGGTCTTATTCTGCTTTGTGATTATACATTAATTAGAGCATAACTCGAGCAGCTTCACGTCCAGAGCAGAAAACTTCACAGAAAGTCGCTCCGCAGACTTGCGTCTCAGAGGAGTCATTAGCCTTCGCCGATGCCACTACCGGGGGTAATACTTGAAAGACCTTCATCGATACTAAGCATCTTGAGGTCCACAGCGCACAGATGTGGACAAGTCCCATCGGCGAAGATGTATTCAAGTTGCTATACGTGTCTCGATCAATCAGCGGTTCAGAGCTGGGCATGCAGTGTCAACATCAGCTAATGACGGGTATACCACATCTTCAAGCGTCAGACATGGTTTTGAGTGCCCATGTCCGGGGTAAAGGGTCGCGAATCCTCTTCCCTAGTCATGGCCCTCGTTAATAGTTAGAATACATTGCGGATGGGCCTTTGCCATTTCCTCTCCCCATTCTGCGTGCTTGGGCGACACGTGAGGTGGTTCTTATTAGGACAGCGGCATTGGAGACAACGCGGATTCGTGAGAGGTTCCAGATCCATAATGCGTTGCGGCCGATGGTCTACGTATGCTTGTCCTCTGTTAAGTAACTCTAGAGGTATAGGCTCCAGCCGGCGTCTGTATCTGCTATCTAGCATCATCCACTCAGCCACCATAATATATTCTACCAGGATGTGCAGACCACACTGGTTAGTTTGGATTAGTCAATAAAGGTTTAAGGGTGGCCCCTTTGCCTCTCAGGATGCCGTCGTCTCAAGCTAGGCGGCGTAAGAGACGAACAGGGGAAGTTTTTAGCAGCGCCTGTAACTTTGGTTATAGCAAATATTTTCATATTTTCCAAACCTATATTGAACTTTTCAGTCAATATCCAAACTTTAACATATTATGATTTTTATCATTAATACTTGTCGCCTCCGACCATCACTGGCCGACGGCTGCCTTCCCCATACATATATTGGAGAGTCGCATCGACGGTACGCGTAGGGTCAACACGGATTTTCCAACAAAGTTTCCCAATTTTGCTGAAACTCACAATATAGATGTAAGTCGGTCTCGGCATCACACATATGCTCTTAGTTTGGCGCTATCTCTTTTAGTTTTTGAGTTATTCGAAAAAGTTCAATACAAGAACGTATAACGGAAGTGAAAAATGTCCAAATACGGTTTTAAACCTTGTATTCGGAGTTCCCATGCACAGGGATAGCTATTGCTCGTTCGTTGGCATCGTCTGCTCTCAGCCACATATAAATAATTCGCTTTTTAGGAAACATAAAATTTTCGGCTCCGCGCCATGATTTTTATTCAGCCTTATTTCGATTTTTTCTATGCCATTCAACAGACACACGTTGTTAGACATAGTTTTATTTTACATTAGGGTTGTGGGGTTACAATATTTATATGCTTAGTTAGTGCACAATGATACTAATGATACTACTAGTTTCTAACAAAGCAGAAATTTTCTTTTACCTTAACTAGTTGCAAACCGGCGGCGCTGCGGTTTCGTACGCTGCCGGAAAGGATTCGGTCAGTCAATAAATTATAAAGTTTGACAAAAGGGAAAGCAGATTTTTTTTTAATGTAATAGAGTGCCTTATTACAGTATTAATGTTTCTTTTCCTTTGTAAATGTTACTTTTTAAGCTGTTTCATGTTACATTTGACTATCACTCACTGGCAACACTGGTTAGCTCATTAGCTTTGTGGAATTTCTCTTAAGTTAATAATATACTAATAATAAATAACGCGTTGTTAATGTTCTGAATAACAGAGAGTTATTTGTGATTTAGTTCAGTATTGACTCAAGGCAATATTATCAATATTTTCATCATAATTATTGTCATTGACGCAAGTTTTATCAGACAAGGGTTGACACTCTGCACTTAATCTCTATCTCTTCTTTACAAAGTAATAATACAAAGTTGTTTTCCACATCTGTCTGTCTGTATACCCGCTAACTCCTCCTTAACCACGCAACAGATTTTGATGCGGTACCAATTACTAGCAATGGACGACGTGATTCATGAGGAAAGTTTTTATGTACCTATGTTGTGGGCTGATCGCAACCTGAATGTCGATATTCTCAGCTTAGCACTTGGCCACATGGTTGCTGGGCGCATCGTGCAACCCACGCACGACGTTCCATTAGGAAACCTCCATGACCGCCCCTGGTTTTGTTGTACACGCTACGTTTTTGATGTACATGGTTTACAACGAATACGCATTCATTCAATATGAGGATGCCTAAAAAGTTGCATCCAAAAACAGGTCTGTACAAAAAGTGCTCGTGCAGTTTTGAACGCAACTGTCTTGTCTTGGTACGCCGCGTTTTTCTTAGCCACTGACTACGTCATGTCAAAATAATGGGTCGACTTTAGGAGTCTGTATTTTTTCGCTGTTTTTTACTGGGCAGCACCCGAAAGGAGGGGGGCGCAGCCCCCCGCAATTAAAAAAAAACCACCCAGAAAGAATACACTTCGGTTAGGTTAGACTGTTGTCAACAACAGGCAGAGGGAGACGAGCGAGCGGAGTGAGCGTGCCGCGGCAGCGGCCGGCGACCGCAGGAGATTACTTCTAAAAAAGGCTAATGGTTGGAAAATTCGAGTGCGCAAAACGTGGACGGAAAAAAAATGGCTGCAGAAAACGGGTCGGTCATAATCTGCTCGCACAGTTTTTCCCGTCCAAGGCAAGCATGTAGTACACAAAAAACTGTCTGTACAAAACGGTAACACGAAAAACGGTCCGTACAAAACGGAAACAAGCATGAACCCCACTCGTTCCAGTTCGGGTCACCCACCAGCGGCGCTGTTTGCGCTTTGTCAGCTGTGTTTATTGCGCGAAAAATAGCGGCTTTTCAAGAAAACAAGAGATTTCCTACTATTAACAATATTGGTAACTGAATTGCACATAAAAATATCATCATCTACCAGAGATACTCTGGTCACCATACACAACAACATCACACTCATATCCCCCGAAGGGGTGATCAGGGGTTTAGTGGGCTCCCAAAAAGCACCATACAGAAATGATATGTGCAAAGTCCAAACCAAACCCAACAAGCCATGGCCGGGAAAATCGTCAAACGTTAAGCATTGAACGATATGGCGGGTGTTAGATGTCCTAATCATGCGGCGTATTGTGATGTGCCCAGGCTGATCTCGATCGGCCCAATTAAACGATTGACCCACGACATGTACCTATTTAGTCTACTAACCATAGCTCGTGATGAGCTGTGCGAGTGCGGCGAGGTTGGTGATTTAAATCATATATTTTTTGCATGTCCTTCACTCGATTATATTTCCTTCTTTAACAACTTATTGTCCTTCAAAGTTCCTTTTCCTACATCAGTTCCCATTCTGCTGGCTACCAACGATGCTGATATATATAAGTCTATAAGTAGTTTTATAGTTGTAATATTCGTATATAATATTAATTTTTTTTATTTATCTTTTATCATTTTCTTCCTCTTACTTACCTTTGTTACCTACTATATATTTCCTGTAATCCTTTCTGAATCTTTCTAATCCAAATTCCGATCCTTATTATAATTTAATCTTTTTAATAATCGTTTCCTCGTTTTTATGTCTGTGGCGATGTGCAAACCGCACCATGCCAAAGAAAAAAAAAAAAAAAAAAAACTTCTGTCCCTAACTTTTGACACAGACATAGACAAATTGATGGTTTGTTTTTTCTGTATGGCATAAGTAGGCTTCGATCTTCTAGGAAAGTATCACTTGATGTTAAGGGGCTAGTCCGGGAATTTTCAAGATTTTTGTTGAATCAGATCTCATTATCTACGTCAGTAAATGTATTGATTTTCTAAAATATGTTATTGGACTCTATTATCTACGCTTACACTAAGGCCAAAACATGTTTGGTAAAAATCTTCTCGATACAAATGTTATCCAAAGCAGCGTCTTCGATTCTCGTTATTTGAATCTGAGAGGTAAATGGTAATTTATTGGTCGCCGAAATTTAGTTACAAGATAGGTCTCCGACTGCTTTATGTTTTTCTCAAGCAATTTACAAATCAAATTAGTACTTTTTATATAAACTGAGAAAGTAAATTTGGCACTTACGCCATTTACTTGGAGCGCGCGAACATTATTTCTTTCTCTGTTAAACACGTGCGGAGAAGCTTAGCGTCATCACTTTCCTTTCTTGAGCTCAGTCGCCCATGATCTTTGCCGACGACGGATGTGCGCTCGGTGGCGCTCCAAGCCGCCCGGCTCACGAAATAATTTTATTTGGAGAAGACGTACTATGAGTAGGTCCGTCACATCCGTCCGTCCGATCCGTTACATTGACAATATTTCTAAATCGATTTTTAATTAAATAAATATAGGTTGGGTCCATACCTGCTGCTTGTATACTTAGTAAGGTTTAGTCAAGTTTGTGATACTATCACTTTCAAGGTCGACACTAATAATACGAGTACACTACGCAAAGGGTATATGTGTATGTACAGTGGACGGCACATCAAGGTTTTTTTTTTTTTAATTAGATGTTATTATTATACTACCTAGTTACAGATGTCGATCATTTTATTTTTCTAGTACAACACAGGCAGGCGCGAGAGGAATAGTTAGGTAGTTCTATTCTTCAACCAAATGCGGTTTTTTAGAATTATTTTTATTGTATTAGGTAGGTAAGATATAATTTATTTATTGATTCAAAAGTAAAGTTTGCATACTCGTTACGTAATTATATAGCCTATACCTAGCTTACAAAAAACCAGCCAAGTGTGTGCGGGGCCAAGTCTTATTTCCAGTCAAAGGATTATATCCCTCACGGGGGAACAACTAAGGATTTTTCCCGCTGTCCCCCAGTATGTTCACTCGAAAAAAAAAACAGGGGACAGTGGGAATAAATATTTCCGTTACAAATTATAATTATAAAATGAATGACTGATTTACGAGTATTTTTATTCAAATGATATTTTGGATGAGTAATAATTATTTATAAAAAAATAATTATAATATTGAACAAAATGAACTCATATATTTTTTAACTGACAGTTTATTATTTTGTTAGTGCTCTGATTACGATAAAACTTGGGTTAGTGGACTATTCCATTAAGAATACAACATTTTTTTTCTATGAGTTAATGGGTTTGATGAAACTCGGTTAAGAGCACTATTTTGCCAAGGAAACAATGAGGCAATGTTAAAAATAAAATAAAATCCAAGAATCTTAGTTTTTATGACAAAATAGAACCTCTAATAAATATAAGTAAGTAAGTAACACTTTATTGCATAACACATAAGGAAATAAGGAAATATTGTCACACTTTCTAAATTCTTTCAAAATTCTAAAATACTTAATGAATTCCTAAAGAGATATCGTTAGCTTTGCCGTGACAATTCAAAACTACAACGTGTCAACGTCTTAGCAAAATAACGTAAAACCTCTCGTGTGGTAATAATCGGCCCATGAAACTGAACAACTTTCGTTCCAAAACTTTTTTAAACTCGTATTTTTTTCAAACAAGGTGATCAGCTGATCGAGTTAATTTGTATGAAAGTTTAAAAACATTTTTTGACGGTACTTAGGTGTCACGTGGGATCGATCTCTGACATAAAGAGAGAACTGCCGCAAGCTTAAGAGTAAAGTTGGTGCCCGGAACAACATCCTGAGATGCCTTACCACTATCCACTGGGGAGCCAGCGCACGCGTTCTTCGAACGAGTTGTCTTGCTCTCGCTTACTCAGCAGGCGAATATTCAAGTCCAGTTTGGGCTTGTTTAGCCCATGCGAGAAATGTGGACACGGCTCTCCACGAATCATGACGTATAGTCACGGGCACCCTGAAACCGACACCACTGAGAAAGCTTTACTCCATGGCAGGAATTATTCCACCCAGCGTGAGACGTGAGGTCGCTTGCGATATTGAAAAAGCGAAACAGTCTCAAGACAGCAGGCACCTCTTTTACAGCACAACCCTCCTCTTGCCCGTCTCAAGAGTCGCCGCAGCTTCCTCAAGAACTCCACACCCATCTAAAAAGACCCACTTTTAGCACGTAAACATCATCCTATCGAATCCTCGTTTTAACACATTATTACAATTTTTACGAACGAACACGTTATATTTTTATCACTAGCGAATCGTGATGCACAGGACTGTCCATACTAGGCAGTGTTGGCAGGGTCACCATGCATGAGGTATGGAGACACAGGAGCGTGTCAGAATGAAAGACGTGTTGTGCGTCAGACAAACGTATTGACTACAAGCTACTTAGATGCTAAATTATATCTATCTAGATGTGGTTGAAGTGAGTCATACATATACTACAGTTGGCTGAATAAAATACATTTTTTGCCTAGTGACAAGCAAAAAAATGAAGTTAGCTGTCATCGTATGTCATCAAATGTGTTTTAGTGATGCCAGACCAAGCGCCCCAATAATTTCAATGGTAAACACAAATAGTCGATGCTTTATCAATAAAATTTCGCGGCGTGGGCAGTCTGATATAATACTAAAGTAAAAGTTTTACAATTAAATATATTCAAATAGCAGATCAAGCTTTACACGTGGCGCAAGATTCTGTGCCATAATCAAAGATGAAGTTTGTGTAATTTTTTTATATATCTCGTTTGTCAAGGCAGAGAATCAGCCGTATATCAAATCAAATAAAAATATTTTATTCAAATTAAGATTTTTATGAATCATTTTTCGACGTCAAAGCTACCATGGATATCACGGCTACAGGTTACTTTTTGGAGGGCATTTGGAAATTAAATGATTTTATAAAAAAATAAACAACCGTGTAGTATTTTGAGCAAAAAAAATGCAAAATATATTTAGAAACCAACCTTATATCTCGAAATGGTTTTGCATTTAGCATACTTTTTTAAAACTTTGCATACCCAATTTTATTGACAAAACAGAAACTTTTGATCTTGATTTGAACCAAATATTTGATATAAGATTTCTTTGGTACCAATTACTCATCAATAATGACAGTGAAAGAAAAAAATAATTGATGTGTTGAAGTGACGTGTGTGTGATAAAAATATTATAAAGACATTTATAGTGATCATCCTGTTTAATCTAACACAAAGAAAAAATAGACACGATGAAAACATTATGTATTTCCGGAAACATTCACAATATTGATCGTATCAGAAATAAGTAGATACGTATCGATCGTATTGTAAATCGTAAATAAACATCACATTTTTCTTTTTTTGCATCCAATTAATAAATTGACTTCAGTTTGGAAACAATGGAATAAAAAATACTCGAAAATTTGTAGGTATTTTATAAATAAATTAAAGTGGTGACAACGGGAATTATTTTCCCCTTGTCCCCTATATAATTTTGAAGTGAAGATACTGGAAGACAACAACTACTGAACGGATTGGTATGAAAGAAATTTGGAATAAAGTTAGTTTATACCCCTGGAACACATAGGACACTTACATAGGATACTTTTTACGGGAAAAGGCTTATTCCCACGGGAAAATCTTACACAACGCGAGCGTAGCCGCGGGCGGACCGTATTATAGTAATTCAAATTATACTTACTATTACAATGTCAAAATGTCTGGAATCTTGAAATACTAAATCTTTTATTTTTAGGTGAAATTATAATCATTACTACCCTACACTCCACTACACTAAAGACTAATTAAAATAAAATAAAAAATATATACTCAAAGAGCGAATCATACATAGTAATATACTTTGCGCGATTACATCAAATTAAGCAAATATAATATTTTATCATTGTCGCAGAGGTCATAGACCCGCCTCGATGTTTTAGAGCGGGGTCTGTGCGGGGCGGCGCGGGGAGCGGCTGGACGACGCGGGGCGCTGCCCGCGCCGTCTACCTTAGACACACCTCTTGCGCAACAATTTTTTTTCGGCGTAGCGCCTTAACTATCCAATGCTTCGATCACTCTGTGATCGAAGATCCAATGAGCGAATTCGAAGGAATCATCTCCGTAAACAGAAAATCTTGTTTAGGGAGATGAAAATTCCACCTAGGACTATGTCTCGCTTCATAAAACAAGACTCGAAGCTTGTCGCATACCTACGAAGTACAGGACATCGCTTAACAGCAGTTTTACTCAACATCAGAGCGACCAAAGCGAAATAACTGTTTCTGAAGCACGCCAAAACACGCACGTACCGAAGAATCCTGTTTACCGATGAAAATATTACCGTAGAAAAGAAATACAACCATCAACGTGACAGGGTCTACGCTCACAGTTCTCAGGAAGCTTTGCAGAATGTGACTAAGGTGGAAAAAGGCCATCATGGCCCTGTCATGGTTTGGTGCCGCGGCGAGTCATATGAGAGAGTTACCGAGCTCGGCGGCAAATTACCAGGGTGACATTTTGGATCCTGTTATAAAGCCACTCACTCAAACATTGTTTTCCGATGAGCATTGGGTATTCCAACAAGACTCCGCTCCAGCACACAAAGCATAAACCACTAACAGTGGCTAAAGGACAATTTACCAGAGTTTATCGCGTGCGAAGATTAGCCCTCTGGAAATCCCAACCTGTTGAGGCCAAGGGGGTTGCCCTTGACTCTGGCTGGACAGTTTAAGAGGAGAAGGCGTGCTTCGACCCTCACCGTAATATCGAGTTGTTAAAGTAAAGCGTGATTTGGTGGCAGCAGCGGCTGAAGTGCGTGCGGCGATAGACGAGTGGCCAGATCGATTGAAGATGTGTTTGAAAGCAAAAGGTGGTGTTTTATTAACTTTTGTTCGTTTCACTACGAGATGCGTACAATTATAAGAAGAACATGCATAATTTATGGCAAGTCTATGTAGAGTACATAACATTCTAAATAAGTTCAAAGAAAATTAAATCATTCCATGTTTTCCAATCAAGTCAAAAAATATTTTTTTCGGTTCGTACATGGCTTACGCTGTTTTAAAATTTACTTAGGTATTATTACCTGTGTCAAGCCGGGACGGGTCGCAAGTCTAGTTAATGAATTCAACTCCTCCATAAGTTTGACCTCCGTGTGCCTTCTGGCAAGGGCCTTCCCAATCTGTTCCCATTTCTTCACATTTTGATTTGCTTTTCCACCCCTGCGTTCGACTTAAGTTTGTCTTCATCGTCACCCAAGATTTGAGAGGTCTAATAAATTATAAAGCTGAAATAGAAGGAATATGTTGACCTTGGACATGACTTGAACCTGCATCTCCTTGGTTATCCGAGTCAGACACAGGCTCATTTTTCTAATATTCAACCAAGGTCAAGTCAAGATCGACGAAAGGCAAAGGCCAAAAAGCCCAGAGTTGACAAAAAATCGGCTCGTTCGTATTGTAATGGCTCAATAAGTACATCAATCAAACATGTTTTTTTTAACGGACCTAATCGCAATTTCTACCAAAGTGATATAACGGGCGCGGACTTGACAAACATAATGATTAAACAGTAAAACTAATACAAAGATTGAAATTTTCAAAGCTCTAAGAGGCCACGGACAGATAGACGGAAAACAAAGTGATCCTATAAGGGCGTTTGCGCACTACATGTATCCGGTTCTTATTCGATTCTTATCCGTTTCTGATCCGGTTTGTCCGTCCTAGTAATTGTATGGACGCTTACGCACCCATACGTATCCGGTTCGTGTTCGATCCGTAAATTCTCAATCCGGTTTTTTTTACGGATCAAAACCGAGTCGAAGTGGCCGCCATACAAATTGTACGTACGCTTGCGCACTACACGATTTTTTTACGGATGAAGAGTGAGGTACGGGGAGGGGAAAGCTCGCGCTGCTAGCGATGTGCCAAATTGGGCGCCTGACATAATCGTTACATATCTTTTTTTATTACAAGCTTTTATTTAACTTGTACTCGTTACAAAAATAATCGAATGCACACTCGAGACAAGAGATTCCAGGATTCTATTTACGTGAAACGAACTATACGAGTAACGTGAGCGACTTTATTGCGGGATCTACATTAAGTAGATATAATAAAAAAAGATCAACCTAGTATTCGAATTATATAAGTACCCGAAATCTATACCCGAGTACAGTCGACTGCTCATCAGTCAGTAATAAAAGTGTTAACACTTTGACTTTGAACGCTTCTTACTTCTATAGCTTTATGGTCGAGATTCGTAACTGACGTTCCCACTGACTTGCAGTTGACGGTACCTGGGTATTCAACTGCTATATTCTGAATTCTCGAATATGTGAGTACTTACAAGGTACTCGAGTCAGCTTGACTCGGCACATCACTACGACAATATCATGCAATATCGTCTCGAATACGAATAAAAACCGGATCGGATACGGATGAGTGCGCAAACGCTAGACGTGAATTTACCGTCCGCTTTTTTTACGGATCAAAAACGGACCGGATAAGAATGGGATACGGATGAGGGCGCAAACGCCCTTAGGGTTTATTTTTTCCTTTAAGGTACGGAACTCTAAAGATAAACGGTACTTTTACGGCTATATTTCTCTTTAATTTGCCTTCAAAGGTGATGAGGTGGTGTTAAAGAAAATACCGCATTTAACATTAATCAGAGTAGATAAAAGCTCAAACCAACCATTTAACATACATTGAACGACCTCTAATGACGTTGTATCAATTTCACAGTAGTTTTTATATTTATTTATTAGTTTTTATATGAAATACTGCGACCCAAACTCAAATTTCTGACACCTACAGACAATCGCCAAGCTGAGATAGGATAGGAGTTAGAACTGAGTTAGATACTTTTGCTGCACATGCTTTTAGGCCCATGGTTAAAAAGGCAAATTTGAACGCCCGCCACACCCACACATAAGTGGGGGGACGTTTACTGTTTCGCAGAACCCAAAATACCTACTGTGTTCCATATTCCAAATCTCAATATAGTATTATGTAAATTTATTGGTAGCTACGGTCTGTTGGTAACCCTATAAAAGTTATTAAATAAACAAGTGTATTGTTATCAGGACCGGACCCCTGCAGAAGGTCAAAAGTGATATAACATCATCTACTGGTCGTTTGTCGAGTTCATCTCAGTTCAATATTACGTCTTGGTTGATTCAGACGACTCTAAAATGGCTGCCAATGGAAAGTTAGGTAAGTTTTTAGTTAGAGCACCTACCTACTTTTTTCTTAAAATTTTAGATTAGCGTTTTCTTTCTATCTAGTATAATCGAAAACATTAAAAGTTTTTTGGGCTGTAGGTAAAGTGAGTATAGTGTTACTTTCGGGTAATGTATCTTTTCTCCGATACGCTCGAAAATGTGATCATTACTGTAAAAAACAGTACGCAAAGTGACTCATTTTTGGACGAAACATTGCCCCATACAAAACAGCGGCCAGCAATGCGCCCTCAAACGGCCTAGACCAGCAAAGTGATTTCGTCTTGAAATTTCAATGTTTTTGAATCTTTTTACAGCATACTCTTATGTTCTAAATTCAAATTGTACACGAATCGTAGTGATTGGAGTTCTAGTGGTAAAAGCCTTCCGCTCTCCCAAAAGTTCGGTCACACTTGATACGTCGATTTTGCGACATAAGCATTAGGTCCATGTCAAAAAAAAGTGATTGGAGTTGGCTGTATGCTCTGTATGACACTGGCACAGAACAAAAAAAAAGAAAAGCGCGCAATATGGCGTTTTGTAATTTTCGTCTCTTTTATTTTTATCGTACTATTTTGTTTTCATGATGAGTTAACTATCATTGAATTACGGAAATATTATAACAATGAATGGTTCAAGAAGTCGAAGTAGATGTTTAAGTGATAATGATTGGAATTTATAAGTTTAGTATAACCCATGCAGATAAAGAATAGATATGAAAATGGCGGCGGGTACTTATGGTACGGTTGGCAAAACAAGTTCTCAAAAATCGATTTTTATTTTTCCTACTGACTTTTTTGTTATTAATTATTCTTTTTTATTATAAACGTTAAAAACAAAACAAACCAAATAAACGTTTTTCATTTTTATGATTTAAAACGGGACGGGATGGGTTTATTATTATTATTAATTAATGATACTAATAATAATGACAAAAAATATTAATAAAATAAAAAAGGAGCAAGGGCATGATAGGAAATTGATATTTTCATGAATTTATTTTCGAAGTCTCCTGAAGGTTAAATCGATGTAGCGGGATTCAGTTAATCCCTCTGAACCTCCCCACATGCTCAGTTTCTTCCGATCGATTCCAATTGTTTCTAAATCCAACCCCTGATTATTATAATTATTTTTTGCATCGCGTACTTCACTGTGTGATTTTTATTTAACAAACAATAACAGCGATAGATTGTGAGCGAGATAGCATGCGAGTGGACGCCATTTTCATATCTATTCTTTATCTGCATGGGTTATACGATACAAGTAGACATCTAAATCCAAAGTTGCACTTTTATTTCATTTTTTTAATTTCCTCGCATATTTCAGAGAGAAGCACTATACAACGTGTTACAAAAAATACCAAAAAAAAAGAATATTTTTATCAAAGGCATTTAATTGAAATTTTCCCATCTCTAGCGATCAGCTGTGTCAAAGAATATTCGGACCAGATATGTAATTTTAGGTCAATGTGCCTATTTTTACCGCTATGGTTAAAAATCCCTTCTACCGTTCTCCTCTCGAGACCAATGTTTACGTACTACTTGTACCATAACATTCACATTAGAACAATTAATTTAAAAATGAAAAAACTACTAATAAATAAAAAATCTTTGTTAAATAACTGTTATGGAATAATAAATTAATGAAATAATGAACTAAATATTTCAAAATAATATTTATGTTTGTAATTATACGTAAACAAGATAATTAAGGCAAAAAAAAGAAAATGTTTTCTAACATAAATTGATTTAAGTACATCTCTTTTAAAAATGTAGGCACAAATGGTGTACAAATGCTTTTCCGTTCTGAGAATCGATAGTCTATATTTTAGGTGTCAATTGACGCTAGAGATGGGAAAATTTTAATTAAATGCCTGTGATAAAGAATATTCTTTTTTTTTGGTATTTTTTGTAACACGTTGTATATACAAACCTCGGCCGCAATAACCCTTGCTGGACTCGTACACAATAAAAGTCCTCGTCTGCGGCTCGGACTTTAAACATGCCCTCATCCAGCAATAACTAATTTTGCGGCCGGCGCAATAATTTACTATAAACACCTTGAAAGAAAATAATAATGATTTTGATTTTTGATTGTTGCAAAATTAATCAGAAGAAACAAAGAAGAATCGTTTTTAGTATTTTTTTGTTCGCTACTCGTACCAATGAGATAGTTATCCGACCTTTAACAGCCTACTTAGTTGCGTTCGCTAGCGAGCGTTAGGTTCTCATTACTGAGATTCTGGGTTCGAATCCCGGTGAGGACACTGTGGCCAACCATAATCACTTTATGAGACTGTGTCCAGTTTAATTAGACTACTCTACTACTCGTATAGTATCTAAGAAAAATAGTGCCGAAAATAGCCTTTGTTGAGTCAATATCTGACACCAGAGATCATGAGGTCGATTGTCGATCTTATTCAACCCAACCTATACTGAAAATCAAATCTGTATGCCAAATATTCAGAAGTTTAGTAAATTAAATCACACTAATATTTTAAATGGGAAAATATATTTGGATATTTGTTCCGCTTTCACGCCTTAACGGATTTGCATGAAATTTAGAATGGAGATAGTTTGTAACCTGGATTAACACATAGAATACTTTTTACGGGAAAATCTTACACAACGCGAGCGTAGTCGCGGACGGACCGCTAGTCAAAAATAAATTGAATGAAAAATCCAAGCAATTGAAGGAAAGATAACATTGTGGTAGACAATAATAATAACAAAATTACCTTCTTACAGCTCTTATCAGCGTGTCCGACAAGACCGGGCTTGTACCACTAGCCAAATGTCTATCAGAAATCGGTCTGCAGTTAGTCGGGAGCGGAGGCACGGCTACAGCGCTTCGCAATGCGGGTCTCAGAGTGTTGGACGTGTCAGATATAACCGGTGCCCCTGAAATGCTCGGGGGTCGCGTGAAAAGTCTGCATCCCGCTGTACATGCTGGAATTCTGGCCAGGTAAATTTCTACTAAACTAACTAACAATAGCAGCAGATCTCCCTAGCTGTTCAGCGCGGCAATGCTGCGAGCATCTTGGGTACGTTTGGTCGAGGGGCTGTTCGGGGTGGCTTATTTGACTAAGGTTTTTTATTGTTTTTGTTATTATTTTACTTTTTTTTTCTGACATTGTATTTTTTTTTAAATTTGACATTGTATTTTATAATAATAATAATAATAATAAGCCCTTTAATTCCGAATTTATAGCACAGTCTCAACTTCAAATTATATCCCTTAGTTCGGTGTGCCTCTTGGCAAAGGCCTCCTCCAAATCTTTCCATTGCTGTCGGTCTTGGGCAACCCTTCTCCACAGTGATCCTGCTGTCATCTTTATCTCGTCTTCCCATCTCACATATTGCCTTCCACGGCTTCTCTTTCCATCTCTCGGGTACCATTCTGCAACCTTCTTGCTCCACTTTCCCTTTGTGTCACGCATCATATGTCCCGTCCATCTCCATTTTTGTTTGTCTATTAGGGACAGTATAACGGTTACTTTTGTTTTAGAACGAAGATCGATGTTAGTTATTTTCCAGTGGTTTGTAACCAGTCATGCTCCTCTCCATAGCTCTCTGGCATATGGCAAGTTTTTCTCTTAGTATTTTCATGCTCTCATCATTTAAGCTTTGTATCATGCCTTCCAGATTCTTTGGGTTTTCTTCCAATAATACTAAGTCGTCGGCGAAACGTAAGTGATGTATTTTTGACCCATTTATGTTGATACCGTATTTGTCCCAGTCTAAGTTTCGAAATATGCTTTCCAGTACGGCCGAGAACAGTTTTGGTGATAGTGGGTCTCCCTGCCTCACGCCCCTTTGTATGCAGAACTCGTTTCCTAAGGTTTCTAATTGAATTTTCGCCTTACTGTTAGAGTAGATTGTCTTTAAAATTTTGATGTAGGTGTCTGCAACGCCTTGTTGCTCTAGGCTATCCCATATATAATCGTGATCTAGGCTATCAAAGGCCTTAGCGTAGTCGATAAAGGCAATATAGATATCTTTGTTATATTCAGTATATTTCTCGAGAATCTGTTTGACTGAAAGATGTGGTCGATTGTTGAGAAGCCCTTCCTAAAGCCTGCTTGTTCAGCTGGTTGTTCCTGGTCCAAGTTCGCTGTGATTCTGTCTACTATGATCTTAGCAAAATTTTTGTACACATTCGACATCAGGCTTATTACATATTGGTCTGTAGTTCTCTATATTTTCTTTGTCACCTTTTTTATGTATTAGGATAATGTGAGATTTTGCCCATTGATATTTGCCATTGGATAATGTGACATTGTATTTTATGTGACATCAAAAAAAAGCTTGATATTTAGATACTAACAATAACAACGTGGTCAACTAAGGACTAATCACCTATCTCGAGCCTCTCAATGGGGTCGTACTTATACAGTGTGTCTGGTCACCGGTGCCCGACCCGCTAAAGCTAAGCAATATTTTGTCGACAAATTCATCATCATAAGGCATTTTGGCCCTACTGTTTTAAAAATGGCAGCTACTTTATTTTTATACTGTGATCGGGTGAGTTTCATTTATACAGCAATATCTACCGATGAAGAGGTTCTGAGGCATAAGAATAAATAATAACACAGTAGAACGGAAACTCCCGCTCCAGACGGGCTTAAGGTCACGATTAGCCTACATGTTAAACGGAAATCTCAGTCGAGCCACGGGGTCTTATTCCTTAGTACGGAAATTTTGTTCTAAATTAGTGATGACATCTAGTGACAACATTGGCACTACGTAGAGTCTAAGCAATCGTTATCATTTGCAGCGCTATCTATCTTCTAATAGTTATATTGTTTGTGACATATCACACATACAGCGACATCTATTATCTAATAGTTGTAATATTTATCAAACATGGCCCTTGACACAGTGATGTTTTGTTCTTGCATTAAAACATTTTTAATGGTTTTGTTAAGTAGTAACGATTTTTGAAAAGATTCAAATAATAGCAAACAGAAAACAATAAAAGAAGTATATTTATAATAAAGGCGCTCTCAAGGTCGTCAACTTGGCACTAGATGGCGTATCTGCGCAATTTTGTAGGTCAGTGCGGACATAGCACCATCTAGTGAGCTAATAGAGGAAACAAAATAGCCCGAAGAATAGCCCGAGTTTTGAGGGTACAGTTTTTTTGTATGAGATGAGGCATCTGTACGTAGTATTATATTATCTGTGGTCGAGCTGTCACGGCCGGCGGCGCACGCGCTTTTCTTGTTTGTACGGTCTGTACGATCTTGGAAACAAATTGCAATGGCGTCAAGTTAATTGTGGTGTTAGGTTGCGCAAACAAATTTTGCTTTGCAAAAAAAAATGCTTTTGATGCGATGCTTTACGTTTTTTTTTTATAAGTATTGATAATGTAGGCACGTAACATAATAATATAGGTAAGTACTTATAAATCGCATATTTTGTAAAACTAGAATAAAATAATGATTTCAAAGTAAAGAAAAACTTATATTTTGGCGAAATTATTTTTAGACGTAAATAATATTTAACAGTTAAGCAACCCTGGCAACACGCTTGAACGACAGAGGGGCGCGGGCGTAAAGATGTTAGGTATATAAATGGCGGCGTTTGGGACTCTGTCAAAGAAGATTCCGTTCTACTGTATTATTATTTATTCTTATGCCTAAGGTAAGACTACTTTCATTGCTTTCTCAATGTAGTGCCGTTATTGGATTTATGAAGTTCGCGATTACATCTTCTTGTTACAATATGCGTGCTTGATCCATAAAACTAGTACTATTAAAATGCTTATTAATACGGCCTTTGCCCAGCAGTGGGACACGAATACGGCTACATAAAAAAAATACGGCGATGCACTCAATGTAAGTACGTACGTACAGTGAACAGCTCATCAAGATGTACTGCTATGATATGCACCGGGGTATCTTGCGCGCTGGTACGATGTGCTTGTGTGCTGTCCCCTGTACATTTGGCTTGACTCAATTTTGCAGTCAGATTAATCAAGCTTTTTACCATTAACAGTTCCAAAACGTCCTCTTACTCTTATTCTTATCTTCTCCTTTTCACAGAGTGACAGAATCAGATCAGACAGACATGAAGCGACAAAAGTTTGATATGATCAGCGTCGTGGTCTGCAACTTGTACCCATTTGTGCAGACTGTTTCTAAGCCTGAAGTCACAGTAGCCGATGCCGTTGAGAACATTGATATCGGTGGCGTCACCTTATTGAGAGCTGCAGCCAAGAACCACGATAGAGTTACCGTGGTTTGCGACCCCAAGGATTACGACAGCGTTGTAGAAGAGTTGAAGAAAAATCATCAGACTTCTACAGAGACTAGGTAAGTTCATCTAAAATATCTATAGTTACTTGTCTTTATCGAAACTACTTTGATTCCAGAGGAAATTGTATTTTTTCAATATATCTTGGTCGAAAATTTAACTTACGATGGAAAATTTAATACGTTTGCGTGAGTGAGGTGATCACCACGTATAATGCTGATTCTGTGGACTTACCAGAGTTGTATGCGTGCTGGGGCCGTGCATTGGCTGACGCGGCAGGACACCGTTTTTCAGTTCCCTTTCACATAGCTTCTCCAACGTCTTTAGTAGAACTAGTGGCTCTGTGAGCTGTAGACATCGCGAGTACTTTTTTTTAATGGCTGATTTATGATTTTTTTACGTTCTTCCAACCCTCATAACTTCGTATATTTTTTTTTGAGAAATGTGACTGTAGGGGAAAACAGCTTCAGCGATGGACGTTGTAAGCTGGCAACCCCCATAAATACGTAATTGTTTAAAATTTCCAAAAACTGACTTGACAATAAAATTTGATTAATTTATCGAACCTGCTCACAAAATTTCACGAGAATCGGTTGAAAAACACGACCTGTAGAGTGGAACAAACAGACACACAGACATACAAAAGCAATTTTGGCCAAGCTGAAGCAGATACGCTTCGCTCGCTCGGTTAGTGATCGTAATGTAAACGGCAATAAAATTTAAGTTTAGTTATTTTCACCCGCGACTTCTAGACTCTTTTGCGCTTGCCTAAGAATAGCTTACTATCCATCTGCGTTAATCTGTCAGTCAATCAGTTTCTCCTTTTTGAGTCTCCTTCTCTCTCTCTGTGCCTTCTTTGCATTTTTATTTATTTTATGTTTTCTATTGGCAACAGGCAGAGACTGGCTTTAAAGGCGTTCACACACACATCTGAATACGATCTTGCGATCTCAGATTACTTCCGTAAGCAATACTCGGCGGGGCAATCTCAACTTTCGCTTAGATACGGTAAGCCATCTTATTGGGGAGCAGTGGAGCGCAGCACGCTTTTTTAATTATTTTTAACTAGCTGACCCGGCAGACGTTGTCCTGCCATGTTTCACCTCTTCCCTACTCTACACCTACCCTACTTCTAACCTAACCTAACCTACCCAACACCTACCCTACACCTACCTTACACCTACCCTAGACCTACGCTGCATCTACCCTACACCTACCCTACCCCATTTGGCGTGTAGTTGTTTTTTATCTATTTATAGCGGTCCGCCCGCGGCTACCTTCGCACTATGTAAGATTTACCCGTGGGAATAAGACTTTTCCCGGTAAAAAGTATCCTATGTGTTCATTCCAAATTTTGTCCAAAACCGTCCAGTAGTTTAGGCGTGAAAGCGGAACAAACATCTAAACATCCAAATATTAGTGTGATAATCTTATTCCATTTTGAATCACAGCCATCTCAATTTTGTGGTGGAAAACACATTTTTATACTGTATGATATAACACTCTTCTGTATGTATGTGATAGATTCGTGTTATTGTAGGTATGAACCCACACCAGAAGCCGGCGCAGGTGTTCACTCGTGGCGAGCGGTTGCCTTTAAGCGCGGTGAACGGCTCGCCCGGGTTCATTAACCTCTGCGACGCACTCAACGCGTGGCAGTTAGTGCGCGAGTTGCGTGCGGCGTTGAACCTGCCCGCCGCCGCCAGCTTCAAGCATGTCTCGCCCGCCGGGGCCGCCGTCGGCCTGCCGCTTACCAATGAGGAGGTAGAAAAAAAACAGTTTCTATTGTAGTAAGTAGGTATTTCCAAAAAAAATCCTGACTGCCTAAACTGGGCTTCGTGGCAGCTGAGGTGTCAATCATCTCTATCGCGTAGCAGCTGAAGTAAGGGCTCGGCCACATAATGTTTTCTCAACTATAAGAACTCTGCCACAAATCTCAAGTGCATGGCAGCTAAGGTAACAGATTGACTACATCTCTAACGCGTGGCAGCCGTGGTAAGGGATCGGCTACACCTCTAGCGCGTGTCAGCCGAGGTAAGGGATCGGCTACACCTCTAGCCCGTGTCAGCCGAGGTAAGGGATCGGCTACACCTCTAGCGCGTGTCAGCCGAGGTAAGGGATCGGCTACATTTTTAGCGCGTGGCAACTAAGGTATGAGGTCGGCCAAATATCTACTGCGTGGCGCGCTTTTTTACATGACTGCCCAGAAAAAAGAGTGTAATGTGTTCAGGGTTCATGTATGTATGTAAGTTTCCTTGTACCACCATTACTTCTTAATGCCTGAACAGATTTGCTGGCTGTGTGGGGTATCTTTAGAATCCTTACATCAGCCCGAGTGAATCAAAAACACGACTGCGCCGACAAAAAATATAGCCAGATTTTTTTGTCGGCGGAGAGTTACCAAGGCATAACGCCTGGTATATTGCTAACTGGACGTCTGGCTGCATCTAGGCTACACGCGTATTGGCGAATATTGCGAAGTTGCATTATGGCGAAGTTGAATTATTTCCTTTATAGTCTTATACGTGGGGGTCTTTTGTTTTTTCATTGTGACGTCCTCTCGAAAATTGTGTGTCGCTATCAAAATTTATTTAACTCGTGAACATTTTCGTTCAATGATTTTTTATGATTTTCGTTGTGGCTTAAGTCAACAAGAGAGTTGCCAGAGACTTCAACTGGCATTTGGTGATGAAGCACCATGTCGCATCTCTGTTTATTCGTGGTTTGGAGAATTTTGACGTGGACTTGATCATCTCCATGACGAGGTATGTGAAGGTCGGCCGGCGATTGCGGTTACTGACTCTAATATTGACACCGTACGACAACTTATTGAAGCTGACAAAAAATTACTTGCCAGCAAATTCATGCTTTGTTAGCAATGAATTATCTATAGTCTAGAAGAGTAACCGTCTAACAAAACTCACTAAAACATGGCCCCTAATTAATTTTTACAGACGACAGACAGGCAGATGATGTCGCTGCTGTACATTAATAATAATAATAAGTTATATTTATTCGCTCTCATAATCTTTCTTAAAAACATTGAAGCTTACTTTCGACGTTCTTACAAACCGAGTCATATAAAACGTCATTGTACCGCGTATTCGAATGTCGTATGGTATAGTTTTGCTTCTTTGGTATTCATTTGGTGGGGTCAAGTTTGAATCGTAGTTACTCTTCTAAACTATAAATAATTCGTTGTTTGTTAGGCATTGGAATGAGTCAAGTGCAAAACATTTTAATATATATGTGCATCTGAAGGTTCGGAAACTTTGCACTCGATGGATACTGCATTACTTAACGGAGGACCAGAAACGACGGCGTGTCCAGTGGTGCCGTAAAATGATAAAAAAGTTTAACGGAGGACAGTCATTGACTGTTTATAATATCGTGACAGGTGACGAAACCTGGGTGTACTGCTTTGAACCAGAAAGAAAAAACCAGTCGGCAGAGTGGGTCTTTCCTTTTGAAAATTTGCCGACGAAAGTTAAGAAAAGTCGAAGCTTCTTGTTGCTTCTTTTTTCGGCAAATCAAGACATTACACGACAGTATGGCGAAAGTTTTCCCTCGGTCGCCCAGGTACTATAACAAAGAAAAAATGATTTTTATTCCAGGCGGCAGTGTGCATGGTGGAAGATTTACTGCCGCAGCTGTCTCCGCTGGCCTGCGCGTACGCACGGGCGCGCGGCGCAGACCGCATGAGCTCCTTTGGAGATTTCGTGGCGCTGAGCGACCCGTGCGACGTCATCACGGCACGCATCATTTCCAGGGAGGTTTCCGACGGCATCGTCGCGCCAGGGTACTCGCCCGAAGCCCTCGAGGTGCTCAAAAAAAAGAAGGGTGGCAATTACTGCGTTTTGGAGGTTGGTACTGAAAAATAAAACTTTTATTTCAGACTAATATTGCCCAGTTATGGTTAGTAAAGTAAGCTTAATATTAAGTAGCTGCATGGTGGTAGCTTATTTCATCATAGGGTCTTTTTTGGGCGTCTGGCGCCATTGTTGTAGAGATTTTCTAAGCCGCCCAAAAAGCCTCTGATAAGACCTAACAGCTACCCCACTACGCGATTCAAGCGTCGCGTCGTCCTAGACACGCTCTCTCAGATCGGGACGATGATAGTGTAGACCAAACACTACAGAATGCCCTTCAGGTAGAAACCGCACCCGCCGGCGGGCTCGTGGATCTAATCGTAGAATTAATTCAGTAAGGTCCGGTAGGGATCATTTTTCTCCGACGCGTTTTTCGCCCTGGCAACGTTCTGGGCTGGTACGTTGTCATAAATTTGTAAGGGGTACGAGCCTTTCGCTCCCCCGCAAGTCCGCGCCCGCTATATTACCACTCTGGTAGAAATAGCGATTAGTCAATTTAAAAAAAAATCTTTACAGCTACCACCAAAGTAGTATGCCGGGACCTACAGGTTTAATCAGCACCGAGCAAGTGATAACTGGTTAGAAAAGATCTGTACATTAATTTTGAATTCAGTGGTACAGGCCGGAATACGAACCCAGGACTTTCGGAATGAAAGGCAAGCCTTCTACCGACTAGTCTATCCCTACTTCTTACAGGGTGGCCCATTTAGATGAGTGAAATATGTTTTATTATATAAGGTACCCCGTTATTAGTGTTAATTATTTTCAGGGCTGAAAGAAAAAGTCCCGATCTTCACTTCATAAAAAAATGAGAACAATTTACTCGTTAGATTTCAAGTAATTAAGCCAAACAACTTGGTTACCTAATAATAAAAAACATCACCCTCAACCAGCAAGCAACCAGCTGATCACTACTACATTTATAAGCCGAGCACATAAAAAATAGATCTGAAAATGGCGGCGGGTACTTAAGGTACAGTTGGAAAAACTAGTTTTCAAAAATCGATTTTTATTTTTCCTACTGACTTTTTTATTATTATGATTTAAAACGGGACGGGACGGGTTTATTATTATTATTAATTAATTATACTAATAATAATGACAAAAAATATTAATAAAATAAATACGGAGCAAGGGTGTGATAGGAAATTGATATTTTCATTAATTTATTTTCGAAGTCTCCTGAAAGTTAAATCGATGTAGCGGGATTCAGTTAAGCCCTCGGAAACTGAGCATATGGGGAGGCCCACATGCTCAGTTTCCTCCGATCGATTCCAATTGTTTCTAAATCCAACCCAAATTATTATCATTATTTTTTTGTAGCGTGTACTTCACTATGTGAGTATAGACAGCGATAGATTGTGAGCGAGTTAGCATGCGAGCGGACACCATTTTGAGATCTATTCTTTATCTGCTTGGGTTATACATTCATGCACGCACACACGCGTTTGATGTGTGTTTACATCTAGAGTAATGTGAGTGTAATGCAGAGGATGATCTCTTTTTGTCATATTTAATGACGATTTTTTTTTTGTTAGAATAAAAACTTAAACCAACAACGTGTAGATTTTTGAAATATTTTTTTACGTAACTATTGTCTTTTATTTTAAGCCCTGAAAATATTTGACACTAATTACGAGGCACCTTATATATAAAAATAAACTCTGACACGATCTACAACTTCGCTCCGCTCATCTCTCCTCCGATCTACCTCAATGAAAGAAACCGCATTCTTAATCGATATTAAGCATAATTATTTATGCTTTTCTTAGAGATGCTTGTCTTTAGTCCGTTTAAATTGAAAATAACGTAACACAAATGCACTTCCAGATCGACCCCAATTACGAGCCTTCACTGCTTGAACAGAAGACGATCTTCGGTCTGACTTTAGAGCAGAAGCGAAATGACGCGGTCATCACGCCTGAGTTGTTCACCAACATCGTCACGGCGAACAAAGACCTCCCGCCCAGTGCCGTTAGAGACCTCATCGTGGCCACCATAGCACTCAAATATACGCAGAGCAACTCTGTATGCTACGCACGGGATGGCCAGGTTAGATTACGTTAGCGATACAGTACAATAGGGTAGCGACTAACACCAACATCGTCACGACGAACAATGTCTGTCTGTATATCACACAGCTACTAAACCGATAGCAGTTGTATAAAAGTATAAAACAGCTCCGTTTAGTGGTTTTTCTTAGTTACTGAACTAGAACACGCAGAATTGTATAATCGTTTAGCATTCATCAAAGCTGCAGCGGGTCGACTGTCAGATGTTTTGTAAAACGGTGTGTAATAAAACGTTTGATTGTAGATTTTAGTTCTTCATTTTGTTGCTTGAGGCTCTGTGGGATTTGCGTTATTTAGCTCACGTTATGTTTGTGCCAGGTGATCGGCATAGGTGCGGGGCAGCAGTCGCGCATCCACTGCACACGTCTGGCCGGCGGCAAAGCAGCACTATGGTGGCTGCGGAGACACCCGCGGGCTTTGCACATGGCCTTCAAACCCAGCGTCACTCGCGCCGTGCGTTCCAACGCCATCGACAACTTCGTGAGCGGCACTATAGGTGAGTGCGAGCGAGACAACACTACCTTCAAACCCAGCGTCAGCCTCCAACGCCGCCGACAACTTCGTGAGCGACACTATCGGTGAGTGCGAGCGAGACGACGACACTACCTTTAATTCCAGCGTCAGCCTCCAACGCCGCCGACAACTTCGTGAGCGACACTATCGGTGAGTGCGAGTGAGACGACACTACCTTTAGTTCCAGCGTCAGCCTCCAACGCCATACTGATACTGAAGATTTACTATACTCAAGTGCTAGCGTAGAAAAAATCCACCCTGTATACAACGCGTTAGCAAAATAACGCAAAACCTCTCGGGTAGTGGTCAGCCCATGAAATTGATATTTGTGGACTTTTATAAATTCGCTATTATTTTTTTTTAACTTTCGTATTTTAATGACTCGATCAATAAAATCAAATTGTATGAAAAGTCAAATTATTGTTTGTGGTTTTGTGGAACTTCGGGAATAAATGTTCAGTTTCGCAGGGCTGAGCCACCATCTAAGAGGTTAGTGTTATTTTGCTAACACGTTTTTTTTTTATATGAAATGATAATATGACCAAGCAACGTTTTTGATGGAACTCTCTGTCATCAGGTACGGACATGCCCCTGGAGCAGTGGGCGGCGCTGTTCGAGGGCGAGCCGCCCGCCCTGCTCACGCAGCTCGAGCGCGATGCCTGGCTGAGTTCGATGACCCGCGTCGCGCTCGCCTCCGACGCCTTCTTCCCCTTCAGAGACAACATCGACCGCGCCGTGCAGGTACCAACTAAACAACAACTGGCTTCTTCTTTCTCTTTCCTTACCGGACCTAATCGATATTTCTACCAAAGGAATATAGCGGGCACGGACTTGGCAAGCCATTGAGATAAAAAAATCTCTTTCAAATTAATCTGAGTTGTACGCGTATATAAGAGGTTGTGGTCCACCTGCTTAGTTCACCTGGGTGGACCACGGGCAGTTTTTTCTGGTCGGTAGTCCACCTAAATTATGAGTAACATGCAATGCAAGTATTTTTATTTCTTTCTTTTCTTTCAATCCGAAAATGTCTATAGGCCATGGTCCATCTAAATTAAATTCCACAACAAAACTGCATATCTAAACCTTTTTCTGACTACTGAGAGATTTCTGACTACAGTATGGTCCGCGACCGGACTGAACTGCGTTAGCCTTTGTAAAGTCGCATCCAGGCTGGCTGCTGTGTCGGTGACCGCCCTTTTATGGTGTTGTATTTTAGGGGTAATTCTGGTTCAAGGTACAAGTTCAAAGCGAGGCCAACTGCGGTTACGTTAATAGCTTGTATTTTGTACGAAATTTCATTGACAGTCCACATCACCGCCGCCGACTGCAGACCAGTGTGCAGCAACTGCATGTCAGAGGCGGCGTAAAAACGTCGAAAATAAAATGGTCCTACTTTTAACAAATGACGTTTGTGTATAACAAAGCAATGGGCGTATTTCTTTTCTTTTTTTTAATTTTAGCACTTTTCCACTAGATGTTTGTTTTATATGGCCATAGTGCGTTTTAATTTAGTTGTCTAACTGAAGTTTTTTTTATAATAAAGTTTTACGGCTCTGGGTACGGAGTATCGCAGCAAGTTTCTTTATTATTCAGGTTCACGGCTCTGGGTACAGGCTATTTAATTCAGCATGATGGCAATGTTGCCGCGCGCGACACAAATTTTACCCTGCGTTCCGAGACGCGCTGAAATCGATTAAAGCACCCGTAATCGCGTTCCGAATTACTGTCAGCTGTCAAAACTCATACGTTTTTGCTTTTCTGATCGCTGACAGCGCTGAAAGTCTGATTCGGAATGCGCCCTTAAAGTCCCTATCTAGCTATCAAAAATTAAAAATATATATGTCGGAGATTGAAGGTAGATTGATCGTAAACAAACAATTGACAGTTCGGTTTCTAACGTTAGATTAGCATTGTGGTAATTGAGGGTAGATTGTTCATAAACAAACTAGTGTCACCTGTCAGTTTGAATGGTAACGTCAGATTGGCGAATGAGTTGATTTAGGTGAGTGAGCTTGTTGAATGAGTGAGTGAACGAAGTGAAGTCTTTTATAAGAGCGGGAGTAGAATGGAACCTTCAGTAGGTCCGTGGCAGTCGTGGTGATAGCTTGTGTCTGTGAGTTTGAGTGAGTACTTCAAGAGGACGTGCGAGTCCATGTGTGGTGATCGAATATGTGGTTTCGATGAATGCGTGTGAAATAGTGTTGTTCCTTTATTGGTTGTACCACAGTCCAGTGGTGTCTGTAACCGTAAGGAGTGATATTGTGTCGATAGCTAGTTCATATGATATTCGTGTAGAACTTTGTGAGTAGGTGTTGTTATCATGACCGCGGGTAGAGTAACTGTGATGTGGACGAGTTATATAAGGTCCGGGCGGGGTGGCCCATCGTATGTTGGCCAGTGTTCAGTGTCTGTTTTCATGCCTGTGTTTCCAAGTGGCATAACTGTTGGTGCTCGGACCTACCTAAACCCCATTTAGGGTGTGAACCCCCAACTGCTTTGCTTGTACAGTCGCTCCACGTGCCGCCATACTCAAAATTGCAGCGACTACCGACCGGCAGTTGCAGTTGGCAGCTCGCTTCAAACTTGTACCTGTCAGTTTCGAAATTTGAACTACTTTTCCCAGTCACTTATGAATGAGATACGCCTTCAAAACGATCCATTCCCACGACTACCTAACGGCAGATACACAATTCTCAGCTGCCGTGGCCGCTGAATGCGAGCGCGCAAGTGGTAGTTACTTATTCATTCATGAAACATTTCATCTTATGACAATCAAATGCACGCTCTTGTACTTTACTGAAAAACTAGGATAGTACCATTTTCTTCATCTAAAAAACCATTTTCTTCATCTAATCTGGTAGATTAGGGTATACTGATATTTCCCGGGTATACTGATATTTCCCAAATATCTTTACTCCAAGCTTAAATGGCCCACCTACACATATAATTCTAGAAGAATTCTTTTATTATTATAGAAAGTTTATTATAGAAAGTCTTTTATTTTAGTATCACCCTTTCACAAAATTAGGGCATTCGATGGCAGTTTCCGCCATCAGGCCGCGAAATGATGGAAATTTTATGCCGTCATGAGAAGGACTAAAGCTGGCTTGCATGAGCGTTTCAGAACATGTGATAATGAGCTAGTAAGAAATGTATTTCACACAGTCTATATGCGCGATGTTAATTTTAACATGAAGAAATATTTAGTTGGTAGATATCTGGTTGGAATGTCAAGCTCACTATAGAGTGCTGAGTTCGCCGGGTCTCATATTTTGACATATTATTTTGACATTTATATTTTGGCTGATTTTTCATATATGGGACTGTATATAATGTATACCATGCCTGAAATAAATATATTTTAATTTTTTAATTTAATAACTTACCTCCACCGCTTCGTAAACCTATTTCCAAGCCTGTTTTCAAAAAACATTTTAAAGTATGATTGCTGGAGCGACAAGCTTTGCTGTGACTGTTGGCGGAAGCAGCCGTTTTTGAGCAGTTGCCTTATTGCATTTTCTATTTATTCATAATATGTTTTTTTAATTAATTGTAAAGCTGAATTCATATTGTTACGGTCTAGCAGTAGCAACTAGCGCTATCTATCCACAGAGCCGGGAACTATCTAGATATCCCAAGACGCTCGAGAGCTGTTTACGTAATGCGTCTACTCGATGCTAGATGGCGGCTTTGTTCCGGAATGTTCGTCGTAGTGTGGGACTACACTGGTAGTTTCTGGAAGATTCTAGACCCGATTTCGGTGCATATATAAGGCGGCCGGCTCTGCGCGAGTTCAGTTCAGTTTCGAGTGAGCTATCTGAGTGAAAACTTCAAAGCGATCAAGAGCGAAGAAACCTGCGACCTAAGCGATACCTACGGATTACGAGTGACTCTGTGAATTGGATTATAGTGTGATTTGCCCTGGAACCAGTTGTTCATCGTCGAATAAACCCTCGAATTACGTCATTGGTGTTTTAATCCAAATTATCGAACCCTTGTACGTAACATTTTGTGTCAGAAGTGGGATTTGGAGATGCCAGTGACTCCGAGAGACGATACTACCGGCGTTAGAACGAGGGCGCAACTTGCTGCGGAAGCCACGCCTACTCCCCGTGGGGCCACGCCCACTGACCACCAAGCCCCGCCCACCGGACCTCAGACCACGCCCCCTAGCCCCGCCTACCAGGCCACGCCCCCCAAGCCACGCCCACTGGACCGCCCACTAGCCCCGCCCACCAGGCCACGCTCACTATGGAGGCCACGCCCACCATGGAAGCCCCGCCCACTGGCTTGACCCACAGCTCAAGCTCCGGTTAGCAGCCGCATTCAAGAGGCAAGGGCATCTGCGTTCGACTATAGCAGATTCATCCTGATGATGGAATGCATGTTCGAGAAACAGGAAGAAATAAAGGAGGTAATGCGCGAGAAACAAGAGGAAATGTTCAAGGAGCAGAAAGAAATGAAGGAAGTAATGCGCGAGAAACAGGAGAAAATGAGCGAGAAACAGGATAAAATGCTGCTTGCCGTGAACTCGGTTACTGATGTGGTTAAAAAACTGCAGCAAAATGTAAACCTGGTGGAAGAGCGAGTAGTTAATCTGGAGACCGACGTAAACAACTTTAAAACGAATCTCGCTGGACTGCAGAAAGACGTTCTGCGACTCAAGACTGCAGGACCCGCTGCGTCGAGTGAAGTCACTATCCAGGCACCGAGGGTGAAAGTACCCGCTTACGACGGCACTACGTCCTGGGCCGCGTACCGCCAGCAATTTCAGACCGTCGCCGCTGCAAACGGGTGGACAGAGGAACAGAGCCTGACTGCTCTCACCGTCGCACTTCGGGGCTCGGCCCTCTCCGTCTTGGAGGCGCTGCCCAGCTCAGGCAGCACATTTAAAGACCTGATGGAGGCACTCGAGTCTCGTTATGGAGAGCGTCATCTGGAGCACGTTTTCCGCGCCCAACTACGTGACCGAGTCCAGCGCGCAGGAGAAGGACTGCAGCAGTGGGCTCTGGAAATTGAAAAGCTCGTCCGCAAGGCGTATCCGTCTGCCGATGCGAAGATGGTAGACTCTAATATACTGCAAGCATTCGTCGACGGAATCCGAGATCTGGAGATTAGGGCTGCAGTGAGACTTCGCCATCATGCCTCGCTGAAGGAAGCCCTAGCGCACGCTCTTGAAGTTGAAGCCGTGCGGAGCGATGTAAGGCCAGCTCACAAATTGCGGGAGGTAACGGAAGAATTGCAGGGGATCAAGACGTCGCCACCACCCAAGAACAAGATGACTGGCCCAATGTGCTACAGATGTGGAGAAAGGGGTCATCTTCAGTTCACCTGCCCCAAAAAGGAGACTCAGACGACAAAGCTTGCTGACGAGATGAGTAAGCTAAAGGAGCGCGTTGACGAGATGGCAAAGAGGCAGGAGGCCCTATCTCCTGCTGCTTGTCAGGGAAACGAGTAACAGCCAGGACCAAGGGGCGGGTACTGGCTGGCATGAAGGAAGCCCCGGCAATGATGATTTCACAAGCATGTAATGGGAACAGTTTGGCGATATGTGGCTCCATTAATGGGACAAGCTGCAGGATAACAATAGACACTGGAGCCACTAGGACGATAGTCAGACCGGACCTGGTGAAGGTTATGACAAGCCGAATGGAAAATATCAACTGTCGGCTTCTTTCCGCCTCTGGCCAGCCTATATCCGCCCAAGGAGAGTTATCAGTCACGTTGAGTGTAGGAGATGCAGCATACACTCACAATGTCATCGTGGCTGAAATAATGGATGACTGCATTTTGGGCTTAGACTTCATGAAGGAACACGACTGCCGAATCGATGTCACCAACGGTGTGGTAATGAAGAAATCTTCATCCTTGGCGCACCAACCGGGAAAGTGACTTGTCTGGGTAAAGTCATAGTTCCTGGGCGAACACAAGCCCAGGTAAAAGTAAAGCTGCCATCAGCTAGGAAGATTAAAAACAAACCAAACAGATGCGTTTTAATTGAAGATGAAGCGAATAAGACCACGACCCGGAAACTCATGACAGCAAGAACCTTAGTCAGAGGAGGCAATACTGCAGTGGTGAGGGTAGTGAATCTAGAAGACCGCGAGGTTATCCTAAATGAGGGAGATGTTGTTGGAAAATGCGAAGAAGTCATCTGGATGAAAAAGTGTCATCCAACATCGAACTCAGTTAAGCCCAGCTTCGCAAGCGGATTTGCTGTAACCGCACTTCTTGAAGATTGCAAAGGTAACCTGAGTTATATGCAAAGCGTGAAAGCCAAGAAACTGCTGCAACAGTTTGCAAATGTCTTCTCTTCAGCAGAGGGAGGCCTTGGAAGGACATCGTTAGTTCGACACCGAATTGATACTGGAGACGAAACACCTATCCGTCAAAGAGCAAGGCGAATACCGATTGCTAAGGAAAAAGAAGTTGAAGACCTGTTGGAAGACATGAAAAGAAATAAAGTGATAGAGCCATCTGCAAGTCCGTGGTGCTCTCCCGTCGTTCTAGTTAAAAAGAAGGATGGCAGCACGCGCTTCTGTGTGGATTATCGGCGATTGAACGAAGTCACGAAAAAGGACAGCTATCCATTGCCACGTATTGACGACACCTTGGATACCCTGAGTGGCATGCATTGGTTCTCAACCCTTGACTTGAAATCTGGCTACTGGCAGGTGGAAATTGATCCGAAAGATAAAGAGAAGACTGCTTTTTCAACCGGAAAAGGTTTATGGCAATTTAATGTTATGCCTTTCGGGTTATGCAACGCGCCAGCTACCTTCGAGCGACTTATGGAGTGTGTACTGGCTGGGTTGGTAGGAACTGCCTGTCTGGTCTATTTGGATGACGTCATCATCATGGGTCGAGACTTCGAGGATCACTTGCGGAACCTGGAGCAAGTTCTGAGGAAAATACGGGGAGCCAACTTAAAACTTAATCCAAAGAAATGTCACCTATTCAGGAAGGAAGTTCACTACCTTGGACACGTAATCAGTAGTGAGGGTATTCGAACTGATCCGGATAAAATTGAAGCAGTACAAAGTTGGCCTACTCCCAAAGACAAAACGGAAGTGCGAGCTTTCCTGGGTCTCTGCTCGTACTATAGACGATTTGTTAAAGGATTCGCTGAAATTGCCAAGCCATTACACCGCCTGACTGAAGACAAGCAACCATTTAGATGGGACGAGACCTGCGAGAATTCCTTTCAAAAACTGAGAGGACTGTCTGTGTAAGTCTCCAATCTTGGGATATCCACAGGCGAATGGTCAGTTTATTGTTGACACTGATGCAAGCAACATGGCAATTGGTGGAGTTTTGTCACAGAAACAGGGCGATTCAGAAGTTGTTATTGCTTACTTCAGCAAAACACTGTCAAGGCCTGAAAGAAATTACTGCGTAACGAGAAGGGAACTCCTGGCTGTGGTGAAAACACTGCATCATTTCAGCAAGTACCTCATCGGCAGACAGTTCATACTCCGGACGGATCACGCTGCTTTGAAATGGTTGTTACAATTCAAGAATCCGGAAGGACAAGTTGCTCGATGGATTGAACAACTCCAAGAATTCGACTTTACCACTGAACATCGCAGTGGGAAGGCCCATGGAAATGCTGATGCGCTCTCTAGGAGGCCGTGTCCGGAAGATTGTAAGCACTGTGTCAAGCACGAGTCGAAAGAGCTGTTGGTTAGGCTTACGAGGACGAGCCCTTCGGGACCTTGGAAAGATGAGGTTTTCAAGGAAGCCCAAGAAGATGACGAAGATATAAGGCTTATAAGCGCTTGGAAGAAGCGAAGTACAGATAAACCAGAATGGGTGGAGGTAGCCCCTACAAGCCCCACTACTAAGGCATACTGGGCTCAGTGGGACAGTTTCATCTTACAGGATGGAATACTTTAGCGGAAATGGGAAAAACCTAATGGCAAAGAGTTTCATCTTCAGGTAGTAGTTCCGAGGGCCAAGGTGAAGGATGTACTGCATGAAGTTCATGATGGTGTGTCGGGTGGACATCTAGGCGTCAAGAGGACATTAACGAAAATAAGAGAGAGGTTTTACTGGCTTCATTGTCGGGATGACGTGCAGGATTGGTGCCGTAAGTGTTCCGTCTGCGCTGCTGTGAAAGGCCCACCAACAAGAAGTCGCGGAAGCCTTCAACTCTACAACGTTGGTGCACCCTGGGAACGGATCGCAGTGGACGTGGCAGGACCATTCCCTGTAACTGAATCCGGAAATAAATACTTCATGGTCGTCATGGACTACTTCACTAAGTGGCCAGAAGTGTTCGCTATTCCTAACCAGGAAGCTGCAACAGTAGCTTCAAAGTTGGTAGAGGAAGTAATATGCCGGTTCGGTGTACCTTTAGAAATCCACTCTGATCAAGGAAGGAACTTCGAGTCACAGATATTTCAGGAAGTTTGTAAGATATTGGGAATGCACAAAACAAGGACCACTCCGTATCATCCACAGTCTGATGGCATGGTGGAAAGATTTAATCAGACTCTAGAGAGGCATTTAGCGAAACTGGTCGACAACCACCAGAGAGACTGGGACAAATATATTCCTCTATTCCTGCTGGCGTATAGGACCTCGGAACAGGAAAGTACTAAGGTGACTCCGGCATATGTGAATTTTGGTAGAGAACTACGCTTACCAGTGGATCTGCTGACAGGAAGACCTCCAGACGATCCCCAGACTGAGCAAGACTATGTCTCCGAGCTACGAGAAAGGATGCAGGACATTTATGCCATAGTTCGAGAAAATGGTTTGCAGTCGAGCAAGAACATGAAAACGAGATACGATAGAAGGGCGAATACAAGTGGCTTTGAGGAAGGAGCATTAGTCTGGCTACACAACCCGACTCGCCGTAAAGGAAAATCACCAAAATTGCAAGCGAGGTGGGAAGGTCCCTACAAGGTCGTCACCAGAATAAACGATGTTACATACCGGATTCAACGGCAGCCGAGAGAAGCATTTAAGGTGGTGCATATAGACCGCTTGGCACGGTATCACGGCAACAACAGTAACGCTCGGGACGAGCGTAACTAAGGAGGGGGTAGTGTTACGGTCTAGCAGTAGCAACTAGCGCCATCTATCCACAGAGCCGGGAACTATCTAGATATCCCAAGACGCTCGAGAGCTGTTTACGTAATGCGTCTACTCGATGCTAGATGGCGGCTTTGTTCCGGAATGTTCGTCGTAGTGTGGGACTACACTGGTAGTTTCTGGAAGATTCTAGACCCGATTTCGGTGCATATATAAGGCGGCCGGCTCTGCGCGAGTTCAGTTCAGTTTCGAGTGAGCTATCTGAGTGAAAACTTCAAAGCGATCAAGAGCGAAGAAACCTGCGACCTAAGCGATACCTACGGATTACGAGTGACTCTGTGAATTGGATTATAGTGTGATTTGCCCTGGAACCAGTTGTTCATCGTCGAATAAACCCTCGAATTACGTCATTGGTGTTTTAATCCAAATTATCGAACCCTTGTACGTAACAATATGTATCATAATGTTGGGTATGACTTGTATGTTGTTTTATTTGTATGTTGTGTGCATATCATTATGTTATTTATCTTTATAAATATTTATTTTGCACCTTACGTCTACCTATTCCCCCCTTTCTTCTCGTCTTAGGGCGCGGCAGAATAACAGCACCTGCCTCTGCTGAGGTTAGTATTATGCTGAGTCGTGCCTTTTCGCTGCAATCCGAATAAATGTTTTTTCTTTCTTTCTTTTCTTTCTGATATACAAAAATCATATCAGGCAGATACATATTCGTATCTTTTGTCGAAATGTTTACTAACCTGACTTTTTCTTTTTCAGTGTGGAGTTGAATACATAGGCAGTCCATCTGGATCAAACAACGATGCTGAGGTGATTCAAGCTTGCAATGAGCATAAGATCACACTAGCTCACACTAACTTACGTCTTTTCCACCACTAGCTATTGCCAGTGTTGTTTATTTTATAAATGGTTCTTATTATGATTACTTTTTATATCAAATAAACTTTATGTGATTTATCATGTGAATAACAACAGAGACATTCCAATTTCCAAGTAGATATAAGTAAACAGTAGTTCAAAATCTTAAAATCGATTCATAAATCATCATTCAGATAAGAATCTCCTTATTTCTTTATATCTGTTTACATAGTTGTAACAATATCATGTGCCTTATTGTGTTTTATATTATATTAATACTTATTAAATTGGTATTGAAATATATTATTGATCTATTTTATTTATAGCAGTATTTTATTTTTTATATTCTCAAGTTAGTTTTTTAGCACCTATTTTTCATTAAATGCAATTTGAATTCATCAAACCTGCCATTTAGCTGCCTTTAGTGGGCTACGAATATAGGTATGTTCCTTATTCGTTGTTAGTGGGTGATATTTTTTTTACAATACAATACATACATTATATAAGTACTATAAGTACTTACAAACTAGATACTTTATAAAATCTAAATACTCTACGAATAAAATCGAATTGAAAGAAAAATTAAGCAGTGTTTTTTTTTTGGCATGGTGCGGTTTGCACATTGCCACAGACATAAAAACGAGGAAACGATTATTAAAAAGATTAAATTATAATAAGGATCGGAATTTGGATAACAAAACTTCAGAAAGAGAAAATAATTACGTAATATGTAAGTAGATAAAAGATAAATAAAAAAAGTAAATATTATATACGAATATTATTAACAACTATAAAACTACTTATAGACTTATATATATCAGCATCGTTGGTAGCCAGCAGAATGGGAACTGATGTAGGAAAAGGAACTTTGAAGGACAATAAGTCGTTAAAGAAGAAATATAATCGAGTGAGGGACATGCAAAAAATATATGATTTAAATCACCAACCTCGCCACACTCGCACAGCTCATCACGAGCTATATTGATCCTGGCGAGGTGCATCGGTGTACAAGAATGTCCCAGTCTCATGCGAATAATAACACTAGTGGCTCGCTTACCAAGCCTTAGTTTCGAAAACCATGGCTTGAAAGGTATACATGGTTGAATTTTCGCGTAAAATTTGCCCTTTAGATGAATACTCTCTGACCACATTTGGCCCCAGGAGTTTCGAAGGTCAAATGTGGGCAGACAGGCCAAATCATGACAAAAGTTCATGTATGGATGCATGTCACCAAACACAACAGCCTCATTTGCCAGACTATCAGCCTTAATATTACCATTGATACCACTGTGCCCTGGTATCCATGCAAAAGAAATCAAAACCCCGCGTTTGAAGCATTCGTATAATATATTTTCAATATATTTATTATTTATAATATATTATAATATATTTTCTGGTACTGAAGGTGGTGCTAAATTATTTAGGAATTTGTCAGCCAAAGATGAAGGGATTAGACGAGGTGAAGTGAAGACTCCTTAAACGCGGATCTAAATCTTCTTATGTTTCGCCACACTTCAGAAGAATTAACGTTAGGTGATAAAGATAGACAAAAGGTCCTTCAACTGTCAATTTTTTTATTTTTGAAAAGTTTGCTGGTGTTCGTAATAGCCTCAGAAAGTTTAATAAAATTTTCCTCAGAACCACATTCATTATAAATTAATTCTAATACTTTTCTACTTTTAACAGCTTCAGTGCAATCTTTATCCCACCAAGGTGGAGATGGAATACAGTTGCTGCCTCCACCCTTCAACGGAAAAACTTCGTCAGCAGTTTCAATTAAGGCTTTAGCTAACAAAGAAGCACACATAGGTTCACTTCCTTGATTGACATTAGGAAGGGATACAATTCTACGCTCTAAACTTCTATTAAACGTAGCCCAGTCAGCTTTGTTTAAATTATATTTAAGTCTAGGAGGTCGTTTTTGTACATAGCTAGGGGAAAAGGAAAATTTAATCAGAATCGGGTGATGATCACTTCCAAAAGTTGTTGGCAAAGTTTGCCAAGTTACTGTAGACGCTTGACTAGGAGTACATAAACTAAGGTCAGGAACACTATTACCTTCATTGGGACGAGTACGACGAGTCGGAGAGCCATCATTAAGAACACAAATATTATGAATATCCAATAAATCTAAAACTAAAGATCCATAATGGTTTGAGGTTGAACTACCCCATGACTGATGTTGGGCATTAAAATCTCCTAATATCACATATGGTCTAGGGAGTGATGAAAGAATATTATCAATTTCATTAAAAATTGCAACAGCAGGATGAGCCACATATATAGACACAAAACAAATATTATGGACAATAGCAGCAATTATGGACAAGTCATCGTTGTGTGAAGGGATAGGGTAAATACTAAAAGGAGTAGGGTGCTTTATTAATAAAGCAACACCACCATAGCCATCAAAACGATCCTCTCTGACACATGCATAGCCAGGAAACTTACTACTTGATATAGGTTTTAACCAAGTTTCTTGAAGAGCGATAATAAAAGGTTTATATTTATTTAATAAAAAATATGTCAGATTTTTTAGAAATTAAACTTCTACAGTTCCACTGTAGGGCGTTGGTCAGACTGTCCGTCCATTATTAATATTAATTAATTTAGCAATTGATTCAGAATTTGTAGCAGCGTTGGACGGTGAGGTTATATTTAAATTTAAAATGCTGATGAGAGCAATAATAAGTTCCTTCACGGAAGAATAGAATGTTTCGTTATTGTCAATTTTAAAATTTAATGCGCATCCATCAGCAGGAGTAGGCATATTATTATCTTTGATTAACGCATTATGAGCGGCCACGTCATACCCTTTAGAGGCACTAACATGAGGGGAACGGGGTTTCGAAAAAACTGTTTTTTTATATGAAATGTTTGTATCAGAATTTGTAGCAGAATTAGTCAGCAATGCATCTGCATAAGACATCTTTACCGGTGCATGTTGTTTAGAGGCATCTTGATATGAAAGGCAGCTTTTAGCCATCGTCTCTTTAATAGGTTTCTGCCTTTCATATTCAAGACATCTTTTACTATTAGCAAAATGATAACCTTTGCATAAGCAGCACCAAGAATCCTCTTCATTTACAGAGCAATTTATGCCTTCATGTGTGTCTTGACCGCACTTAAAACATCTTGGATTTTTGGCTCTACGTGACCAAACCTACAGCACCTGTAGCATTGGATTGTAGGAAATATGTACAAATCTATGGATAAGGCAGTATAACAAAGAAATACGCGTTTAGGTAAAACCTGTCCATCAAATGTGATCACCACTGATTCAGTAGATTTGAGTTCAGAAATGTCATTATTAATTACCTTCTTTTTCAGACGTCTTACTTTCAATATGGGGCCACAGCCAATTGGGACACTAATGTTTTCTTTAATTTCATCCTCTGACCAATCGGCCGGGACGCCACGGCCAATACCCATATGGGTCACATTGAAAGATGGAATGAAGCTTTTATAATTGCCTGCTTCTAGCAATGGGCTGTTAATGAAATCGTTTGCATCTTGGTAATGTGAGAAAGCTAATGAGACTTTGTTTCTCCCGATCCGCTTCAAACTGCCATTTATAATATTATTGAATTTATTATTTTTGAGAAATTTTCCAAAAGATATAGGGTGTAAGAGTAATGCCATCGTTAGAAGTTTGTTGAACCCTTTGCACATGTACTATAAATGGCGAAGAGTCAGAAGGCTGATAAGTAAGTCTAGCAGGTGAGGGCTCTTGTGGCATTTTTTTTGTTCGAGTTTCATCATTTGTTATATTTGTGTCACTTTCATTATCATGTTTCGGCCTAGGGTGAGTAAAACATACACCTACATTATTCGCTTCCGATGAACCTTGAAAGACTTCTTCAAGTAATTCCTTACCCTTACCTTTGCGAGTTCTACTACGTTTTTTGTTGCATGTTTTGCAGACGAGTCGTGAAGAAACGCGTTTACGATAATTCAGTTTTGATGCAACTTCATTTGATGAACAATCCGTAGCTGAACCATCAGTTTACATCTTATAATTTTTATACCATTATCTATTGTTACATTATAACCAACCAACGGATGAACCCCTGCTTTGGGGGGATAAAAAGTTTGTCCCACCAGGATCCGTCACTCCGGGATCACCCGGAGGCATCATCATAGAAAGAAACGAAGTAAAAACTTACCAATGGTGAGTCGAGATATTTACACTAAAATATTACAAAATATATACAAAAACTAAAACTAATCACAATTATAATACAAATTTATAGATTAAATAACTAAAAATCCTTTCGGAAACCAAAATAATTAATAAATATTCACAAGCCAAAAAAATTTTCGTCCGCCAAGAACAACGTTTCCCGCGCTTTTTTTTTCAAGCAAATATGTACTATGCGTATAACGTAACGCTATACACGTATTTAGTGATGGGATGTACTGCTACGATAGATAGTCGATGTTTTTTATAATAAAAAACGTAAATATATTGTGCGTAGTTCAATTTAGTCAATAATTATATAAATGAACAACAGAACATATTTAGGGTAAGATTGCTGCTAAGAAAAAAAAGGCTGCTAAGAAAAAATACATTTATTCATCTAAACTCATATCAAAGTCAGGAACATCTGAATTGTCACTAAATTCATCATCTGAATGTGACGGACGGATATTATTAACGATGCATTATGTTGTTAATATGGATACTAAATTATTATTCAGAGGTGCCAGCCAGAATTTTAATACGTAATTCCAGGCTGTCTGGCCACGACGCTTTTCGTTGTTTATTAGCTAAATGGCTATACGTATCTCAAAAATTCTAACCTATCACAACTTTAGGTGACGCCGTATTAATAAGCAAGAAATTGTTCCCCTCCATTCTGTTAGGAGATTGAGAGACTAGTGAAAAGCGGTTTTCAACCAGCTCATTACCCTGAGTCACATCTTTTTTGCGGTAAAATTCGCGCAGCAGATAAACGCTGTGCGACGTACCCTATTGCAGCAGTTGTGCTTCGTACTGTGTTCGTACTCTACGGTGCTTCGTTCGTGGTTGGTTGGTGTGTGTTAAAAAAATTTCGTCTATGGTTCTCAGAACAAGTACTCTACCTACTCCCTCCTCCGAGTTGGACGTTGTTGGTATGGTATTTTATTTATAAACAGTGGAGTGGACTGTTGTTGCGATAGCGATAGTTTGTTTCGCTATCGATAGTTGACCTTGAAATTCAGTTTAATTACTATAATATCGATAGCAAAAACCGTTTTTTTACTACCGTTTAATACTATTGAATTTTGTTGATACTATCGATAGTATATTTTGTACGAGCTGTACAATATCGCATATATAGGAAAGCGGTGTCCTAGTCCTATAAAAAAATAAAAATGACTACTCTTAAAAAAAAGAAGGCAACAGTGTCGCAATAGGGGGTTTCCAACAGCCAATTAAAAAAAATAGTTCATAAATCTTCGATAGATGGCGTTGACGATTCGTAGCGTGAATGAAGAAATCCGGCAAGTCACCCAGGGCCATAAAGGGATTAAAAAAAGAATCCACGAAGTACACCTGGTGCTATTTATCGAACTATTATTTTTTAAAGAGCTGTCAGTAATCTCCCATTGTTTTATACAAAATATGTAATGCAAAGTATAACTGCCCGGACCTCTTATCGAAAATAAGCTTCAGAACCGCCAAACGCGTTCGATCGACAGCGTTGCTGGCCACCACACACAGTGTGCTCCACTAACGCTGGCCAACGCGCTCCATTTCACAGGATAGTTAAAAACTACAACAACGAATTGGCGTCTGTCGATTTGTTTCATAGTTCCTTGTCAAAATTTAAACGTGACTATAGGTAGGTAGGTACAAAGCATGAGTGAGGAGATGTCAATTGAAGAAATATAGATAAGAATATACTTTACAAACACAGGGATTTCAAATTTTGTTAGTAATTTATAATTACAAAATAATCACCTTAAAAAATAAGTTATAGTATTTTCTTTTGACTTATAATATTGCATGTTTTTATTAGTATCAATTTAGTTTTAAACTTTAATAAGTAACTAGAGATTTAGCTTGTATAAGTATGTAACATTTTATAACAATGTATGTCTAAGTGAGAATGTTTAAGGGTGTAGTCTTTAACAATTAGTTATAAAATTGTAAGTACATAAGTCTATACCTGTTTATTCTCCAAATAAATAAATAAGTATTGGATACTATCGATAGACTACCGCTGCGCAACAACACTATATGTACTCTGTAGACCACACACTCTCCCTTTACGATACACACAGCTACCTTGGAGAAACTGACGTTTGTTTGTAGACCACCTGATTCGGAATCACAGTTCGGAATACAGCCTTTGTGTTGTGTGAACTTGGGTGTATTTTAATTATTTGTTGTTGAAAGCAGTTTTACTTTACATTGTGTAGGTATTGTTTTTGTCTACTTAATCAAAATAGAAGACCAGAACAAAATGTCTGAAAAGGGAGAAAGTGAATCATCCAAAAGCACTTCGAACTCCTCGCCGCCGTTCCAACAAGTACCGGCGCATGATTCACAGTCGCGGCAAACTACATTTTCAAACGATACATCCATTCATTCTGATCATGGTAAGAATTTATGTAAGTAAACAAGAAACTTGAACAATTTGATAAGAAGCACAAGGTCGGTTTTTTACACAAATGTGTAGCTAGCTTACCCAACATTTGCTTACGGGTATAATAGGTAGCATTTGCTAAAGTAAGAAAACTCGAGGTAAGGTCGACTAGCACTTTTACCCTGAGGTAAAAGAGCTTTTTAAAAAACCGACCTCTTTTTTATTTCAACAATAAACTTGGGGTTTCGGCAAATAAAATTGTTTACAATTTTGATTTTGTTTCAATTTTCAACTTAAATTTATTTATTTTTGGGTGAAGTGCGGAGCAGATGCCCCGCCCTGCCCCACCGACACAACTTGCTGGCATGAGCCAAATACTTTGCCCCTTTGATCCCGCATGCACTGCACCAAGAATGTAACAATAAATAACTTTTTTTTAATTATTGTATATGCCTTTTTTTATTTTTTGCTCATTAATAGGTTTGAACTTATCTAAAAGCTTTTTTTTCTAATCTGACAGATCAGTTCTAATTTTCATATAAGCTGCTAAATCCTACTAGCATATAAATATATAGATATAAGCAGGCCCTAAAATCTGTACATAAGTTACCATTTTGTTTCTTTGCAGAATCTAGTCCGTATTTGAAAATACTGATACAACCACAGGAACAATTTAGGTTTCGATATAAGAGTGAAAGAGAGGGAGGGACTCATGGCTACCTCCAAGGGGAATATTTGATTTCTGATTCAGCAAAAACATTTCCTACTGTAGAGGTAAGAATGTTTTGTATAGTAAACAACACATCAACAAGCTATACATCAGGCTGACTTGCGTGTTGGTAATAAAATAATGTCTAGTTTGCTATAAAAATCTATAGCTTTGATGTGCTATTTACTGTATCTACTATTCAATACACATTATAAAACATGTTAAGACTAAGACAATATTAACACAAACGGGCCATTCTATTGTGGTGGGTGGGACATTCTAATCTAACTCCTTTTTGCTCACTCTTTTTTATTTATTTTTCTCTCTTATTTCTTATATAAAGAGCAATTAACATTTTTCCATGTATTCATTTAAAAAAACTTTTTATTTTATTTCTGCTATTTTAGTGTGTTCAACGATGAGCACCAATACCAGACAAAAAAAAAAAAATTGTTAAAGAATTTGTAAAGAGTGTTTGATTTCTGATAATTTAGTTTACTAGTTGTATTCTATGTAACTATTTGGATACAAATCACGTTATTTAATTTCATAAAATGTAGTAGGTACACTATGGTGTCAGCTTTGCTGGAATGGCCCAAGCTCAAAAAGTGTTGGTAGGTGTTGGTATTAAGAAGTTGACTATGAATGAATTGCACTAAAATATATTTCCTTCAAAAATCCAAAAGTTTATAATAATATTCCTTTTTTGCGACATTTTTGACTGTCAGGAGACAATAATGGGTCAGTCTATTTAATTTTACAACATTCTATATGTATGTATCTAATGGTAAGTATTGTTTTTACAGTTGAGGAACTACTCTAGTGATGCTATAATAAAGTGTCAACTGTACCAACATGACAAAAACGAGGAGCACCCGCACACTTTACACGAGGAGAACCGAGGAGACAGGGAAACTAAGGTGATAGTGTCTGAAAAGAAGGGCTATACTGTATAGTAAGTTATTTATTCCAAACCTTAAAACTTAGTTTTTTTTAGTAGCTACTATACCTACTCAGAGGCACAATCAATCAACCAACCAACCAACTGTGCACCCTTCTCAAATGGCATATCTTTTGCTTGCACTTTGAGTAGGTAAGAAACTAACTATGAATAGGTAAACCATTTAGCATTAATACATATTCCCTTAATTAAGTAAAAGTCCAGCCAGCCAATTCAACATTTTAACAAAAATATATTAAAATATACCTAATAACTTTATGTAAATCAAGAAATTGTAAGTGGGCGGTTAGTTGTGCTTCTGAGTGTATATTATTTAAATTTAATTTTTATTTGCTTTTCAGCTTTCAGGGTCTTGGTATAATACATACTGCAAAGAGAGATGTTGCAGCACATTTCTATGATAAACTAAGGCAATGGATGTCGGAAGATAACTTTAGAAATCTGGATAGAGCCAGAGTAAGTTTATTATTAAAATATAATACAGTTATACAGGGTATAAATGACAAGACTCCCTAATCAGTACTATTACATTAATTGAACATAATATTTTATTGCAAATAGAACCGCATAAAAAAAACAGCCATGATTTATAAACAACGATTCGCGCACGGGCGTTGTACAGTCATCAAGCTATATACCAGGGTATCTTGCGCGTTTGTAACAATAACGTCTAGTTTGCAACGAAAAAGTACGAGCTGTACAGTGGACAGTACACCAAGCTATACACCGGGGTATCTTGCGCGTTGGTAACAACCTCTAATTTGAAACACAAAAGTATGAGTTGTACAGTGGACAGCACATCAAGCTATACACCGGGGTATGATTTATGATTTAGGTAGAAGGGATCGGGCAAATTCTGTCCCAATGACCATTGCGACCCGAGATGAATCTATTGTAGTCAGCCCTTCGATGTTAAATAGCCTCCTGTAGACCAACAATTTTGAAGAAGCTGACGGTCGATAAGGGGCTTAAAGCCTGGGCTTCCTGGGTGGCAGTTTTGGGTCCTCCCAGTACCCGGCTTCTCTTATTGACAAGGGCATCGCACTCGCATAGGATGTGAAGTGGAGTCTCCTCGTCATCTGCGCAGAATCTGCAGTAAGGGTTCTCAGATAGACCCATCCTATTCAGATGCTTATTAAGCTTACAATGGCCCGTGAGGGCTCGGATTAATATCCTAACATTTTGCCGGTTCAATTTGAGTACCTCGGCAGTAAACTTGGGCAGGAATCCCGGGACCAGTTGCTTAGAGTGTGTTAAACCAGCTGATCCGTGCCACAGCTCATTAGCCTGGTGTCTTTCCCAAGCTAGGAGTTGGCGTCTGGAACCGGACTTAGGCACTCCAAGAATGGGCTCCGGTCCAATAGGTCGGGAACTGGAGCCTTCCCTCGCCAACTCATCCGCTGCTTCATTCCCCCCAATCCCTGAATGCCCCGGCACCCAGCCCAGACAAACCGAGTTCCTGGTGCCAAGGTAATTCAGGGCGTTGATGCATTCCAAGGTTAACTTGGAGGAAATTTCGTTAGACACCAGTGCTTTTAAAGCAGCCTGGCTGTCCGACAGGATAAGGATCCTTTTACTGGAATATTCCAGGTTAAGATGTACACAATCGATGATCGCATACATTTCCGCCTGGAAGACCGTAGCAAAGAGGCCCTGGTTTGTAATTTTCCTAACTAGAGGCTTTTTAGGTACAGAAGGCACCTGACCTGAGCCGGATAAGCCATCCTTCCTGGAGCCGTCGGTGAACCAAACTAGCTCCGCTTTTCTGAATGTAAAAGGTATTTTGTTCTGCCATTCTTCCCTTTCGGGTATAAGAACTTCATATAACCTAACAACGTTCTGTTTCATAGTCATCACATCAGAGGGCATCGCCATGATAGGATTCTTGATTAGATTTTCAGCTAATCTATATCATTAGAGGACCACCTCTTCCTTCCGGCTTCAAGCGAGCGAAGCATAGCTGTTCGAGCTTCTTTCTGTATATGTACTCGTATGTGAAGCGGTGCTATGGTAAGCACCGCTTCCATGGCCAGAGTAGGTGTCGATGAGATGACCCCTGTGATAATCAAACAGGCAAGTCTTTTTTTTTTTTTAAATGGCTTCAAGGCAAGTCTTTGCAGACTGTTCAGGGAAGCAATATATGTCCCCATAGAGGTTTTCTTAAACCACGACACGCAGCCATAGGTAACCATAGGCCTGACTATGGCAGTGTACAACCATAGAGCGTGTCGGGGTTTAAGCCACCACCTATACACCGGGGTATCTTGCGCGTTGGTAACAACGTCTAGTTTGAAACAAAAAACTATGAGTTGTACAGTGGACAGCACATCAAGCTATACACCGGGGTATCTTGCGCGTTGGTAACAACGTCTAGTTTGAAACTAAAAAGTATGAGTTGTACAGTGGACAGTACATCAAGCTATACACCGGGGTATCTTGCGCGTCGGTAACAACGTCTAGTTTGCAACAAAAAATTATAGGTCGATTTATGGGTTGTACAGTGGACAGCACATCAAGCTATACACTGGGGTATCTTGAACCACAGAAAAGATAAAAGGTGCAGTACTCCAATTCCTTACAAACGTGCCGTTTTGGCGCTTCGACTCCTCAGTAGTTCTCATTCTTCCATAGCCGGAGTTGTAAGTGACAGGTCTCCACAAACTACACAGAGCTACTAAATGCTCTGTGTAAAATAAATCTCAACTTATAGAATTATATTGTACATTTTTAATTACCAATATTTACTTAGGTAAGTAAATAGTTAATGATTTCCTTGCCGGAACAGGTGAAAGTAATGTGTTGGGTTTGAGAGGAATCTAATTCTCTCCTCGAACCTTAGAATCAAAAGTCAAAGTCAAAGTCAAAATAATTTATTTCCATAGGATGTTATTACATCACTTAGATCCGTCATTACATTTTTTTGGTTGTCCCTCGAGAGCTTCAGGAGTCTATTTTTAGAAACACTCGCTTCGCTCGTGCTTCTATTATAGACTCCTTCGCATGCTCTGGATTCAATATCAGTTCTCTGAGGAAAAATCAACATTCCTCTCTTACCTAACAAATAACTATTTCACTTACTATCATTTAGCTGCTAAGGCGCAATCTATTAGTACTTGCAACATATAACTGTTTCTTAGAAACAAACTTATCAGTAATGATAAGTCAAAGACGACAGAGTCACGTATAGCCACTTGGTTCGATTACCTCCCTAGAATAAACACCGGCTTATCGCGTTGCATTCAGTCTTTACGTGTTTACGTATGTGTTATTCAAATGTTGTTAAAAATAGGTAGGTAATATAAATTAATCATGTACTTAATAAAATTTTTTAGCAGATAAATTAGCGGTAGTTTAATCATTTATGTTACCTAGGTATATATTTGATTCGACAATCTTATATTTATCAGGCACGCCAACGTCACACATTCGTTGCTTAAGACATACTTACATAATTCATACATACATAAAGATCACTCTCATATCCCCGGAGAGGTGAGTAGAGCTTTAGTCGGCTTCTATGTAACTGCCAAAAGTGGCCACTTTTAACAGTTACGACTTACATAACTTATTGATTATATTTAGGACTATAAAACAATAACCAAAATATATTTATAACCCTTCTATTGTCGTTACACACATAATAATTTCGAGAAAGTCACTGACAATATGTAAATGATTTATTTCAATTGGTGGCGCTACTGCAGCTGATATGCTTAACCTTAAGATTCGGCATATACGTACATGATACGTACCTAAAGGAAGGAACATACACCGATCTTGACGTTTCTTAGTATGTCTAGTGACAGCCAGCCTGTCGCCTATCTGGTACTAAACCCAAATCCCTTAGCCACCTTGTATGACACCCACAGGAAGACATTGGGTTGATCCGGTTCTAATGTCGGGAACCACACGCATGAAATCTTAACATAAAACCTGATGCAATGCACCAATAATTTTAGGTGAGCACAGCATGCAAATGGAATGACTGGTCATTCATATCTAGTTCCTTCTCTACCTAAACAGATTGAACCTAAGTCCTAACCTAAGTCTATTCATGAAGCTGAATAAAGAAAAATCTGCACTTCCTCCTACAATTTTATTCATGTCTTCCTTTCAAATTCATGTTCCTTTGTTGAATACTTGTTTATGTTCATTCTATCAAAATTTGATACGCTTTGTATGTTATTTTCAGTTGCGCGAAAGATGCAAAAAAATTGACCTAAATAGAGTGAGATTGCGGTTCAGCGCTCATGACGTCACAACCGATAAAGAAATTTGTGCTGTTTACTCGAGAACTATCAAGAATATGAGTGAGTATGAGTATCTACTTTATCTGCTGATTAAGAAATTAATTATATTATGTAGATATTATGTATGTTATAATCCCCTGAGCTCTTCTTCACAGATTCCGCCATTGTGTTAGTGAACTCACCCAAAATAATGTAATGACGGATCTAAGTGATGTAATAACATCCTATGGAAATAAATAATTTTGACATTGACTTTGACTTCCCTGCGATGGTATACGAGCGCCCGGCGAAACTGATGGAAATTCTTATATAAATACTTACACCGTAAAATTTTATTGGTTGATTTTCGTTAAAGGGAATGTTCAATCCATTAAACTGAACAACTTTCCCCAAGAAACATGGGCTGACGAATGAAAAAAAAAATGCATCCCATATGTGTGTGTGTAAAGTAAATTAATCAGCTGGCCGCGCGGTTTTATATGAACGGGCCAATTTTTGTCGTTTTATAGCCCATGAAAGAAGGAAAGTTGTGCATAACACGACGACTGCTACCCTATAAACTCGTAAACTCAACGCCTGTGCGCGCGCGCTTAATTGTACCGGCCAATTGCGTCCATGAGCAGTGAACAGTAATTCCATGTGAACACGAGAGTAGCGTCGATTAGCTGGACTGAACACTCAAATTAACCAATGAAACTTCACGGTGTATAGCTATTTCAAATAAATACCAGTTTGACTCAAGTCCGCGCCCGCTATATTACCACTCTGGTAAAAATTGCGATTAGTCCGTTCAAAAAATAAAAAACCAGTTTGAAAAATAACATCTCGAAAATATGTACAATAACTTTGTTGGTAGATAAACAGTAATTTATTTATCTCTTTGCAGAAAGTGCAGAAACGAACGAGCTGAAGATATGTCGAAGTTCACGAGCAACGGGGTGCTCCAGTGGAGGGCAGGGCGTCATGCTCTTTGTGGAGAAAATCAACAAGGGTTCGTTTGTTCTAGAGCGAATGCCAGATTTGTATGTCTCGTAAGATCGAAAACTGAGAATATTCGTTAAGCAACGAAATACCATACCAATAGTATAGTAATGCAAATATTTTCTGTTTGTAGGAAAAATAAGGGTTAACTTTTTCGAGAATAATTCAGAACAATACCGAGTTTGGGAACAGGAAGCCACAATCCACGAGGTGCATCGCCAGTACGGCATTTACATAACGTGAGTACTCGCTGGCTTTGTTGATACCTTAAATACTTTTTCTCCAACACGTTCTGAAATGTCATTACTGTAAAAAAACTGTACGCGAAGTGCCTCATTCTTAGACGAAACAATGCCCCATACAAAGCAGCGGCCAATAATATGCCCTCAAACGGCCTAGGCCAGCAAACTAATTTCGTTCAGAAACTTCAATGTTTTTGAGTCTTTTTACAGCATTCTCTTAAGGCGTGTCTCTTGCCATGTTTTGATCTACACAATACACAGAAAACATCTACACAAAACAAAAAAAAAATGCATGTATTTCCTCCTCCTCTTCGGAGTCTCTATGTGCGCATTCCGAATCAGACTTTCAGCGCTCTCAGCGATTAGAAAAGCAAAAAAACGTATGAGTTTTGCCTTTCGGAACGCGATTACGGGTGCTTTAATCGATTTCAGCGCTTCTTTGTCGTACCGAAACATTTGTCCGAAACATTTCTGAGCAGGAGACGTCGTTTGAAACATTTGTTTTTGTGTATGTGTACTGTGTAGACTGATTTGTGTAGTGTGTAGACCAAAACATTCGCAGGAGACACGGCTTTATGTTCTAAATTCAAATTATATATGAATCGTACACGAATCGTAGTGTTTCGAGTTGGCTGTATGCTCTGTATGACACTGGCGGCTAGACAAAAAAAAGAAAAGGACGCAATATGGCGCGATGGTTTGTAATTTTCATCTCTTCTCTTTTATTTTTATCGTGCTATGTACTTATTTACTTATTTTTCATGATGGAATTAACTAATCATTTTAACAATCATACATAACAATGAATAATGGTGCAAGAAGTCGAAGTGGAGGTTAAAGTAATAAAGATTAGAACTTATAAGTTTAGTACGATACAAGTAGACATCTAAATCAAAGATTCCACAATCTTTTTAGTAAGTATTTTATAATTTCCTCGCCTTTTTCACAAGCACTATACAAGCCTTGGTCGCAATAACTCTTGCTGGACTCTTACACAATAATAGTACATTACTGCCGCGGCCGCAAAATTAGTTATTGCTGGACGAGGACACGTTTAAAGTCCGAGGCGCAGGCGAGGACTTTTATTGTGTACGAGTCCAGCAAGAGTTATTGCGGCCGAGGCTTGTATAGTGCTTTTCTCTGAAATGTGCGAGGAAATTACAAAATACAAAAAATATTGTGGTACCTTGAATTTAGATTTCTACTTGTATCGCACTAAACTCATAAGTTCTAATCTTTATCACTTTCTACTTTGATTTCTTGAACCAAGCATTGATATAATATTTCCCCAATTCAATGATTAGTGAACTCCATCATGTAAAATAAGTAACAAAATAAATACATAGTACGATAAAAATAAAAGCGGCGAAAATTACAAACAAACCGCCATATTGTGCACTTTTCTTTTTTTTTTTTTGTACTAGTGTCATACAGAGCATACAGCCAACTCAAATTACTACGAGTCGTGTACGATTCATATAAAATTTGAATTTAGAACATTAAAACTTTTGAAGAGTATGCTATATAAGACTCAAAAACATTGAAATTTCTGAACGAAAGTTACTTTGCCGGCTTAGGCCATTTGAGGGTACATTGCCGGCCGCTGTTTTGTATGGGGCAATGTTGCGTCCAAAAATGAGTCACTTCGCGTACTGTTTTTTTTTACAGTAATGATCACATTTTCGAGCGTGTCGGAGAAAAAGACTTTAAACGTGTCCAGCAATAGCTAATTTTGCGGCCGCTGCAGTAATGTATGTACTATTTCTGATGTCTGAGAGAGTTCACACCAGCTAACCATTCACGCTGGTTGGTGTGAAAACTTCTTGACATGATGGCTGTGATCAGATTGTCACTGACGGCGCCCATGCGCCCAGACCTGTGTGTATTTTGTGTGCTATGTATGAATAAATGTCTTATTATTATTGTTGTTATTTATGAATCATCAACTGCATCACCTAATTCGCTCTCTGAGCATCTTCCTCCTGGACATAGTCTACCTTGGCCTACTTGGAAGTCTTTGAACAGACTCCGGACCTAAGTCGGCCGAAGCAAGGACAATTTGTGCAGGTGGGGCTTTAGCTCGGATAGTGCATGTCTCTCCCCGGACAATGGCACACATGTTATCCTGCCCAGCGTGTCCAAACACCTGCACACGCGAGGATCTTTACAATGCTAAGGATAATGCTATATCCGTAGCTGCGTACTGGTCCGCCCGCATATATTTAATAGCCGTGTATGAATCGATACGCTAAGAAGAAGATAAATAAAAGACGGTGATTTTAATTTGGGTCAAAGCACTCCGCGGTACAAGGAGATCAGCAGTGACGTGAAGGTGTGGATGGAGCTGCAGCGCGTGTCGGACGGCAGTCGCTCGGAGCCACGCCAGTTCACGTACACGCCCGAGCCGCGCCACCTGCTCAGGAAGCGCCCGCGCATCGCCGGCGAGCCTGCACAGCCCGGTGAGAAAAACAGTAACGCATCACGTAAGAAGGCCGCTGGACCAAGGGGATGTATTGGAATGGACATCGCACCAATGCACTTTACGACAATGGAATGTTTCTGTTTCCACTTCGTCCCGCTTTCTTACGTGACGGGAAACATAGCTACAACTTTTTTTTTTTTTTTAAATGGCTTATTAGTTGACTTCAGATGACATTAGAATATTACAAACGAGGTGACTTTTACATGCCTGAGCCGTAGCGCTTATAATGTCACGAGTTTGTTATAAAACCTAAGATCCGTGTGTTATACGACATTTTTCAATACACTTGTAAAAAATCAGGTAACGCAATATGAAAAATAATGCAAATTCTACAAAATTAGCGCCAATCCCATACAAAAAAAAAATATTCTAATTTTATTTTGTTATCTTTATTTTCCCTGTGTGCAATAATAGTAGATTACGACATCGTGACATTATAAAGCCCTTCATAGTAGCTACTCAATTTGTAAACGCAATAGGGGATCGGACTGTTCCTAAATTTACCATATTTTATGAATTATTTTTAAAATATAGATTATACTTGGGTTACTATAGGATGAGCTCTGACAGATTAAAATTTTAAGAACCTATTAATTTTATTTCGTTTATTAATTATTTATTAAGTAAAATTACATACTGTTTAATGATAAAATAAGAGGTGAAGTTACTTTGTTTTTAAACTGTTTTAAACTATTATGGTTTTTAAACTGAATATTATAAAAAAAAGTTGTTAACGTTGTATGAAAAAATTTGCAGCTGTCAGAACTCATCCTATAATAACCCGACTATAGTAGCAGACGATTCGTGAACAAAAAAATCAGAATCGGTTGAAAAACGAATTTACAGTGATTTTTTAAAGTTTCAATATGTCTGTCTCTTTCAAAATCGATTTTTTGTATGGAGATTATATGGCGTTACCACCGTTACTAACAAATGACGTCACAAGTGGGTATGTGCCTCTCTGTCTAATCTTGAATTTCAAACCTTTATAACTTGGTCAATTTTAAAGATAGAGCAAAAATTCTTTTGGTGTTCGATAGCAGAAACTAAGAAGTTTGAATTTATAAAATAAAATAAAAGTGGTCCGATCCCCTATTGAGATGTGTGTGTACAAATAAATAAAATTATTATTAGGTACTATTTATTTAATTCCCGTAAAGGATATTAAAAATCCTCTTCATCTTATGCGAAATGCTTCTTGATGAACCGATAATATAATTAATAAGAAAAATAACTTTCCCTTTGTTTTCAGTAATTAACGCGCCAATAGTAGTACCAGCCGAAATAGTTTATAGAAATTTCGAGAACCAGAAGTCATCAGAAGATCATACCAGTAATGAATCCTTTGAAAGAGCTGATCCGAATATGGAGCACGAAGAAGCGGAAAAACAGGTTAGACAGTTGTCTTTATATAGTTTAGGGTTTTGTGGTCAACCATTATTAAAACTTAAGTTGTGCTACATAGGTAGTAGCGTAGTATTGTAGAAAACTGTAGAAATGCATTACGCTCTTAAAATACTTCATCATTCTCCTGCCCTGTTCCCTTTATTTGGGGTCGGCGCAATATGTTTTCTTCTTCCATTCATCCCTGTTAGACGTCACATCACTATTCACTCCCTTCTTACACATATCATCTTTCACGCAATCCATCAATACTTTTCTGGGTCTACCCCTACCTGTTTTTCCATTCACTCTCATATCTAGTATACGTCTGGTGGTATGGGATTCCTCTCTTCGCATCACATGCCCATACCGCGACAGCCTGTTACTCCTCAACTTGTCCACTATAGGTGCCACTTTCAAGCTTCCTCTTACATACTCATTACTTATTCTGCCTTTCCTCGTCACACCACATATCCATCTTAACATTCGCATCTCAGCTACATGCATTCGTCTTTCATCCATGTCCTGAATGGCCCAACACTCAGATCCATACATGACGACAGGTCTTATAATGGTCTTATAAATTTTTCCCTTTAATTTTAAAGGGAATCGGGAGTCGCAAATGGTTCCTGTGACCTGTCGCCATTTCATCCATCCCACATCACTCTATTTTTTACGTCCCGATCGATCTCACCGTCGTTCTGAATGACTGAACCAAGGTACCGGAAATCGGAGCAAACTGGTAGGGGTGCACCATCAAGCGCAATGGGCAGAAAGATGGAGAGACCGCCGAAATCACAGAACATGTATTCAGTTTTGGTTCTGCTGATCTTCAAGCCAACACTCTCCAGTCTCTGCTGCCATTTCCCCAATTTACTCTGAACCTCAAGTCCATCTTCCCCGACGAGTACGATATCATCGGCAAACAGCATGCACCAGGGCGCCTCATCCTGCAAGTCCGATGTCAAGGCATCCATTATCAGGAGGAAGAGGTACGGGCTTAGCGCCGACCCTTGGTGCAAGCCTACTGCTGAAATTTCGCTCTCTTCTCTTATTCTTCGTTCTATCAGTCCTGTACATCACGCTTTTAAAATACTTACAGCATGATTTTATAATCCCTAGCAAAATTTTAATATGATGTTCAGACCATCATAAGCAACAACTTTTCCCAAGGAACATGGGATGAAATCATGGGATTACGAAATCATGCTGTATAAGTATATCTAGGTGCCAGTAGGTTTGACTGTGAACAATATTTTGTGTAATATACTAATATTTATTTTCTTTCTAGGATTTCTTGGATGCATTATTGCCAGTAAGTATTAATCCTCTGCCGCTGAGGCGTTTTTTTTTTTCATTCTACAAAGTAATCTGTCAGACGTGAATTTACGATACCATTATTCATAAATTATGTCCATTTCATGTGAATAACTAAAATATAAATATTTGATACACGTTTAAATGGTTAGGATAAAAATTAAACTAAACGTCGTATCTAGATCAAATATTTTATACTGTCAGCGAAGGAGTTACATAGGCTGATCGAAACCCATCGGTTGAAGTAATTATTAAAACATTTTCATGATATTTCGTAAAAGGGATTTCCTAAAAATGTGAAGTGTAATAAACTGTTCAAGTATATAAAAAATGTAATGTAAATGTAATGTATGTATATGTGTAATTATGTTATGTATTTTAAGTAATCATCTGAGAAAACTTACGGCCCTTTGCTGACTGTACCAATATGCATGTATGCATGCATACTATTTGTATAGGCATTTTATGACTATAACCGACACGTGTATGCACAATGTTATAACACCTCATACAATTTTACCGAGGTACTCGACTACAAGCCTAAGTTAGCCACTCTGGCTCAATACGGGGTTTGTTGTCTTTACTTTACACACAATTTAAAAGGACTTGTATTAAATTCGCAGAAAAATTTAATCTCGCTGACTTTTTTTTTCTAGACATTATAAGCATGAATTCACATAGCTCAACGAAACCGAAAATAATTATAGGACCCTGCATTTTAATTATATTAATGAATATAAAAAATGTGGTAGGAGTATTTAACTAATTACTAGCAACACTGATTCTCTACACGTTCAAAAAAAATAATACTGAGGGCGCATTCCGAATCAGACTTTCAGCGCTGTCAGCGATCAGAAAAGCAAAAAAATGTATGGCTGACTGACAATGATTCGGAACGCCCACATATTTATTTATCCGCAAAGGGTTCAAATTATCCGAAATCAGACAAAAATATACACACCGGCAACACTGAACTTATGACTTTGACATTTGATCTGTCAACGTATTTTTTTTATAATTTTATAATCTTAGTTAGGCAAAGGGATCAAAGCCCGTAGAGCTTAATCTAAACAAGAATCGTTTCGTTTTACGTCACATGCGATTCATATTTTCTGGGAAATGCAGGCAGTTTAATTTTATTTATACTTCAGACTGTCTAGATTTTGAAAGCTCTTTACTAAAAAACATTTTATAGCCTGGTTAAAATCTAGAATTATTTTTATCACAATACAAGTACAGTACAAAGCATTTATTCGCGTGCAGGTTTCATCGCGATGTTTGCCTTCACCCTAGAGGTGTCGAAGAAACATGCATATGTGAGCGGTTGACTAAAAAGGGACCTGGAGAGATTGGAAAACGTTTTTTTTTTGAATTTTTGAATCTGTGGTCTTTTAGCTTTGTTTTGGTCTAACCAGAATATTTTTAGCCGTCATAGTTTTTTTTTTTTATGAATTTTGTTGTGAGCCGATGCAGTTTTGGAAACATTACACCATACACACAGCCATAGAGGAAATAAAACTACGTTTCACACAGCGCACGAGTCGAAACTTGTTTCTACACGAAACTTCAAACGTGATTTACTCGAAATCAATTATGGTCCCTTGAGGTCCCTTTTTGGTCAACCACTCACAAATGTATTCGAAAACACCTGTGGTCAACAGCGGTTCTAGCCACAACACCACCGTTGCGCACGCATGCTTATTATAAATACGCAACAAAGAAATTCACCGTTGCGCGATGACCTTTCAGGTTGTGGTCAACATAATCCAAATGTGTTTTAGTTGGATATACCTGCAGTACCGTACGACTCGGCAATCAACCCCAACCTGCCGATCCTACCATCTGACAAGCCCGACGAAGGTCACGTGTCCCTTCAACACATGAACAACGCCTTTAATGAGGTGGATGACGAAGACGCCTGGGAATACACAGATTTTCTCATTAAACATAGAGACCGTAAGTTTGATGTTATTCTTATTTTGTGGGTTGTAAGGTTGACAAGCGATCTCACAAACCCTGATGTCAAAGTTATGAAGCCGCCGAAGCTCATGTTACGACTATTAACAGCGTGCCTTCCATAGCACGGAAGTTTGTCTTACTTTTTCAGGCAATCAGTTGATTCAACAGTTGATCAACCTGCAATGTCCTATAGCACGGACCAAGTAGGAAGAGGACTAGGCGCTATAAACATTTTCATACAGATTGAGTGTGACATCGCGCGGGGTCGAAGTCTGAGACGCGGGGAGGGTGACTCCGCCTTTTTATCTCTTGCCACCTAGTGGCGAAAACCAGAATTAACAGTCACGTTCATATTGCGGATAGTTACACTATTCACCACTAGAGGGCGAAACGTGTTAAAAACATACTTATACAGGGCCGTACTGGGATTTTATTTTTAAAAATAAGTACGTCCTCTCGCTCAAAGTCTTAGATCAAAGTACCTATATCGTGTACAGTGATGAACTTGGAAAAATTAGCGCGTGGGTCAGATTACAAATACATTTTTAAAACAAAAAATAATTTTAATAGGTACAAGAAATAATTAAGAAATAAGGACAATTCTTTCTTTCTTTCTTCCAAAACTTCGTAAAAAATGGTATTCCGTCGTAAACAGAGTTGATAAAACTCCACCCTCTGCTTAGGCTACAATACAAGACATTTATGTGAAGATCATTTTGATGTAAGTACATATTACTAATTTACTATTTACAAATAATATGCATGTATGTTTGGATGTATGGTTGTTTGGTTGGATGTATGGATGTATATAGACGTTAATAAGCTACTTTTAAAACCTGTACCTAATTCATTTAATCACCCATAAATAGAACAATTTTATTTAACTGCTGTCTTTTCGTTTCTCGAATATTCTCACAAATTCATTCTCTAAATGCGGCCCGTTGTCGCAAGTGTTGCCTGTTTAGGGAAGGTTGGGAGATTTTGCACAGATTATAATTATAAATTAATACCTCTATGAAAATGGATATTTCACTTTGAAATAATAATATTGTCTTTTTTACACTTAAAAACAAAAGATATGTAATAATTAAGATGAAAAACTAAGAAGATGAAAGTAAACAATTCCAAATAGGTATGACTGCACGGGTTATTACATAATTAACATGTTTACTTAATAAAAGCGTGCGTCACACTAATATTATAAAATTTATAATATTAGGTCCTTACATATGAAATTGGCGTTTTGTCGTACTGGCCACTTTGATCACAAATTTCTCCTATTTGGTTAGGAATTCGAAATTCAAATTTATACAGCTATTTCCACATGTAGTTGTGTTTCGTAAACCGTCATTCATTTGTTTTTTTACTTATCTTTTTTCTGTTTGCATCGCTCGATTTACAAAATGGAAAATTTGAAATATCGCGTTATTTACGAGTACGAGTTCCACCGTGGCACCAGTGCTGCGGAAACGGCTCGAAGGGTTAATGATGTGTATGGCGGTTGTGCCGCAAAAGAAAACACAGTGCGTTTTTGGTTCCAACGTTTTCGTTCTGAAAATTTCGACCTGCAAAACAAGCCCCGTGGACGGCCGGAGACCCAAGTTGATAATGAAGCATTGAAGGCTATTGTGGAAGCGGATCCATCGCAAACCACGTCCGAGTTAGCTGCAGGCTTCGGTGTTAGTGATAAAACTGTTTTAATCCACTTGAAGCAAATTGGGAAGATTAAAAAACTTGAAAGGTGGGTTCCTCACGAATTGAGTGAAGCAAACCGGCAAACGCGCGTCAACTGCTGCGTTACATTACTTGACCGGCACAATAACGAAGGGATTTTAAATCGAATCATTACCTGTGATGAAAAGTGGATTCTCTACGATAATCGGAAGCGCTCATCGCAATGGCTGGACCCTGGCAAGCCAGCCAAAGCCTGCTCCAAGCGAAAATTGACCAATAAAAAGTTACTTGTAAGCGTTTGGTGGACTAGCGCCGGTGTCGTTCATTACAGTTTTCTCAAATCTGGCCAGACGATTACGGCAGATGACTATTGTCAGCAATTGCAAACCATGATGGAAAAGCTAGCTGGTAAACAACCGAGGCTGGTCAATCGCTCTACGCCACTGCTGCTTCACGACAACGCTAGACCACACACTGCACAACAGACGGCTAGCAAATTAGAAGAGCTTCAATTGGAATGTCTAAGGCATCCACCGTACTCCCCGGACCTTGCTCCAACAGATTACCATTTTTTTCGAAATTTGGATAACTTCTTGCAAGGGAAAAAATTCAACTCAGATGGGGCAGTCCAAATCGCCTTCAAAGATTTTATTGATTCCCGTCCGAATGGTTTTTTTAGTAAAGGGATCAATGAACTACCTATGAGATGGCAAAAGTGCATAGATTACAATGGCTCATACTTTGATTAAATAAATATACTATATAAAAATTTTTCGACTTTTTGTTCCTCCCATACAAAACGCCAATTTCATATGTAAGGACCTAATATATTTGGATGTTTAGATATTTTTTCCGCTTTCATGCCTTAACCACTGAACGGATTTGAATGAAATTTGAAATGGAGATAGTTGGTACCCTGTATTAACACATAGGACATGGAAAAAAATCTTATTCCCATGGGAAAATCTTACATAACGCGAGCGTAGCCGCGGGCGGAAAGCTAGTGTAGAATCAAAATCAGTAATACGTAACACCAATAATTGCGATTATTTTGAGAACCTCTTTTATTTTAGCATATCGACATTTTAGGATATTTACTTGGTCCGTGCATAAAATCCTCCCGACAAATCGGGAGAATTTATAACACTACCACATATTTTCCTTACTAGTACATTTTCTGCACGCTAGATGGCGATCTCACGTCATCTGACCGCGGGGATTTTTTCGACGAATATAATAGTTTAACAGAAAATCTAGTTTATAAATTAATAAGTTTTCTAAATTTCATGATAGAATCTAATGAAATATAAACATTAAAGCTCACATAGTCGCAATTACACTTACTTATTAACCAACCTTTATTAGCCATCTAGTAGCACAAAGCGTAATTTACTCCTCGTATCAATTATTACAGAAAAGTTGGGATGAAAATACTGAAATAAGTTACTTACACGTGAAATGATAACTTTTCAGCTGTTTCTCCTTGCCTCTCAGAACAATTTCGACACATAGGTACACAACACTTCATATTTTTAGCATTATTTACTCAAATTTCAATAATTTTTGACCGCACGACGACAAGTGTTTTAGTCGCAAGTAAATAGCGTAATGGCCGCTAAGCCCCGCCCCCTCCGTGACGTCATGGCCGACTAAATTATCACGCGGCCTAGTTCATAGAGCCTAGTCCTCTTCCTACTTGGTCCGTGGTCCTATAGCGACTTGGCAAAATCACACAAGCGATTTTGTTTGATTCAAACCAGATTACACCGGGCGGGGATCGAATCCAGAACCTCGTCAATCTGTTACGTCGACAGAAATAGTAAGTTTAAGATAATATCTAAGATTATCTTCGTGAAGTTTAAAGTGTCTCTCTTAGCCCTTAAGCGTCCCCGACGCTGTTTACAAATCCTATAAAGTGCAATTAAATCTTCTTATCTTATTTAGCCTAGACTGTCCCACTGCTGGGCAAAGGCCACCCTGTTCTTCTTCCATCCTTCCCTATCCTGGGCTTCCACATCCCAACTCCTTAAAAAAGAGTCAAGCTCATCCCGCCATCTCCTACGAGGCTGTTCACGTCTCCGCATATCTCTTTGTGGGCTCTAATATCAATCAAATTTTATATCAATATCAATCAAAAATTCTCAAAAAATATATTATGATGTGGTATATGATATTTAATCTCCATGTTGATCGCTGGGAATTTAAAAACCAATAAATTATCCGTGGATCTCAATTTCCACATTAAAACCCTATATGACGATGGTATCAGCAAGATATTGTCGCTAAACAAATGGTTATACATAACAGGTCGCAAACGACGTAGTACACCAACGTTTTACTAGATGGCAGAGCATATGTACTAGACTTAATTATATAGAGGTGAGCAAGCTCCACTCTTCCTTTCTTTCCTGTGGAGTGTCAAGAAACCGGAATTATCTAAGTCATTGGGATATGGGAGCCCCTTAACTTGTACACTTCATAAACTAATTATGATAGATACGGAGTTATTAATAAGCGTGTGATTCAATTTTCAGCTCTTCTATCTCAGTCTTACCCTTTATACCCTTGGGATCGCGAAGACACATGTGAATTATTGGTAAGTAAACGTTGTGTATTGTATACGAGTATAGGGTATTTGACTGTACACAAATTTACCATATATGATGAATTAATTTTAAAATATAGATTAGTAGCAGACGATTCGCGAAGAAAAAAACAGAATCGGTTGAAAAACGAATTTACAGTGATTTTTTAAAGTTTTAATATGTCTGTCTTTTTCAAAAACTATTTTTTGTATGGAGATTATATGGCGGTACTAGCAAGTGACGTCACATGCTAGTAAGTACCTCTCTGTCTAATCTTGAATTTCAAACCTTTATAACTCGGTCAATTTTAAAGATAGAGCAAAAATTTTTTTTAGTGATCGATAGCAGAAACTAACAAGTTTGGTTTTTTTTTAATGTAGCCTGTAATGTGTCCCACTGGTGGGCAAAGACCAAAATTAAAAGTTTGGATTAATAAAATTAAAAAAAGTTGTCAAATACCCTAATAAATAAATATTGGAATTATCTCATTTGATTATCAACTGCCTTCTAAAAAGGAGGATCTGAGTGTTGTGGGTGCCTATATAAATTTGGTCGGAGATCCATGTCAAATTAATTATCAAACTCTTATTTTTTTTTTTCAATATACCTTGCTCGAAAATTGAACTTACAAAGGCAGTAAACTGTGCGGTAAATGCGTTTTAACGCGTTAAAATTAGTGCGTTTTTTTTTTAATTTCTACGGTCTCCATAGTTATTTTTCAGCCAGGATCATTTTGTAATAATAAATAAATTGAATCGAATCTTACTAAGAGAAAAGTATTTTGTATTTCTACAAATTGTATCAAAAATATTATCAGACAGTAACATTTTAATAATAAAAATAAAATTATCTCGATTTTAACGAATCGTATCGTAGAGGCTAAATGTTTGCGAAAGCCTTTTCTCCATAATTATGTTTATAAAATAGAAATCTGTTATCGTTTTGAAGTTGGCGCTAATTTTGTAAAATTTTCATTTAATTTATTACATTGTTTGTTGTTTTAAGAGTGATCTAGTGTCGATATTTAATGATAAATGTGAATAGTAACAACTAAAACTAAGTGCGATATAATAAAGGTATTGTAGGGTAACTTTCTTAACCATTTCATTTTATTAAATCATTATCTGTTTTCTGGCAAGTGTATTGAAAAACGTCGTACAACACACGGATCTTAGGTTTTATAACAAACTCGTGACATTATAAACCCTCGCCTTGGGCTTACAACAGCTCGTTTGTAATTTGCCACCAACGATCCTCGTATCGTAATACGTACCTATACTACGAGTATAAAGGCACCTGCTCGACATTTTCAGCGAATACTTTATTTTAATTTAGGAGGATTTTAATTTAAAAAAATTATATGCTTATTACGATTATCCGCACAATTTTACCTACTTTGTGCTATTATTATTGTGTTATTTATTAGTACTTGACCCATAGATTTATCTAGATTTTTTTATTTGTCGCTTGGATCTTAGTGGGCAGCCGGCACCGACATAGTCAGCGACAAGCCGCAGCCGGCCGGCGACCGTGAACTGCCGCCTGACGCTGACGACAACGTCATCACACGAGAGGAACATTTGCAAATTTATACGGTAAACTGAATCATTCCTTAAAGCTGGAAATATATGTATCCTACCACCGGCCCGATGTATGGCCATAAGATTACATGGAAATGTTTATATGAGCTGCGGTGCGTCCGCCTCACATTTCCGAGTGAATTCGCGCCGCGCAGAAGCAGAAGATCCATTTTGACCCCAAAGCTGCTTTAAACTCCGTTCAAACTGATGCAAGTGAACCGGTCGAAAGATTGAAACGAAACGAATATCTAAATATACTATATACACTCACCGGCACATCTAACCGCCCACCCTTCATTTCAGGGAATATTCGTGATTCTTTATAACTCTATTAGTTACAGCTGATGTTAGTTAAAAAGTTGTTAATTTAACGTTTATTTAAGTGTGTTTAATTTATCGTAAAATTATCAATAAATCTGTTGTAATGTATAACAATAAGCGTAGTTTAAAATTAACTCGAAATACAAGGGTGGGCGGTTAGATGTGCCGGTGAGTATATAAATATATTCCACTTCAATGAAGTGTGGGAAGTAATAAACTTAATAATATTTCAAGTATTTTTTCTTTATCGCAGCTCATCAAAGAGATATGTGAATTAAAGAGGACGAAACTTCAAGAATGGTACGACGAAGTAACGGACAAATTGGAAAGGCTCTTCGAAATAAGACTATCCAATGGTGACACGTGAGTTATTTATAATCTGATCTTTACTTCATGTAATTTGTTGTTGTTGTATTTTGTTTTTGTTTGTTTTTAGGGATTTGTTTTGTTTGGTTTGTTGTTAATTTGTTGGAGGTTAAATTAGGCATTGTAAATCTGCGACACACAATGCGCACTAAAAACTGATGACAGAGTCTACATGTAATTAAACTAAACCAGCATTTTTCTCCAATTTCTATTCTAACTCGAAGAATTAGTGTAAAGTAGAGATATGATTGTTCTTAATTTCACCAGTATTTTTTCCGGTTTCCTCAGAAGCGAGGCTATGTTCCTACGTTCCTTGACTTGATGAATGCAAAACGCTAAAACACCTGTATGGGAATAAACTCGATGCGTGGCGGGAAATTGTACTAGAACCCCGCCCCGTCTTATAACATCCTATAGATAATATTACATAATCACCATCATAAAAAACAAAATCGTTAACATATATTATACCAACGATATAAATGCGATAGACCCAATGAAGAACAGAAGGCGACGGACATACAGAGCCGTGCTAAAGAATGATGGCAGGAATCATAGAAACTCCTAAATTTTCTAATCTTCCGCCTTCGCCACGACATTTTTTTTACTGCTCTAATTACTACCTTATACTATTACCCGCCGTGTGGTTCCCGGCATTAGAATTGGACCAACCCGTATCTTACCGTCCGGTGTCTATAAGGCGACTTTGGGTGTAGTTCCACGTACCCCTAAGTTATAGGAGCGTCATTTTCATGTTATGTTATTTATTAGTTGATATTTCTGAAAAAAAAGAAACATATTGTCATCTTCATCATTTTCGGCCCACCTCCACCCACTGCTGGGTATAGGCCTCTTATCGACTGAAAAAAAAACTAACGATTATTATTCTCATCTATAGGATCTTGCACATGCTGCTAGAGGAAGACGAAGCTCGTTTGCTTCACTTCGTGAAGCTGACAAGATCTGTGCACCAGCGTCATATGCTGAACGCGCGCGATACGCACGGCCTCAGCGTCCTGCATCGCGCTGTCCTGCTGCGCCGCAATCACCTACTTACCTCCCTAGTGCAGACAGGTAACGGAAATAACAGATTCAGTAGCCTAGCGGTACAGACCTACCAACTTACTGAGAAATGAACGGTGGCACCAGCAGTAATAGAAAATTGCATTTCAACCAATCACGACTCTTCTGAAAGTTATAATTTCCATAGTAGTCGTAGTTCCAATTTTGGCCATTTCACAGATCTTGAGTTAGGTCTGTATAGCGTTTAGATCTCGTTCCGGAGATCCTTGTTTAGAATCCCTGTCGGGACAGTTTTTGTGTTCAGCTCGAATTCGTCCCCACCGAGAGGTATGGGGACAATGTCAAAGTCAAAAATTATTTATTTCCATAGGATGTTATTACATCACTTAGATCCGTCATTACATTTTTTTGGGTGAGTTCACTAACACAATGGCGGAATCAGTGGAGAAGAGCTCTGTCAAATATACCCAATAGGGGATTGGATTCTTCCTAAATTTACCATATTTTATTAATTATTTTTAAAATATAGATTAGTAGTAGACGATTCGCGAAGAAAAAAAACAGAATCGGTTGAAAAACGAATTTGCAGTGAATTTTTAAAGTTTCAATATGTCTGTCTCTTTCAAAAACGAATTTTTGTATAGAGATTATAATATGGCGTTACTAACAAATGACGTCACCAGTGGGTATGTGCCTCTCTGTCTAATCTTGAATTTCAAACCTTATAACTTGGTCAATTTTAAAGATTCTTTTAGTGTTCGATAGCAGAAACTAAAGGGCCCCGGAGACGGTCAAACGGTTTGACTCAAACCTTACGTGTTTGATCAAACCGTTTGAGGTCGGTTTGAACGGTTTGTCAAACGGCTCTGCGCAGTCTGATTCTGTACGCTGTCGTAATTACACTTCTGACGCGTCAAACACAACAAAATTTATTTATTTATTAAAAACTAATAATTACAAAAGACGTCATCATTACAGGATTGCTCCCAATACGATGACGCCAAATATGAAATTGCATCAAACAAAAAATATGAAATTGCATCAAACAAAAAATATGAAATTGCATCAAACATGCTTCAAACACGTAAATGTTTGACAAACCGTTCAAACCACCTTTGTAAACGATCAAAATGGTTTGAGTCAAACCAAACTTTACGTGTTTGAATCAAACCGTTTGTCCGTCTACGGTGCCCATAAGAAGTTTGGATTTATAAAATTAAAATAAAGTAGTGCGATCCCCTATTTTGTTGCAGTCCAAAATGTCGGATGATTCTAAACTTCAGTCTCCAAGTGACTCCAACTAACGGGTCCTGGTCCTGGCTATTTTATTACCTATGGAAAATAGTCGTTACTTAAGCCACGTTAGAGACCTTTGGGGGCTCAACAACTCTGACTAAGGCTGCGAATCCACCAGAAATATGAATCCGCTACGCATCATCGCACGGTTTATTTTCCTAGCACATCTCTGGTAGATTTGCAGCCTAACAGTAGGGTATGTATGGTCTGGCGTCGACGTTCTGCCCACCGACCATGATTGCTCCAATTTATAGTTTCGGGGAGTTGTGAATGACCAACATATCCATTAGGATATTTGGATATGGTCATTTGACCATGGTGCTAAAATGTCTTTTTTTATACAGTTTTACCCGCGATGATTATATTAATGTTCACTCGTTATTTGGACAGGATGTGATCCACTTTGCACAGACTTCGATTGCAACAATGTTATTCACCACGCAGTAAAAGGTGACGCGGCTACGTTGGCAGCGCTACTCGACGCCATGACCCACGATGGCGGCCACGACAAACAGACGATGGCACTGAAACTAGCTCAGTGCAACGACGGTAAGTAAGAACTGCTCTGCACAATCTTTGCAATAATTTATGCAAATTCACGACTTCCAACCACTAATAAGACAATTTTGAAATCATAAACCCATATACTGTCGGCAAAGTATACAGGGCGGCGAGCCAGGGTCGAAACCGGCAAAGTTTCTCAGGTTTTGCTTTGTTATGCGTATAATTGTGGAAGTTAATAAACTGTACAAGAATATAAAATTTTATTTGAAAATATAAATAGTTAATCACCTGAGAAAACTATCGATTTGGTCCTTCCTTTGCTGACTGTATTTAAATAAAATATGTTATAGCTGGTGATGTTTCTAATTCGGTGAAGAGACGCACATTTTATGGTGAACTTGCGAACTGAGCTTTGTTTAATTAGTAATGCCTCGTATCGCGTATTCACTCGCTCACGTCGTCGGTTAACTTTCTATTCCACTCATTTCCTGTAAGGCTTACGAGTTTTGAGCAGAGCTTATTTATTATGTCATTGGCCCAATTTAGGCTTTAACCAGTCATGCTCTAGTCCTAGTTTTAAAATCCAGCTATCCTTTTGATTTTAAAGACCAATGAATGAGAGGAGATGAATTCAAATGAACGAATGATATTATTTTCAATGAATAATAAGGGCGTAGCTGTCAAATTAAGATTATCGTATGTGTTTACATCCGCCTTAAAATGCAATCGACGCAATCAAATCAATCAATCATTAGGTTTCAATCCGATGTTTGACAGCTTTAGCTTTTGTATATTAGGATAACTATCTGTGCCTTTTTAATTTTAAAAGGCGAAAATGATAGACGAACTTGAATTAAGAGCGTGACTTCGTGTATCAGTCCCATTGAGCGTTTTATAGGAAAGCAAGTGACTAAAAATTGATTGTTTCGTGTCAGAGGGGCAGACGCCCTTGCACTTGTCGGTGGCGGAGGGCTGCGCGGCTCACACGCGGCTCTTACTCGCAGCGGGCGCCGAGCCGCGGCAGGTGCGTGACGGCGCGGGCTGGGCCCCCGTCCACACGGCCGTCCGCCTGGACCGCCCCGACCTCGTCCAGACACTGCTCGAGAGCATTCCCGAGGTATGTACGGGCGACGGTGCGGGCTGGGACCACAACTTACTGGAGAACATTCCCGAGGTATGTATCTAACCAGGCTTAGTGGTAACCAAGCTTCACAGTGTGACTCATCGCCGGAAGATTGAATGTCTGTCAGTGTTTTACGCACGAAGCGCTTTCAATCATCTTTTATTATGCGCACGGCCAAGGAGTGGAATTCTTTGCCTGCTTCTGTTTTTCCGAGTGCTTATAACCCAAGCATTTTCAAAGTTAGAGTAAACAGGCACCTTCTGGGCGAACTCGTTCCATCATCGACCGCATCTTGTCCCTCGCGGACCTGATTGTGGTCAAGAGTAAGCCCATCAATTAATAAAAAAAAATAAAAAAATGTACATACAGGCAGCCAAAGGCAGGCGTCTCCAAGGGGGGGAGAGGGCGAGATTAAAAGAAAAAAGATAAACGATGAAAGTCCTAAGTCCACTTGCTTGGCAGATCATTCCCGCACGTCGTAACTCGAATGAATACACTAATTATTACAATCGACGTAGAGTTGAGACTCGCATTACCATTGCAAAGTTTCGTATACTTTTGATTGTGTACCTATAATTCATACTTCTCCCATCATCCATAATATCAACTTGCCCCTGGGCCATCGGCTGGTGACGCACTTGCAAGCTGCAAGTGTGTCACCCGCCCTAACCGGAAATTCACTGCTTGCAGGCAGCGCAATAATACTCTGGCGCTGTAATGTACTGCATTTTTTTTTTCTGGTAAATACCGATAAAATTTGTGTGCTGTATTTTGTAATTGAGTATGTAAAGGTCAAATGGGTCATTATATTTTTGTTTTTCTAACGTAATCTTTAACTTTTTACGACAAAAGTACGAAAATATAGTAGTAGTAGTATAGTAGTGTAGTGCAAAACCATAAAATCTTGAAATGTCTTGTTTTCGTACCTATTTCTATAAATAGTCAAGTAATTTTTGCATATCCAATTATCACTGAAATCGAGATTATATCATCCGTTTCAAAGGGTTAACCAGCTGGAACGTTCAACGATGAGGAATCAAATTTAATACGTGAAACAACTAAGGCTTGCGCTGTCTCTCCCATTATTGTGCGCTGGCATTCAGTAAACAACCGTAAAGTCACTTCACTTATTGTGAGTATGATGCATGTTCTAATAAGACGATAGATACATTTCTTACACGTTTGCCAGTGGCGGCTCAATAACTCTAGCGTTCACCAGGTACATGCCTAGCGTTGCCAGTTTAATGTTTAATTGATTGTTGTGTTATTAGAATTTATAAAGATTTTATAGTAAATGAAATAAAAATACTTGATTTATTTAAAAATATGTCTTGCCAAAACTAAAAAAAATAAGGGAGTCCGCCTTTTTTATCCAAATGTCCGGCTAAACTGGCTGGTCTGTCCGGCTTTTTGGTTTTAAGACCTAATGCCTATACGAAGTGACGATGTGTTCGTTTGCAGCAATTCCGAGAGGATGTAGACGTGGTGATCATGAGAGGGCAGACCCCGTGGTATACCGCCCTTCAGCTCGCCTGTGCCGAGGATAGACCTCATGCCGCGGAGATCGCTAACCTACTGCTGGAATATGGGGTAAGCCCGACAGATCTAACTGATCTTGTCACGCGCCAACTTATACCTTACAGACTGTAATCACAGAATTAATATAGGTAGTACTAACGTACATAACGACCGCTCCCTCCCTCCCGCCGCACGGCTCTCCTTTAGACATGCGCAAAACAGTACATTTAGAGAAATGTCATATCACATTACTTATCACTTTCGAAAAGGTGATATCACTCCGTACCATCACACATCGCCCTAAACATTACTCGAAATGTTGAATGAAATTTATCACTTTGTACGAAGACATGCTCCGTAGTCTGACATACATTACTATTACCTACATTACCTGAGTGAGATAGATAGATAGATACAGACAGATAGTACACATAACATACCTACAAACAAATATTTATAATTTTTTATTGTTGTTATTATTAATACAGTACACATTGTCCATCGAACACGACAGATTCGACAGGTATAAGTATACCCAACCAACGGCATACGATTAATTTTCTAAATAATATTAACAAACAACACGCTCTCTCACTCGCTCATTATCTGTCTCAGTGTTCGGTTCGGTCGTGCTCGTGTAATGCCACTGGTGTAATGCATGTCACCGCGCCGCGAACCGAGCGCTGCTTCGTGCCAAATAAATTCGAGCATCGCGCATCGCGTCGCGCATCACCTGACCAAACGGCGCTGGTACGGACGGAGTAATGTGTGATGGTTAGAAGACTCGCGTAATGTGTGATATTGCATTACCTTTTGGGGTGATATCACTTTTGTGATATTATACGCATTACCTACACATGTCTACTCTCCTTCCCCCGCTGCGCATTGTGACAGGTTGGTTAGGAGTGTCGAATCAAGATGGCCACGCCGCGCACGCTGTGAGTCGTGCCGTGCGTCGATAACCCTAGTAGCATCGCGCGCTTTTTACTAGTAAATCGACAACAGCCTTTGTGGCGGAGTGGTCGAGATTTCGCCGCTCATTACAGAGGTTCCGGGTACGATTCCAATCAAAATATCTTTTAAGATTTTCCCCAGTTAGTGCAATGTCCTACATCAATGAATCACCTGATTGTCCGATAAAATGCTAGAATGATGATTCCGTGCTTCGGAAGGCATGTTATGCCGTTGCGTTGGTCCCGGCTACTATCTCGGAGCCATGTCAGTGGCCTATGCCGGTTCTATAACAACACACACACCCCTCATACCCCCTCATTATGCAACAGTTTCATAAACTACTATTTGTGTTTGTGCAGGCGAATCCACTGGTGCAGTCGACGCAGTGTCCCGCGGCGTGGCGGCTGGCGAGACGCGCAGGGGGCGCGGTGTGGGCGGCGGTCGCCCCCCACGCGCCACGCCCCGCTCCGCCCTCGCCCTCCCCGCCGCCCAGCGACAGTGACGACAGTGATGACTACCTCTCCGCAGACGACGGGGTAAGACTTAATACCGCGGGGTGGACGCGGTGTGGGCGGCGCTCGCCCCCCACGCGCCACGCCCCGCTCCGCCCTCGCCCTCCCCGCCGCCCAGCGACAGTGATGACTACCTCTCCGCAGACGACGGGGTAAGACTTAATACCGCGGGGTGGACGCGGTGTGGGCGGCGCTCGCCCCCCACGCGCCACGCCCCGCTCCGCCCTCGCCCTCCCCGCCGCCCAGCGACAGTGACGACAGTGATGACTACCTCTCCGCAGACGACGGGGTAAGACTTAATACCGCGGGGTGGACGCGGTGTGGGCGGCGCTCGCCCCCCACGCGCCACGCCCCGCTCCGCCCTCGCCCTCCCCGCCGCCCAGCGACAGTGATGACTACCTCTCCGCAGACGACGGGGTAAGACTTAATACCGCGGGGTGGACGCGGTGTGGGCGGCGCTCGCCCCCCACGCGCCACGCCCCGCTCCGCCCTCGCCCTCCCCGCCGCCCAGCGACAGTGATGACTACCTCTCCGCAGACGACGGGGTAAGACTTAATACCGCGGGGTGGACGCGGTGTGGGCGGCGCTCGCCCCCCACGCGCCACGCCCCGCTCCGCCCTCGCCCTCCCCGCCGCCCAGCGACAGTGACGACAGTGATGACTACCTCTCCGCAGACGACGGGGTAAGACTTAATACCGCGGGGTGGACGCGGTGTGGGCGGCGCTCGCCCCCCACGCGCCACGCCCCGCTCCGCCCTCGCCCTCCCCGCCGCCCAGCGACAGTGATGACTACCTCTCCGCAGACGACGGGGTAAGACTTAATACCGCGGGGTGGACGCGGTGTGGGCGGCGCTCGCCCCCCACGCGCCACGCCCCGCTCCGCCCTCGCCCTCCCCGCCGCCCAGCGACAGTGATGACTACCTTTCCGCAGACGACGGGGTAAGACTTAATACCGCGGGGTGGGCGCGGTGTGGGCGGCGCTCGCCCCCCACGCGCCACGCCCCGCTCCGCCCTCGCCCTCCCCGCCGCCCAGCGACAGTGACGACAGTGATGACTACCTCTCCGCAGACGACGGGGTAAGACTTAATACCGCGGGGTGGGCGCGGTGTGGGCGGCGCTCGCCCCCCACGCGCCACGCCCCGCTCCGCCCTCGCCCTCCCCGCCGCCCAGCGACAGTGACGACAGTGATGACTACCTCTCCGCAGACGACGGGGTAAGACTTAATACCGCGGGGTGGGCGCGGTGTGGGCGGCGCTCGCCCCGATATTTCCAACATTCATGTGACGTCAGAATTTTTCGCTAGGTATTTCTGGCGCTCTTCCAGTGCTCGCGTGTTTTGCATGCGAGAATCAGTCATATCATATCGCCCAAAGTAAGTCATTGAGGCCTACGGATTTCTAAGAGTTTTGAATTTGGAAAAAAATATATTTGCGCAATTAGTTGAGTTGATTATTATTGTTTTTTTTTTTTATATTTAAAAATTATTCACCCGATGATTGGGGAAAATACGACATCTCCACGGACTTTTGGTCAAAGCGGAGATGAAGATTGTAAAGAAAGGAAGAAGAAGATATATGTATATTAGGTTGAAGCAGATAGGAATTTGCGTACAATCCGGCATGTATTTAGTATGGTAGCTTTTTGAAATAGGATATAAGTCATGGGATGTATTTGTAGGGATTTTAGACTATTGTGTAATGCTTGTGGTATAACTCCTGTAGAAGATATAACAATCGGGATTGTTCTGACGGTATCGACTTTCCACTGTGTCTTGATTTCTATAGATAGATCGGAATATTTAGTAACTTTTTCACTATGTGTAGATTGGAGATTGTGGGTATTTGGAACGGCTATGTCAATTAAGTAAACAGTTTTTTTTATCGTGTAATGTAATATCCGGTCTATTGCAGTGTACTGTTTTATCTGTAATGATAGTACGGTCCCAGTATATTTTAAATTCATCTGAATCAAGAACGACTTGTGGAGTGTATTTATAATACGGGACTTTATCTTGTAGGAGTTTGTGTTTGTGAGCAAGATATTGGTGGATGATTGCGGCGACCTGATCATGCCTATGCTTGTAGTCCGTCTGTGTTATAGACTTACAGGCACATAAGTGCTGAATTGTTTCAGGTGCACTGCGGCAGTGTCGGCAAAGATCATTGGTTAAGTTGGAATCCCGGATAATATATTTTCTGTAATTTTTAGTGTCTATTGTTTGATCTTGTATAGCAATCATGAATCCCTCCCGTTTCAGGATATAGATCACCCTGCTTGAGCCATGCGTTTGACGCTACTTTATCAACGATTGAATTGGTCAAGTCAAGGCGATGTCTTCCATGGAGGGATTTTTGTGCCCACGTTTCTAATTTTTGCTCTTTTGTCGTGTCAGTCAGTTGTACATTAGGGGTTTTTAAGTTTAATGGGGTTAGTTTGTTGTCTGCTTGTACTTTTGCGTGATGTATGGACGAATGTTGTGATTTTGCATGGAAAAACGAACGGAGTGTTTGAATCTGTTTGTTGTGTAAATTTTGTATGTCAATTATTCCTCTACACAAACCCTACCTAGGAATGAAGGAGTTCATTCCTAGGTAGAGTTTGTCTTTGCGTACATGCTCTAGGATGATGCTTTCTGTGCTGTGTCATCGTAGTGTTAATTTTTCTTTGCAGTTTTATCAAATCGGTACGCGACCATTGGATTATACCAAAGGAATAAGTCAGTATAGGGATGGCATAGGTGTTTATGGCTTTAACGGAAGAAGTGTTGGAAATTTTATATAATCTAGGTTTAAATTTATCTGTAAGCATCTTTTTGGTGTATTTGCTGTGTTTGTTGATATCCTAAGTACTTAGACCCTCTGATCTCCTGTATTTAATAAATAATGGTTGTATTCCAATTTACCTTTATTTACAGACTAAATTTTGCATTTGTCAATGCCAAACTGCATGTGAATATCTGAAGAAAATTTTTGTGTTATATCTGCTAGATCTTGGATGTCCGATAATGTACCAAATATTTTTATATTGTCCATGTACATCAGATGTGATAGCGTATGTTGTTGGGCGTTGAATTTAATTTTAAAACCTTTATTACTGTTATTTAACAATTTGGATAGTGGGTTCAGAGCAAGACAAAACCAGAGCGGGCTCAAAGCATCACCCTGGAATATCCCCCTTTTGATGTAAATCGGATCAGTTTCTATTGAATTAGGTTGCGTAATTTTATTACCGTTCAAGAACTACTCTCCATTGCTCCTCATCTCCTCACTGCTCCTCATTGAGGTTTCTAGAAATTTTATTATTGTTGGATGCACTTTATAATTGTTGTTTTCAGAGCTATTGTTTTGTGATGATCCCAATGCTGTGATTGACTCTCTAATTCAAAATATTATTGAAAGTATAAAGATAAACACTACGTTGAAATCAGTATCTAGTAACAAACGAATTATTAAACCCTATATTAACCCTTTATTATTGAACCCTGGGATTCTACGCTGCATCAAGAATCGTAACAAATTGCAAAAAAACACACGAAATGACCCCCATAATGACATTCTTCGAATTACTTACCGTCGATATAGGAATTATTGCAATAATTTAATTAAAAGAAGAGTTAAAGAGTTTGTTCTGGCTTTTACGTTTCGTTGTTTCTTTATATCTGCGCAATCGACTAGCAAGTGCACACAGTTTTTGTTTCAGTGTGTCCATAAATTGATATAATTCAGTATTCGGGTTTTCATATTGGGCATGTATTTTGTATTTCTTTAAAATAAGTTTTGCTTTTTGGTGTAAAGTCTGACTGGGGTTTCCCCTCATAAATTCTCATAGTCTAGCCATATTAGCCCTAATGTTGGCTATTCTGTTCTCTAAATTTTTCTGCCATCTAGGCACTATTTCAGTTTTCTGGTATATGGTAGCCAAAGTGTCTCTTAATTTTGCTCCATTGCATTTCGCGGCGGCATAAGCTGCACTGTAAATTATGAGTTGAGTAGTATTGAAATCGGTATCCTGGGCTATTACTTTGGGTATCGCATGTATGTTAAGAAAGGATACAATGCTCGCAAACTTTTTTCACGACCTTTGTTTTGGGATGATTGGCCTAGATGTGGGATCGGTATCTCTAAATGTGTCTATTGTTTCTAGAAAAATATTTTCTATATCATTTTGGCTGTGTATAGGTATGAATGTTTTATCAATAACACTTTCGGTTTGTAAGTTTTCTGTGTGACCTTGTGTTGGTAATGGGAGAGGATCGAGTGAGATTTGTTGTAATTGTAAAGATGAGGACGAGTCAAGACGAGTATTTGTAGAATGTATGCATGTGGTGCCTGTATGGTAATTTTGAGTAAGGGAAGGAAAAACTGTGTCGTTGATATTCTGCGTATTTTCACTCTGTGTATTTTCTATTAGTGTATGCATGTGATTAGTAATATTATCTTCCGTAATTTGAATTTTAAGCAATTCTCTTTCAGAGGGTTGAATCCTATTGTTTTTTATTATTACTCGAATTTGGTCCGACAATCGCTGTTCTGATAAAAACTGTAATTCTGGATAATTCTCTGTGAATTTTTTTTGTAGCTGTGTCCTCCATCCTGTTAAATTTGTCTCACTTTCGGTAACAGTGTAATAGCATTTCAGGAGATGTCGTATTTATTTCGTCGGTCCATTGCAATCTTTGCCGACACTTTCCTGTCTTTGTTGTTAAAGGTTTCATGTTGTTTAGAATATTATTCTAGTTTGGGTTATTCGAGGTAGAGAGACTTAAATTTGGGTTTATATTTCTTTGGTGAAGTAGTTGAGATGTTTCTGCAAGAGATGTATTCTGTTGGTCTGAAGTGTGTGTTTCCAATAATTTGTCGACTTCTAGTTTAATTTCATTTAATACTGGCTCAGATAGCATTTTGTTTCTAATTATAGCTCTTGTTTGGTCTCCTATTCTTTGTTTTGTTACTGTCATTTCAGGGAATTTGTCTGTAAAATGATTATTACCATAGTAATAATTTAATAATATTTTGGGAAACTTATTATTATTGTTATTATTATTATTTATTTACTCACACTTAATTACACAACCATTACAGGATAATCCTAATGCGATTGGGTAGTGCAAATATTACAATAAAACTTGTAAAAAATAAAAAAAGAACTAAACACAACAATATTTATAAAAATTACAGTGAAGGTATCCTAGACAGGTAAGCTAAAGCTACCTGAGTGAATCTCGCCAACGAACAGCTGTTCAGTACAAGTTGACGTCTTGGTGCTCAGCCGCTATCGCGTTTATTAGGCGCAGCGCCCTCGCTACGGGCGCGTAGTAACCAAGGTTGGTTTGCGCGAATGGTACAATAAACATTGCTGGCCGGCGCCTTAAGCCGCGGTAATTATTTGGCACATAAACACACATATTCATGAGTTGTAGCTAAAAGCATTTATTTTATTTTATTTTTCTTTTAGAGAAGGATAAAGAGTAAAATGTATGTCTAATGGGGGACGCCATACTCGGTCGCAAATATTTTTTCATTACTCATACTCTGAAAGTAGTTCGGAAGTTGCCCGAGGAGCGGATTGAAGGTAATACTTTTTAGCCCGGAGGGAGAATCACTTTTAACTGACAGCTGTCATTCATTCATTCATTTTCATTCATTCTGTCAAATTATAAAAAAAAACTTGTTCTAATTTCACATACCTATTGAACTATGTTCCATCTTTCTATACATGGCTGTCAATTACAGCGCAATGTTAAATTGAAATAACATAAAGTTAAGTATTAATTAAAGAATATATATTTTTTAAATGACTTTATTATAATTAACTTTCAACTTTTTCTTTAAAATATAATAGATTTGGGCAAAATATTTAACATTTTTCAATGATGAAAATTAAAAATAATGGCTTAAAAGCTGGCCGGCACGGCCACAGCAAAAAATAAAAAATAGGCGGGAAAGCAACAATCCGATTATCATTTGTTTCTCAAGTTATAGGGTTTTGTTTACAATGAGTTCATCTGATTCCGATATGGAAGTCACTCATTTTTTCTTTAGCTAATTCGTGTTTTTATTTTTACTTTCCTTGTATTCGTAATGAAAAGCACAGTGTTTACCTCTGGTTAAAGACTTATTTAGCGCCTCGAACTATTAGGGCCCTCGCTACGCTCAGGCCCCAAACCCCGTCTCGGGGCTAAATAAGTTACTTTCACCCCTCGGCGACGTGGTTTCAAAGTAGCGCTCTCCCCGTAAAAATATTATTTTGCGCCCTTGTCATAAAATCGACTATAGATGTTCTACAAAAAATATTATTCTTTCAGGATTCAGAAACAGAAGATGACATCGCAGAAAAATTAGGGGTTATAAAAATAAACTGTAACTGACTGACTAAGTAGGGGCTAATTTTTTTAAAGTCGTAGTACAAAAGTTAAATCGCTGTTCAGCCATTGCTTCACCAAAAATACTTATGTTAACGGTATAATCTAAGATACAAAAAAATATTTTTATAAATTTTTTATTACTTCTAACCATATAGTGTATTTAAAATTAATGTACCTAATTATAATTATTATTTTAATCACAATTATATGTAAGATTAATAATTTACTGTTGAATGATATAAAATGTCATGTTGAATTTATTAAGTTGGTAAAGTAAAATTTTAAATAGTTGCAATAAATTATGGGACCTTTATTTTTTTTCTCTTAACACGACGTATAATTTAGATTTATAAACGATCTCCTTGTACCTAGTCTAAGTTTTCGGACACAATAAATTATTTTATTATTATTAACACACGAACAATTTATATATTTTTTGTTATTTATAAATACTAAAAAGTGGTACATTCTGACTTGTTGACGAGCATTCGAGCGAGTTGTCATATAAATAATACAGTTGCGATAATAGTACATTACGATACGAGGATCGTAGGTGGCAAATTACAAACGAGCTGACTTTTAGGCGAGGGTTTATAATGTTACAAGTTTGTTATAAAACTAAGTTCCGAGTGTTGTACGACGTTTTTCAATACACTTGTGAGAAAACATATCTATACTAATCTATAACTATACTAATATTATAAAGAGAAAAGATTTGATTGTTTGTTTGTTTGCATTGATTAGGCTCTGAAACTACTTGACCGATTTGAAAAATTCTTTTACCATTTGAATCCTACATTATCCCTGATGAACATAGGCGATATAATATTTTAAAAACGTTAGGGATCCGTATGAAAACTTCAATCATGTAACCCAAAGTGTAAAAAAATATCAACATAGAACAAAATAATGTATTACAGTTTTATAAAAAAAAGTCCGTGATACCATAGTATTACGTATTATAAGGGTCTGGTGACCTCCCGTTGCCTACATACTTATAATACGTATTACAGGTAGGGTATATTATCTCCAGACCATCGTCATGTATGGATCTGAGTGTTGGGCCGTTAAGGACATGGATGAAAGACGAATGCATGTAGCTGAGATGCGAATGTTAAGATGGATGTGTGGTATGACGAGGAAAGACAGAATAAGAAATGAGTATGTAAGAGGAAGCTTGAAAGTGGCACCCATAGTGGACAAGTTGAGGAGTAACAGGCTGTCGTGGTATGGGCATGTGATGCGAAGAGAGGAATCCCATACCACCAGAAGAATGCTAGATATGAGAGTGAATGGAAAAGCAGGTAGGGGTAGACCCAGAAAAGTATGGATGGATGGATTGCGTGAAAGATGATATGTGTAAGAAGGGAGTGAATAGTGATGTGACGTCTGACAGGGATGAATGGAAGAAGAAAACATATTGCGCCGACCCCAAATAAAGGGAACAGGGCAGGAGAATGAACGATGACCACGGCCGGCGGAAATTTTCTTTTATTTTAATTCATTGACCGCATTTACTATTTCTTCTTCGATTTCCAAGTAATTTTTGGACTTTTTGTTGTTAGTTTTAAACAAATCGTAATTATTGAGTCTCTTTGAGTAATGTATCTAATAAATGAGCAATTGTTGGGTTCTTTTTATTTATTTCTTTCTTTTTAGAAGTATATAGAACGCACTTGATGAGTAGATGCTAAGTGGCCAGTTACTAGTACTTTAATAAATAAACAGTATAAAGTTTGATTATAACTAGTCTCCAGCCGTAAATTCTGTTCCTTATATATTTGTATCTAAACTGAAAAAAAAAGTATACCAAAATAGTACAGTAGGTAAAATTATCTTGTTATACCAAGGAGCTGAAAATTTCGACTAGCGTCTTGTTACATTTGTCTTCAAATAGTCATTCAGTTTATGAAATATTTGTATTTAAAATACAGGGACACAGAATTTACGGCTAGACTAGGTATTGTAGAGACAAGATAATTTGTAAAAAGTATCGTAACTGGTTTCGACCGTGGAAGATATCCTCCTCAATCGCAACTGGTTTCGAACAAGGTCGAACAAGTCCTCGATTGTAACTGGTTACGAAACTCAATTTCGATGGCGGCCGAAGGGGTTGGGAAAAATGACAGGACAACGTCTGCCGGGTCAGCTATCCGTATATAAGTATGTAGGCGACGGGAGGTCACCAGATCCTTATCATACGTAATACTATCCTCATTAATATTATAAACGCGAAAGTTTGTAAGTATATGGATGGATGGATGTTTGTTACTCTTTCACGCAAAAACTAAGTACTGAACGGAACGGATTGGGATGAAATTTGGAATAGAGATAGTTTGTACCCTGGAATACCACATAGAATACTTTTTACGGGAAAAAGTCTTATTCACACGGCAAAATCTTACATAACGCGAGCGTAGCCGCGGGCGGACCGCTATAACGCAGCCGCGGGCGGATTGCTGAAATGCGATCTGAGAACCTTCTCCTTTTTGAAGTTGGTTGAAAATATGTTAAAGTATGAATTATTCTACCCGTGCGAAACCGGGGCGGGCCGCTAGTAATAAATAATTATAATGGAAATAGTTAAGAAAGGTAACCTTCAACAGCTTCGACACTAGAGGTAAAATTGTACATATAAAAGCTGTAAAAACTAACCTTCATTATATTGGACGGCTCCGTAGCCCAGGTGGTGTATCTGCCTCTGACGCACAGGGTCGCGGGTTCGCATCCCGCCCAGGGCAAACGTTTATGTGATGAGCACTTGTGTTTGCCTTGTGTCTGGTTGTTATTTGTCTATATAAGTATGTATTTATCTATTTATGTAATGTATATCAGCTGTCTGGTACCCATAGTACAAGCTCTGCTTTGTTTGGGATCAGATGGCCGTGTGTGAAGATGTCCCCACATATTTATTTTAACGCACGCAGATTTAGTTGCTGTACTATTCACATTTATCATTAAATATCAACACTAATTGATTAAAACAACAAACACAATTATGTTTTTTTTTTTTACAAAATTAGCGCTAACCTTGTAACAATAAAATATAGTAATATTATAGTTATTGTGTACAATAAATTGTTAAATAATAAATAAATAAATAAATAATAGGTTTCTTTTTTATAAACATAATTTTGGAGTATAGGCTCGCAAGCCTCTACGAATCGATTCGTTAAAATCGAGATATTTTATTTTAAATTACTGGCTGATAATATTATTGATACAATTCGTTGAAATATAAAAATATAAAATCATGATTGAATCTATTCAAGAGAAAGCTCTTGAATAGATTCAATCATGATTCAATTTATTTTTTATTATTAAAATGATCCTGGCTGAAGACAGTAGAAATAAAATAAAAAGTGTAATGAAAATCGCACTAGTGCAGTAAAACGCATTTACCGCATGGTTTACTGCCTTCGTAAGTTAAATTTTCGATCAAGTTGTATTGAAAAAATGATAAACGTCGGGAACAGTGGGTGAGGGCGCTGCTGCTGAATGGAATTAGTTGTAATGACTCCGCAGTTGCAAAAATACAACAGGTAAATACTTGTGTTGAACTTTTCTACTTAGGCTTCTTGGACTCACCACGTCAATGAAGACAACAAGAAATGATCAAACGTTTAAAAAGTTTTTACAGTTGAAAACGAGATTCTCTAGCCCATAACTGCCCTTACCAATACTTGATCACGCCTCCTGGTACATGGACGCTCAGAGGACCTATAAACTTTAGCGTCTTTTAGATGTGTATTCATAATTGGACTGCGCAATATGACCACGTGATGAGATACGTACTAATTTACGTTCTCAAGTCAAGTGGCTCCCGATACCAAACCTGAATGGGATCGCCATTCGTGTTCGCGTCTTCGTGAAGTGGCTCTATTCATCTATCTATTCTCAACAAGACGAATACACAAGCACAATATATATATATTTTTGGGAACTCAAGGATTGCGAATATGCCTAGCCTTTACCGTCCACACGTCGCTCGCTCAGCACAGCAGCAGCGTTGCGTTGCGGACAGCTTTTTATGAATAAAAAATGTTACTGCGTTTTTCTCCCGCTAGAGGCGCTACTTAAACGTGACGTAAGTGGCAGGATACCTTACCTCATAAATAAATAAATAAGCGCTTTATTTATCAACAATACATCAATGCTTCGTAACAAATAACTAGGTTGGGCAGCGTTCGGTAAATTACACGTTTTCTCGTCCAAAATCCCTCAGTGCTTGAAGACTAAGGTGTACAACCAGTGTGTGTTACCAGTGATGACTTACGGCTCTGAGACGTGGTGCTTCACAAAAGGACTTTTTCAGAGGCTCAGTGTCGCGCAGCGAGCTATGGAGAGGGCTATGCTTGGTATTTCTCTACGAGATCGAGTCAGAAATGAGGAGATCCGTAGAAGAACCAAAGTTGCCGACATAGCCCGTAGGATAAGCAAGCTGAAGTGGCAATGGGCAGGCCACATAGCGCGAAGATCGGATGGCCGACGGGGTAAGAAGGTCCTTGAATGGAGACCACGTACTGGCAAGCGCAGTGTGGGACGGCCACCTACGAGATGGACCGACGACCTGGTGAGGATCGCTGGGTCTCGTTGAATGCAGGTGGCTACGGACCGGTCGCGCTGGAGTGTGATTGGAGAGGCCTATATTCAGCAGTGGACTTTAACAGGCTGATATGATGATGAACAAATAACTAGTACAAATTGCTGATAAAAGGGCAAGAGTCTCAGCATGATTGCTGCTTTTCAGAATCTCTCCATCTTCGCTACACTGGAAAATGCTCCACGCAGTTAATCCCTTTAGCTCCAGATATACGTCTTGGTATCATGACCACGACAATAATTGTCGTGGTCATGATACCAATTGCAATTATTGCAATATTACCCCACCCAATTGCAATTCATAGGGAAAAAAGGAACCTTCATAGGTTTACTTTGTTGTCCGTCTGTCCACTGCAACCCCAAGGTCCACCTTTCTGCGATGTGAAGTGCGATCATAACAGTTCTATCATCTCTATAACTTTGATTACTAATGAAATTACTTTATAGTATTTACCGAATGTTACGAATATGAAAAAAATTATAATAATTGAATAATTATATTATTCAAGTCCACGCTCGCTATTGGTAGAAATAGCGACTTGGTCCGTTTTCCTCGTATTGCTCCCACTCTTTCCAAGGGAAAAATTATAAATAAATCGCATATTTTGTAAGTAAAAAAATCGTATTTTATTTAATTTCATATTATAAAATATATAACCTATATTTATTATTTTGCATTAATTAGGTAATCACCTTACATCGCCATCATAATTTTGCCAAAATGGTTTTAACTGCAAAGAATATCTTACATAAATTATATGTATGGTTCGTTGCCTTTTCAAAATCTGCTTGATGAGGTTGTTCCGCATCAAAAGCTATATAAGCCGCTATCACTTACATGCAATTACAATCTAAGGGCGCATTCCGAATCAGCCGTTCAGCGCTGTCAGCGATCAGAAAAGCAAAAAAACGTATGAGTTTTGCCTGCTGACAGTAATTCGGAACGCGGTTACGAGTGCTTTAATCGATTTCAGCGCGTCTCGGAACGCAGGGTAAGATCACAGCGCACTATAGAGACACTGCAGTATTATTTGTATTGATTTATATGGTCTAAAACGCAATACAACGTCGCGGCAGCGGAGCGGTGACGTGGGGCACATTCCGAATCAGACTTTCAGCGCTGTCAGCGATCAGAAAAGCAAAAAAATGTATGGCTGACAGTGATTCGGAACGCGATTATGAGTACTTTAATCTATTTCAGCGCGTCTCGGAACGCAGGGGCGGTATGTTCCCCCAGTGAATATATTGCCGCGCGCTCCGTTGTAGCGCGCTTTGACCTTTATTCTCAACATAGTTGTACGAACGAGACGGTACGTCAAGGTCACGCACTAAATGATCGCGGCTCAAGTCGTATGATCTAATGTACAATGCACGCTACATCAAGCTATACACCGGGCTATCTTGCTCGTTGATAAAACATCTAGTTTGCAATAAAAAATGTATAGCTTGATGTGCTGTCCACTGAACATTACTTATTATAATATTAACATTTACATACAAAATCACTGTCGTCAGTCTCCACCAAATATTATCATTACCTTATAATATAATAACTAACGCACATTAGTTTAACTGTTTTCATGCTTAGCAGGAGAGGTAACAATTAATATAATCATAATAACGTCAAAAAAAACAAAGTCGATCATATCAACTCACTGAACTGCGTCTATTATTATTTATTTAAGAATACTCTGAAACAAGAACAAGATCTACACAAAAACTATTGGTAATAAGATGGTGGTACTAAATATAATTAAATTTCAAAATTGATTTCATTTGAATTCATTTTCTCTTTTTTTTGTTTCATAAGACTTTATAAAATCCAATTTAATTGTTTAAGAATTGAAAGTCGCGCTTTGTAAACATTTATGCTGTTATTTACGGGTCTTAGATTTTAGGTAATGCGTTGGTATAAAATTGTGCCTAAAACCCGTTGAGTGATTATAAATAATCTCTAACTGCAATACAATAAAATAAACAGTACAGTAACAATATGATAGTTTATTTAAAAAAATATCTTTAGCTAATATTATTTTGACTTGCACTTTGGCAAATATGTGTACAAATTAACTTATATATTATAACAAGTACTATTTCTAACCGATACGGGAAGTAGCGATGCATTTTTGGGGAGAATTTTATATTGAATAAATTTTAGTAGGCTTATTCCAATAATCCCCTGCCTAAATCCCCTTAAGGGGATTTTTGGAAAAGCCATTTTAGTAGTATACGAGTACAGTAGTTAATAACAAAATTTTCAAAAGTAAGGCCATCATAGCGTAATAAGTGCCGGCACATGGACGTACCTACGGTGGGCCACTTTCCCCCTAACTTGATGCTAAAAATTTGTATTAAAATTATTTTATTTAGTAAAATGTAAACAACGTTACCAGATTTTTCCAGAACCCTCGAAGGCTGTTAATGAAATAAGGAAAAAGGTTCAATGTTAAGTTTCTACTATTTCTCGAGTTTTCTTTCTTTTGCCCAACTCCTAAGTTGCAAAAGCAAAAGCTGGGTCGCCCATGTGCTCGTGGTAAATGATCTATCGAGACCAGTTTAACTTGATACGTCACGCCGAACACGCGTCACACACGCGAGGAGCCAAGTAACCTGGTCGTTCGTAAACTACACCCCTATTAGAGTAGATGATGATCAGATCTCTTTTTTGTTATTATTTTAGTCGACATGAAATGTTTCATTCAGTCAAATGCAGCACTACCTCTCTTATAAATGGTAAGTCCTGCTGTATTTTCATTCGATGTGTTGCCGTATGATGTTTGCAGAATCGATTTCACCCATGTCTTGTAAATGCATCATAAGAGATTTAGATGTCACGTTGTCTCCAGATTCCTAGAACAAGATACATATTTTTTTGTTAAATTTGTAAACTATTCAAATTGCGTAAATAAATAGAACAGCTAGTTGCACACATTCAAAATATCTAAGTCTATTGTCGCAGCGAGGTCTAAATAAGAATAGCTTTAGTTTCGTATAAAACATACAAAAGAAATCTATGCCATCCTTACGATTTACTTCGACAAGCTTACTAGGAGACACCTGCCTTTAGTTTATAATCACAAATCTTATAAAGATTTTTGTTCCATCATTATCACCATTCCAGCCGGCCAGAGCCCCCGTGCGTACCTTGATGTGTGTGAGCAGGGTGCTGGCGGGGCTGGCCGTGTTGCCGTACCAGCTGAGCAGCGCGTCGGCGTGCAGGCGGGCGGCCAGCTCGCGCCACGAGCCGCGCGCGTCCAGCCGCTCGCTCACTGCGCCCAGCCATAGAGATAGCCCGCTCAACGTGCCGTCCGCGTCCTGATACAATAATACACATTGTCATTTTTTCAAGTAGTCATAGGCACTGCTATAGCTACGATATAACGGTCGATTGTAGCATCCGACTGCATGCAATTTTAAATTTACGCAGTGTGAATACTAAAACGTGTAGTATCGCTTGAGAGCTCGGCCGTAGTATTATCGCATCCCGATTTCGCTGACTTTTCCTGACCACCTTGAGCTTCCATAGAGTGGACATGCTGCCAGTGATACTGACCCCCTCGTCGGCGGACTCGTAGTCGTCGGGCTCCGACTTGACGTCGTCGTCAGCGGGCGGCGGGAACAGCCCCCGCAGCGCCGGCTCCCGCGCGCCGCGCAGCCCCGCCGCCGCCGCCGTGCCGCCGCGCGCGCAGGGGTCCGCCTGGACAACAAACAATACAATGAAACACGTTACGCTTCTATCGGTTACAAAATTACCTGAGACAACCAAGTACGCACGTCTAGGCGCATCTGGAAAGTGGGGAAGAGTTGCGCTGTATTTGCGTGTCAAAAACAGACATTTTTATAAGTTTCCAAATGTTGATGAAAAAAGGTAAGCAACAATATCTATTTCAAATTGTGAATAATGAATAAATTAATGTTTTCGTTGTCGGTTGTCGACCTTACAACCCACACGATAAAGAAGGAGCAAAGGGGATAAGTATTTGAGATATTATAAAGGCACAAAAATATTATCAATATCCAGTACAAGCTTCCTTACCTCCTTGTCAATTAGCATTTTGATAATCTCCACTTTTTCGCTGCATATATTTTTCTTTTCGCACACTATTTGGAGAGCAGTGTTGCCTGCGCCATCTAATGCGTCAATGTCGTTCTGAAAAAAAAATGAAAATTTAGCAATTTACGCTATTTTTTATTTTCATCTCTCATGCCAGAGAATTTTCAGAAAAGTAATCCAATAATGACCCCAAAGTAATGATGTACCAACTTCAACAAATTATCTATAGTCAAGAAACGTAACTACGTTTCAAACTTGACCCCACCAAATGAATACCGGAGAAAAATAAAATATACCATACCACATTCGAATACGCAATATTTTTTTGTAAGAACGTAGAAAGTAAGCTTCAATGTACAGCAGCGACATCATCTGCCTGTCTGTCAAAATTAATTGTGCTAGTTAGGTGCTATGTTTTAGCGGGCTTTGCTAGGCATACATCCCAAAGTATGTAAGTAACTTTGAAATACTATAAGGCACAGATAAATAGCAAAAAAAAAAATAGAAATATGCTGCTTATACCTGGCACTACCGTACTAGAATTAGTTTTCAGCTCTCCACCTCGGCAGGCTTGTTACACTCCGCGCCAGAACATACCTACGCCCGCCGGGCGGTCCCACTTGTGGGGCTAAGTCAGAATGGACTCACGCGCGCCTTCTATTTGTTTTAACAATGTGTGAAAATAATAAAAAAAATACGAGGAGGAAGTTGAAAAAATACTGTTTAGCATTATGGTTGCTTAAATGACTTGGTCATTTACAGAAATGGATTTGTAAGTGGCGTATATAGGATTTCAAACTTGCGAAGCGTATTCAAGAATACTTCTGACAAGCGCGCAGTACAATATTTTCAGTGTTTAGGTTGAGAAAAATCTTTAGTTGCTCTAATCAGGAACCCCAGAGACTTGTATGCTTTAGATAAAATTGCATCTACTTGCTTGTCAAAAATAAGTTTGGAATCGTGTAGGACGCCCAAATCACGTACGACCAGTTCCCTAGGCAAGCGTTCACCTTTAAGAGAGTAGTCAAAGTAGACTGAGGTAACCTTCCTCGTATAGGTCACAACGCTACACTTAGAAGGGTTGAGATCGAGACAGTTGGCAGAACAATAGTCTTCGAGGCGCTTTAGATCAGATTGCAAGGCCATAGCATCGTCCTCAGAAGATACGGCCGCAAATATTTTCATGTCGTTCGCAAAACAGAGCAGACAAGAGGATTTGAAGCACAGGTCGATATCGTTCACAAAAATTGTAAAAAGCAAGGGACCGAGCAGGGATTCCTGTGGAACTCCGCTGGGTATTGTTACCCATCCAGAGATGTTATTGCTTACAACAACCGCCTGCGTACGATTAGCAACGTAAGATGAGAGCCACCTGAGCAAGTCTCCCCTGATTCCAATGATAAAAAGTTTTTGTAACAAAAAAATATGCTGGATTCTATCAAAAGCCTTGCTGTAATCGGTATAAACGACATCGATCTGAGCACCAGTGTCCATAGCTTCCGTGACGAATTATCTTATTTTCATAATGGTTAAGACACATCAGTTCAGTTAGTTTTTCAGCAAATTCATTCATTCGGTTTTCTCGCAACACCCGACCCTACTTGGGTAGGCTATTATAGCGAAAGTCATGCTTGAGGCGTGCAAAGTAATCTGAAAGTTAGCGGTGTTGGAAGTGAGTTTAAACTCGAATGTTTTCTATCAGGGAGTGCAGCTTCTGTTGCTACTATTATTTCTTCTGTGATCTCGGAAGTCGTCTGAATGTTCAACGAAGTCGACCTTGTGTTTGACATTGTTATTGAAGCCGACCTTATGTTTGTCATTGTCATTTAAGCCGACTTTATGTTTGTCATTGTCATTGAAGCTGACAATGGGTGCGTTCCGTTTACCAATAAAATCGATTGTAGCGCTCACTGACTGGTCCGTAATTCAGTTAGCGCGTCTACAGTTGATAACGAAACGTCATAGATGACGTCATAACCGGGGCTATCTTGCGCCACAAATTACGTAAAGCCGCGGCGCGCGCCGAGTCAGATGGCACACTCGGAACTAAGCGCCATATTTTTACGCACACATCGATAATTCGCGTTTACAGGCCGTGGTCGGACCATCTCGGACCGCGTGCAGTGGGGTCGTCGCTCGCGAGTATTAACTAGGTACGTGTTTGTAAACAAAACGAACGTTCAAAATTGATCTTTTCCAGTGCCGTGCACATGTTTCCCCATCGATTATTTAAAAAAATTATATCTGAGAATGCGAATTTTTTACACATTAAAATACAATAATCGTGCTTTTAAGCAATGTAGAAATCGAAGAAAATATTTTTCCGTCACTAATTTGTAAAAACTGGCATATTTTTTATTACGAATAATATAATTATTATCATCACATTATACTTGTTTTAGTTTTTTCTAACTACTTATCGACTCGACCGTCCTTGGCAGCTAAATCAGCCAGACGCAATAGTATACCTACAAAAAATGTGTTAAAAATAAGTTATTCTTTAGAATTATGTACCTCAAAAAGAAAAAAGGAACTCTTTTAGTATCGCTTCGTTTATTTAACGAACAGCTCTATGGATCAAGTTTCTCTTGTAGATCTCAACTCTTTTTAACCGAACTTGGCGCCTTTTTTCATCTTTTATTTTGGCGGGATAACTAAATATAACACAATAGCACAATGCAGGTAAAATGGCGGCAAGCATAGTTGCCGTCGTCGTCGTGTGAGACGTCGAGATGTTTTGTATACCTACCTATGTACTCATGCTTTTAGATAAATGATGTCTACCCATTTAGGAATGCACGTACGATAAGATGAATGTGTAAATGAATTGATGTATCGGTGTAAATGTAAAGCACCTAAACTGCTCTATTTCAGAATTAGTACAGTAGCAACCCTAGGGAGTCAACCAAGTTTAGGTAGTTATTTTCGAGAACGGCGGGAGTGGACTTTCTGGAAACGAAACTTATTTATTTTGTGGTAGCAACCAACCCTAGTGAGTCTGGCAAGATGACGTAATTATTTTTGAAGAAGGCGAGAGTGGTCCTTCTGTAACCTTTTTTATTTTGTGCTTGCGCTCACAATGCCCATGCATACGAGCTTGAACGATCTGTCAAAATTGACATATGACATTTGCTTGTTATTCGTTTGATAACCTTAACGATTGAGAAATTTTTGATTTTGATCGGATATTTAAAAGAGTTTGTAAATGTTGCTGATCCATTTTACCCACCACAAAACGAAAGTTTTCAAAATCACCATAAAATTAGGTTGTTTGTTTACGTGAGCGATGTGAGCGATAACCTTTACGATTGAGAAATTTTTGAGGGAAAAAGCGATTTATTACATTTATCATATTGAAAATGTTGATGATCCATTTTGATCCACGACAAAACGAAAGTTTTCAAAATCACCATATAGGTTGTTTGTTTACGTGAGCGATGTGAGCGCGTCTAAAACCGTTCCGTATATCATAGCCCAATATCTGTCGTTATCGCGCTAATTTAATTCGGACCAACTGGGAGCACTTTTAGCACTGTTAGCGCTGTGAACTATATACGGAACGCACCTAATGTGAAGCTGATTTATTATCACCTCAATGACAGAAGCCATTATTATAAATATTGAATTGTGTTTGACACTTTTTTTGTAGTGTGTTTGTCAATGTCAGTAAAGCTGACCTTGGACGTGAGGTGTATGAGCGCTTTGGCCGCGGCGTGGCAGTCGTCGGTGACGGCGAGGTGCAGTGGCGTGCGTCCGAGCGCGTCGCGCGCCCCCACGCTGCAGCCGTGCTGCACCAACAACTCCACACTTGCAGCAGAGTCGTACATCGAAGCTAGGTGCAGCGGCGTTTGCTTTTCTGTTGTATCCAAGAAATAGAATCATCGTAATTTTTTTTATTTTACGCTATATTAAATAGAATCATATTTTAAAGACTTGTTCCACGTTAAATTAATACCTATAAATAGTTCATGGTTCAAATAACATGGGATCGTGTTGAAAGGTCGTCACTAGGCTAAATATTATAAAGTAATAAATAATCAGCGTTTTTTTCTGCGTCGGGCTAAATATTACAAAGTAATAAATTATCAGCGTTTTTTTCTGCGTCGGGCTAAATATTACAAAGTAATAAATAATCAGCGTTTTTTTCTGCGTCGGGCTAAATATTATAAAGTAATAAATAATCAGCGTTTTTTCTGCGTAGATTGGTCTAAGTCTCGTTTCTCTACGACATGAAATTGAAAAATCTGATCCTTTATTGTATCGAAAATAAGAGAACTCTTGTACATATTTAAGTACCAATATTTACGTAGGTAAGTAAATAGTTAATGATTTCCTTGCCAGAACAGGTGAAAAATAATGTGTTGGGTTTGAGAGGAATTTTATTCTCATCTCGAACCTTAGAACTCGCGAGCTTCAGGAGTCTATTTTTAGAAACACTCGCTTCGCTTGTGCTTCTATTATATGAGGAAAAATCAACATTCCTATCTTACCTAACAAATAACTATTACAACACACACCAAAAAGTTTAGTGACACAAACAGATAATCAGTACTTAGAAAACTACATAAAGTAGATATTTTCAGGCATAAAACAACAAGTGAAATCGAAAAGGGAAGGGTGGAGTCGAAAAAGGAAATCTGTGATAAAGATATTGGTGGCACTGACCGTTGTTGCAAGCATTGAGGTCGCACTGCAGATGGAACTTTTTGATGGCTTGTAGCAGCGGCTTGAGGCAAGAGCCGCGATGCGCCACCGCGTAATGGATTGCATTGTTGCCTTCTGCGTCTGCCGCTGAAGGGTCGCAGCCTACATAAACAGTCTTTTGTAAGAATAAATATAATACAAATTATATTAAAATATAATAAAAAAAAAATGTCATATAATAATAAAATAATTGGCCAATGTCTATAATACGAGATATTAGAGAAAAAATCACATCTATTTTTAGATATTTTCCAGCAGCGTGTCGAGCAGCGCGGGCAGGTCGTGGTGAGCTCGGCTGCTGGCGACTGTACCTTTGTCCAGCAGCGTATCGAGCAGCGCGGACAGGTCGTGGTGAGCTCGGCTGCTGGCGACTGTACCTTTGTCCAGCAGCGTATCGAGCAGCGCGGACAGGTCGTGGTGAGCTCGGCTGCTGGCGACTGTACCTTTGTCCAGCAGCGTATCGAGCAGCGCGGACAGGTCGTGGTGAGCTCGGCTGCTGGCGACTGTACCTTTGTCCAGCAGCGTATCGAGCAGCGCGGACAGGTCGTGGTGAGCTCGGCTGCTGGCGACTGTACCTTTGTCCAGCAGCGTATCGAGCAGCGCGGATAGGTCGTGGTGAGCTCGGCTGCTGGCGACTGTACCTTTGTCCAGCAGCGTATCGAGCAGCGCGGACAGGTCGTGGTGGGCTCGGCTGCTGGCGACTGTACCTTTGTCCAGCAGCGTATCGAGCAGCGCGGACAGGTCGTGGTGAGCTCGGCTGCTGGCGACTGTACCTTTGTCCAGCAGCGTATCGAGCAGCGCGGACAGGTCGTGGTGAGCTCGGCTGCTGGCGACTGTACCTTTGTCCAGCAGCGTATCGAGCAGCGCGGACAGGTCGTGGTGAGCTCGGCTGCTGGCGACTGTACCTTTGTCCAGCAGCGTATCGAGCAGCGCGGACAGGTCGTGGTGAGCTCGGCTGCTGGCGACTGTACCTTTGTCCAGCAGCGTATCGAGCAGCGCGGACAGGTCGTGGTGAGCTCGGCTGCTGGCGACTGTACCTTTGTCCAGCAGCGTATCGAGCAGCGCGGACAGGTCGTGGTGAGCTCGGCTGCTGGCGACTGTACCTTTGTCCAGCAGCGTATCGAGCAGCGCGGACAGGTCGTGGTGAGCTCGGCTGCTGGCGACTGTACCTTTGTCCAGCAGCGTATCGAGCAGCGCGGACAGGTCGTGGTGAGCTCGGCTGCTGGCGACTGTACCTTTGTCCAGCAGCGTATCGAACAGCGCGGACAGGTCGTGGTGAGCTCGGCTGCTGGCGACTGTACCTTTGTCCAGCAGCGTATCGAGCAGCGCGGACAGGTCGTGGTGAGCTCGGCTGCTGGCGACTGTACCTTTGTCCAGCAGCGTATCGAGCAGCGCGGACAGGTCGTGGTGAGCTCGGCTGCTGGCGACTGTACCTTTGTCCAGCAGCGTATCGAGCAGCGCGGACAGGTCGTGGTGAGCTCGGCTGCTGGCGACTGTACCTTTGTCCAGCAGCGTATCGAACAGCGCGGGCAGGTCGTGGTGAGCTCGGCTGCTGGCGACTGTACCTTTGTCCAGCAGCGTATCGAGCAGCGCGGGCAGGTCGTGGTGAGCTCGGCTGCTGGCAACTGTACCTTTGTCCAGCAGCGTATCGAGCAGCGCGGGCAGGTCGTGGTGAGCTCGGCTGCTGGCGACTGTACCTTTGTGTAGCAGCGTGTCGAGCAGCGCGGGCAGGTCGTGGTGAACTCGACTGCTGGCGACTGTACCTTTGTCTAGCAGCGTGTCGAGCAGCGCGGGCAGGTCGTGGTGAGCTCGACTGCTGGCGACTGTACCTTTGTCTAGCAGCGTGTCGAGCAGCGCGGGCAGGTCGTGGTGAGCTCGGCTGCTGGCGACTGTACCTTTGTGTAGCAGCGTGTCGAGCAGCGCGGGCAGGTCGTGGTGAGCTCGACTGCTGGCGACTGTACCTTTGTCTAGCAGCGTGTCGAGCAGCGCGGGCAGGTCGTGGTGAGCTCGGCTGCTGGCGACTGTACCTTTGTGTAGCAGCGTGTCGAGCAGCGCGGGCAGGTCGTGGTGAGCTCGACTGCTGGCGACTGTACCTTTGTCTAGCAGCGTGTCGAGCAGCGCGGGCAGGTCGTGGTGAGCTCGGCTGCTGGCGACTGTACCTTTGTGTAGCAGCGTGTCGAGCAGCGCGGGCAGGTCGTGGTGAGCTCGACTGCTGGCGACTGTACCTTTGTCTAGCAGCGTGTCGAGCAGCGCGGGCAGGTCGTGGTGAGCTCGACTGCTGGCGACTGTACCTTTGTCCAGCAGCGTGTCGAGCAGAGCGTGTAGGTCGTGAGTGAGTGCGAGGTGGAGCGCCGTCTGCCGCCGGTCGTTGCGCAGGTTGAGTAGCCGCGGCATGCGCATCGCGTGCACTAAACGCACCACGTACTCTAAACTCGGCTGGTTGCTTGCCAGAGCCATGTGTAGGAACCTGACCGCAAAAAATATGTGTTTTTATTTTGTTTTATTCATATTGGGGAATCACTTATAATTGAGCCAATTACAAGGGTTCGCCTGTGAAGCGATGTTAGTTAATTTAATACATACACTGATAGGTACACAAATAATCTAAACAATTTGATAAATCAGTCCACAAGATCAGCAGGTTTATAATGGGTTTCATAACAATAAAATGTAGCAAATTTTATTTATATTTTGCATCAAAACAAAAAATGACAGTCTTACGTGTCTCCATTAGACAGTCGCATCTCGAATAGCCTCTCCAGTTTGTTTCTCACGACATGTTTCTTGTAGCCAGTCTTGTTCTTCATAATCTCACAGATTTCACGCACCAACTATAAATCGAGATCAAAAATATTAAGTTACGGTTTACGCCAACAAGAACAGCATGCAGGATAAAAGTCGCCGAGCTATGGAAATCAATCACAGCATTGTCTAAAGTACTTAGCTAGACGCGCGTCCTATAGTTGTGTCTTCATCAACATTAAGATCGATTAAAAAGTGTAAATTCGTGTAAAAAAGAAATCTATTCTTCAGTCGTGTCGTGTCATGTACACGCATTCACAATATTAGAAAAGACAACATGTTTTTATTTACTGAAGACAACATACCTTTTTAACCTCCTTTCCATCTTCGACCGTATAGAACGCGGTGTATTGTTCGTTCTTGTGAGCCTGGTCGGCAGCGTTCTTGCGCTCTTCTACCGACGGCTCCGACGGGGAAACCGGCTCCGTTTTTATCAAGCCCTGTTATAATTTATAGAGCGATTAAAGTACCATCACCCATCATGTTAATGAAACATACATCCACAGCCAGGGACTGGAACCCTTACGATTTTGATCAACGATATCTCGTAATCTTATTATGCTATAATTATAACGTTTGCAAATCCAACAGGGTAACTCTATCAAGGAATTTGATAAACATATTATTTATTTTAATTATCATTCTGTAAATACTTAAAACCCAAATGACTGAAGGGGTTTTTCAACGGGTATTCCGGTCCCTGTCCACAGCAGATGGGGTTAACGTAGTCTGGGCGGGCGAACACTCGCCGCTTGCGTCCTTTATAAGTCAAACCGCAGAGAACCGTCTACGGTCGGGCTTGAGCTTGAATTTGACCTGCGGTAAATGTACGTCCTTTCCTCGCAGGCTACATCGACCTCACCCGTCACACAGCTATTTTGCTATTAATCCAAGATTAGGTTTGATAACTTTTAATTTTCTGACAAAAAACTAAACATAGAGTGACATAGACACAATTAGTCGTATTTGTATGCATACATCTATTATTAATCGCTCTATTATGTACCATCTATAAAGAATATTGTAGTATTTAAAATAATAACTCGAAGCATACACAAAAGTTGTAACAATATATGTTGTGAGCGAGTTATTGTTTCATTCATATTGCTTTGTGTAAAGTATAGAGCTGTGTCAGGCAGCGTGAGAAAATGTATCCTTTATCGCCGTTTATAAATTAGACAATGAACGAACAGCTCTATTGTCTGTGCCTATAAAAGGGAAGATGCCACAAATGTGCAGCTTTTACAAACTAACAATAAACATTAAAACCAATCAAAGAACTGTTGTCATAAACCATTAAAAAAGTAAAACAATAAGCAAAGTTTCTTTGTACAACTGACATAAAAAAAACAAAGATCTAACATGTGCTTTTTGAATTTGAACAATAGCACTAACCTTTCCATTCCCTGAGTCAGCGACAAGTTCCATTGATCTTCGCAAGTAATCCATACTACCCAGTGTCTGTAAAACGAATTAATTTTAGGCTGTATTCCGAATCAGATTTCACGGCTCAAAGTACTGACAGCGATTACTCGCGTACCGATTCAGAAATCGCGATAATACGGCTCATGAGCGAAATCAAAACGGAACGGCGTTTGAGCGCGCTAAAACTGCTTATAACTCAGTCTTGCCAGATGTTGATTACCGTACCAAAACTGGCAAAATTCTAAATTATTATACGTATTAAAAAAGTATCGTACAGCTGTGAAAACAGCACTTTTCGCATGGCTAGTACCCAAAATAAGAAAAGGTATGCGAATTTTTAAAAATGGAGATGTAAATAGGCATATGAAATTAAAAAAATACAAAAAAGAATGTTTGATATTTATATTTTATCAGATTGCCTATGATATTATCTTATGTATGTATGTGCCTAAGTCAAAACTATCGTAATATATACATAACCTACTCGATACTTTTACTATCGAACATCTGGCAACCCTAACCTACAAAACTAATTGATTTAAAATATTTCAGTAATTTATCTCCATTTCATAATTGAATAACGTGTTTTTAATTTTGTTCAACCAAATAAGTATAAGACACGTTAATTTTACATTTAAACATTAAACATTTAACTTTTAAATATAAATAAACAATATGTCAAAGTCGAATTTGACATTACGCTTACGTGAATTTCGCTCTAGAGCATGGGCGCCGTTAGCGGAAGATGGCGGAGGTCATTACGCAATCCGTGACGTCACAATGGCTGCTGTAATCCCAATGACAGTGATTCGGTACGCGGTTTTGGGTACTCAAAGTGCTGTCAGCGCAAATCGGAACGCGGCCTTAGTATACCTACCTATTCTTTACTTAACATAAGTCAAACAAAAAGATAAATAAGCACCTTATCGGTCAAACTATCACCGAAGGACTGCATGTACTCTGAAACAGAATAAAGACATTGAAGTATGAGAATAAATATTTTTTCTCCGACACGCTCGAAAATGTGATCATTACTGCCAAAAAACGCGAAGTGACTAATTTTTGGACGGAACATTGCCCCATTTGTATGGGGCTGTTTTGTAACAGCGGCCAGCAATGTGCCTTCAAACGGCCTAGGCCAGCAAAGTAACTTTCGTCTAGAAATTTCAATGTTTTTAAGTCTTTTTATAGCATACTGCGGCTCGGACTTTAAACGTGCTCTCGTCCAACAATAACTAATTTTGCGGCCGCGGTAGTAATGTACTAATGTTAGATTACAATTTGATTTGTTTCGTTTTATAGCTTGTGTCCGTTTTTTTCCGCGATATTCAAATGTTATTCCATTTGTGTGTCGGACACACAGTCATTAAACCGTTGACATGCAGGCTTAATGCATTTGAACGGTATATATAATGGTTGCATTACAGAGGTGCACCTAGACTGCATTTACTAGAACAGTACGCTGACCGCAATCAGAATTCAAAAAGCAGTTTTGATTGTTTCTGACCCCAACATCTTACAGTTGAGAATTGAGATACAATCCTTGTAGACTTTAAAAACTGTAGCAGGGAATCACATTGACATCTTGATTGAGCTTCTTTTTTATCATCATCATCGTCGTGTGGATTGTAAGGTCGACAATTGACCTCACAAACCCTAGTGTCAGTGTTATAGAGTCGCCAAAGGGCTTCTTTTTTAACCCCCGACGCAAAAAAGAGGGGTGTATAAACCGCTCTGTGTGTCTGTCTGTGGCACCGTAGCTCTTAAACGGGTCAACCGATTTGGATGCGGTTTTTTTTATTTGAATGATTCTTTTGAATGTTTTTTTTTTTTTATTTGAATGATTTGAAGATGGTTCTTAGTCATGTTTCATCAAAATCGGTTCAGCAGTTTCAAGGTCATCAGCTCTTTTGTTAACTGCTGTAGGGTCAGTATTTGATTTTACATACATTGCAATGGTGCCAACACGATGAGTTGATGCTGCAGCCAGGATATCCAGCACTCTATCTAGTACACTCTTGAAAAATTAATAGCCGATTTATCGTGTTTGGATTCGTTTTGATCGGTATTTGATTCTAGATACAATGCAATGGTGGCAACACGATAAGCTGATGCTGCAGCCATGATATCCAGCACTCTAGTACACTCTTGAAAAAATAATAGCAGATATGTCGTGTTTGGATTCATTTTGATCAATATTTGATTCTACATACAATGTGTTAGGTATGTGTACATACCTATACCTCTTTGCCTCTTTGGCTGTTGCTGGCCTTAAACATTTGGATTTATTTGAATTTGGAATATAAGTTTTGACTTGGAAAAAAGAGAGCTGATTCTAGGTTAGACTGCGTGTGTGTAAGAATCTCGAAAAAGAAAATAAAAAACATCTCTCGAAATATCAATCTTTAAGTTAAATAGACCACCTCCACCTTCGTTCCACGATGCAATGGTGGCTACACGATGAGCTGATGCTGTAGCCAGGATATCAAGCACACTAGTACTCTCTTAAAAATACTCTCCAATTTGATAGTGATCCTTTTAGATATAACTGTACTCATATATCATAATTTGTTTGTAATAAAGTTTAAAAATTATGAAATAAAAATAAATTAAAAATTTAAAAACCCCCGAAGCAAAAAAAGTAAAACATTAAAAAGTCAAAAATAATACCTTTTGTTGAGCCATCAAATTCGATAAAGTAACACCTATATATTTTAATTTTATTATAGAAATTGATGGATGGCACGATTTGGTTTGCTCGTTGAAATGACGCTATAATGTCACGTCGGGGTACCGCTAAGTTTTAAATAAAATATCGTATCAAAGCAAGTTGGTCGGAGATGCTAGCAAATTAATAGATAGTCAAACAAATGAAGCGTCTGACTTAAGCTTAAGCGGTATCCCGACGCGACATTATAGCGTCATTTCAACGACCAAACCAAATCGTACCATCCATCAATTTCTATAATAAAGTTAAAATATTATAGGTGTTACTTTATCGAATTTGATGGCTCAACAAAAGGTATTATTTTTGACTTTTTAATGTTTTACTTTTTTTGCTCCAAGGGTTTTTAAATTTTTAATTTATTTTTATAAAATGCCAAAACAGTTTTTTATATAAAATAATTCGAAAGCGCGTCGCCGCGTACACATCGGTTTAGTCCACCCCTCGAACCATGACAACTCGCCCGAGTCGATGTTGATGATGGGCGGCTCGAGCACGTTGGGCGTACCCAGCATGGGGTTCAGGCCCTCCACGGGTACATACCGGTCTAGTCCATCCCTCCGAGGTTGCGTCGGTCGTCGCTGGGCAGGTCGGGGTCGTGCTGGATGAGGCGCTCGAACTCGCCCGAGTCGATGTTGATGATGGGCGGCTCGGGCACGTTGGGCGTACCCAGCATGGGGTTTGAGCCCTCCACGGGTACATACCGGTCTAGTCCATCCCTCCGAGGTTGCGTCGGTCGTCGCTGGGCAGGTCGCGCTCGTGCTGGATGAGGCGCTCGAACTCGCCCGAGTCGATGTTAATGATGGGCGGCTCAGGCACGTCGGGCGTACCCAGCATGGGGTTCGGGCCCTCCACGGGTACATACCGGTCCAGTCCATCCCTCCGAGGTTGCGTCGGTCGTCGCTGGGCAGGTCGGGCTCGTGCTGGATGAGGCGCTCGAACTCGCCCGAGTCGATGTTTATGATGGGCGGCTCAGGCACGTTGGGCGTACCCAGCATGAAGTTCGGGCCCTCCACGGGTACATACCGGTCCAGTCCATCCCTCCGAGGTTGCGTCGGTCGTCGCTGGGCAGGTCGGGGTCGTGCTGGATGAGGCGCTCGAACTCGCCCGAGTCGATGTTGATGATGGGCGGCTCGGGCACGTTGGGCGTACCCAGAATGGGGTTTGGGCCCTCCACGGGTACATACCGGTCTAGTCCATCCCTCCGAGGTTGCGTCAGTCGTCGCTGGGCAGGTCGGGCTCGTGCTGGATGAAGCGCTCGAACTCACCCGAGTCGATGTTGATGATGGGCGGCTTGGGCACGTTGGGCGTACCCAGCATGGGGTTCGGGCCCTCCACGGGTACATACCGGTCCAGTCCATCCCTCCGAGGTTGCGTCGGTCGTCGCTGGGCAGTTCGGGGTCGAGCTTGATGAGGCGCTCGAACTCGCCCGAGTCGATGTTAATGATGGGCGGCTCGGGCACGTTGGGCGCGCCCAGCATGGGGCTCGGGCCTCCTGCGCTCCCCACGCCCCCCGCGCTGTACAGTAACGCGTCCGCCAGATCATTCGGACCAGCCGCCGCCGTCACTGGTATTTGCGGAATCTGGGTGGTAAATAGTACATTGTATCGTACCTACACGTACACATAAATAATTTTAATAGAGATTTTATCATATTTTTTAAGTCAAAGATGCAAGTTTTAATCGAGAGCAGAGAACTAATTGAAATATAAATCAATTTAATAGTATAAGTAGTTTATCAACATTACTTTGTATATTGTCTTTGTTTCAGGGTTTGTGAGGTCGGTTGTCGACCTTATAACTCACACGATGAAGAAATCTTTGACAATTCATACTTATATTTTATTGTGATGTGATGAATAGGTAGCATGAAACAAGTAAAACGTTAGTGGAATAACATGTTTGTAATCTCAAAATAAAGTCATAGGTAGTAAGTATAACGAAAATCTGCCGCTCCATGAAAAATATAACTTTACAACTTACACTGTATTTTATTTATTTTATTATTTATTGTACACCATAAAGTTAACAGAAAATGATCACATAGAAAAACGACACAACAGGCACTGCTTATTTCTAACGATATGTCTTACAGCAGACCTTGGAAGTGAGAATTTAGAAAAGAAGCGGATAGTAACGTGCACAACAGTTTCAATTAATAACACTCCTATATACCTACACATACATACATGATAAACCTACCTACATAAAATAAAACCTAAAAAAGTATAATAAATATAATATAGACTAATAAATACATAACTAAATTATAATACATACAAATATAAACAATTACACAAATATAAATACAACAACCTAACACGGATTATACGCACAGAGAAAGATAATGTTCCTTCACTCGTCTTTTAAACACGGATAATGAGGGACTCTCACGAATAGTGTGCGGGAGCGAGTTCCACAGTCTAACTGCGTGAACCGTAAAAGAGTTGGAGTAGAAACCAGAACGGTGCAAAGGAATGTCAAGCAACTTGCGCACAAGGGGACGGCATGGTTTGTCCTGGGAGTGCATGAAAGAGAACCGGGTTTTTAAATAAGTGGGAGACGACGGGCTATAAAGGATGTTGAAAAGGATAGATAAGATATGAGTATTTCTGCGAAGGCGAATAGGGAGCCACTTGAGTTGAGAACGAAAGCTGGAGACGTGGTCGTACTTGCGTAGACCGAAGATGAAACGAATGCATAAATTTTGGAGACGCTCAAGTTTGTTTAACAGCTCCTCGGTGACGTCCAAGAAGCAGGAGTCAGCATAATCAAGAATTGGCAAGAGTAGGGATTGTGCCAGAGAGTTTTTGGTTTTCAGGGGTAAGAAATTTTGGAGACGCTTAAGTGAATGAAAAGAGTAATGTACTCTTTTACTAACCTCATTGACATGACGATTCCAGGAAAGTGTGCTGTCCATAACTAGACCTAAGTTCTTTGCCGAATTGACAAAGGCGATAGGAATATTATTGTAGATGACAGGAGGTAAAGTATATAAATCCATCAACTTTCACTCTCTTCTCACCTATTCAAACTCTTCCTTTGTTCTTTTATTAATTAAGTATATTGAATTTCATGATATTAAATTATAATTTCTTTATTTACATGTTTATGTTTATATTTGTGTCTATACTTTATCGTTTATTATTTTTATATTATTTGTTTAAACCTTCAAAATTTTTCACCGAACATTCTCTTCTCGTTTGTGCTATGTTGAGTGTATACGTTGTCATTGGCAAAATACGTCCAATCTAGACGTGAAGCCATTTAAAAAAAAAAAAAAAAAACTGTCTGTACATGTAAGGACTACCAATAAGCAACGCCTGAGACTTTTTAGGATTAACCAACAGACCAAAAGATTTTGCCCACTCTGAAACTCGTACAAGATCAGCGTTGATGTCTGCAATAGTGCTGTTGATGTTACCTAATTTGGAATGCCGATAAATTTGCAAGTCGTCTGCGTAGAGATGGAAGCTAGATGAGATGACAGAAGTAACTGTGTTGATAAAAATGGAGAAAAGGAGAGGAGATAAAACGCCGCCCTGTGGGACGCACGATTCGCTGCGAGCGACCCCGAAGATATGAATCGAACCAAGCCATTGCTGAGGAGGAGATGTTAAAAGAGCGAAGGGTAGAGAGTAAGATATCAAAGTCTACAGAGTTAAAGGTACTGCTAAAGTCTAACAAGGTTAGAATAGTCAGAGACTTATTCTCCATTGCGTAACGGATGTCATCCGTGACCTTTAGCAGTGCTGTAACGGTGCTATGCCCGGGGCGAAAGCCAGATTGATAAGGAGTCAAGAGACTGTTAGAGGTGATGAAGTCAGCTAATTGCTTGTGGACAATATGTTCAAGGACTTTAGAAAGAAATGGTAATATTGGTCGAAATTCAGAAAAAGACATTGGGTTGGTTGTTTTAGACAGTGGAATTACATCGGCGAGTTTCCACGCCGAGGGAAATGAGCCAGTTACCAGAGAATAATTAAAAATATGAGTGAGAATTGGTAGCAGCTCAGGGAGAATAAGAGAAATCATACGAGAACTGAGATTATCATTGCCCACAGCAGTAAAAGTGATAGAAAGAACGTGCTTTTTAACAACCTCCTCAGAAACGGCATGAAAACAAAAAGAAGAGCACGCTGGCAATGTTTGGCTACTTAGAAAAGAGATAGTTTTAGACTTAACAGCATCGTCTAAAGTCACTGGAGGAGAAGAAAAGTGTAAGTTGAGTGCATTTAGATCTACACAGCTACTAGGAGACGAAAGAGATTTGCCAATGCCAAGCGTTTTGAGAAATTTCCAGACTTGCGCAGGGTTGCACTCGTCAATGGAATTGTGAATATAGCGTCGTTTAGCATCTCGACACAGACGACTGCAATAATTCCTTAAACATCTATAACGAGCCAAATTCTGGTCTGTAGGTTTTTTCCTGTACCGTAGCTTATATATATAGTATACAACAACACTGTTTTAATTTACATTCTAATTAACTAATCCAAACCAAACAAAAAACAAAAATATGTTGGAAACCTGAACCATGAAAATTTTGCATAAAATAAAAAAGACTTACGTTTATTTGAAACACTGGAATATTGGAGATGGCATCTCGATCACCTTGCTGTAATAAAGGAAGCTCGTATGTATTAACAACCTTATGACGTTGTTGTAACTAAGATTTCACATTCATGGCTTGATAAAATGTGGTCTGCCATTGGTATTTATAAGTTCATAACAAAGGACACGTGTTATTTGTTCATTTGTTATCTGCTGACTTGGATCTGAAATACGCAAATGTTATTTTAACATTTCAATCTCAACTTAGACCACTTACGTCTAGCATTTCAACCGTGGTCGGTACTTCGTTCATATTCTTAACAGAACCGCCTGAAACAAACAATACGAAATGTTAGTTTTCAGGTATAAGTAGTTAGGTAATTGTCTGTCTTGACCGGCATCCTGAATAGACGCTAAAGAACTATACGCCGGTTTACCGAGTGGCTCACCTGAAGAGCTATCCAGAGAAGAGAACGACGAGTTGACTCGTCTCCTCTTGTTGTCCCTGAAGGCAAGGTCCGCCTTGTACACGAACTCCTTGCGCTCGCTGGTACGCCCGTCAGTCGGCCGCACCAGCTCGATGAACACCTTCACGTCCTTCGTGATCTGAGGGTCGCGGTACGGAGGCGTCCTACAAACATCGACGCTTATAAATACACGCTCATAGCTCCCACTAGGATTCCATGGGAGCAGACATAAACAACCACCCCTCAGATCTTAAACAGACCATTTTCGTTCGTTATTTTTTATCATCCATCATTCAAATATGTATCTGATCGGCCGGAAATCAAGCCCGCGTCCTTTGCATAGAAAGTTACAAAGAAAAAAAAACGGTGAACAATAGTCACCGAAGCTATTTACCTGAAGACAATAGCGTACTGGTGGTGTACGTCACTCTGCAGGAAGTTGCCATTGGCTGACCACACCTCCTCGCCATGCTCATCCAACTCATAGAACCGAATCACTATGTTCTCTGAAACAAAATACCCAAATATCACACCTCTGTCACCAACGATCTCCATGGTAAACCATTTGGTACTCCATAATTCAACTTACTTCCTCCATCACAATTAGTCATTATTACGAGTTCTTTATTTAGCTGTACATAACACACGCTCACTATCACGGCATTCCACGACTACTCCACAGATAACTGACACACGATAAGTTGTAATCCTGTACCTAATTTTCATTTTTAAAATTAAATACGTTATTAAGACATTTTTTTTAAAGCTAAAACCGCAAATTTTTATATCTCTGGTTTAAAATGCTTTCGTTTATAAATTTTATTTATGTTTACTTATCTATACTAATAAAATAAAGAGGAAAGATTTGCATTTTTGTATGTTTGTAACGAATTAACTCAAAAAATACTGAACCGATTTTAAAAATTCTTTCACCACTAGGATGCTACATTATCCCTGAGTAACATAGGCTATATTTATTACTAGAAAAAAAAATAGTCTACAATATTAGAGGACATATCAATATCTACAAAAAACTTCGGGATACTATATGTCCAACTATTGTAGTTATGTCACTATAACCACGTTTTACAAAAAAAAAGGTAATAAAAAAGCTGACCAACCAAAACCAGACCATGATAACCATACCTTCGTATTAATCCTTATTCAAACAAATCATTTCATATTCAGAACTGTTTCAATACCTATTGATAACTTTTTGAATCACTCAAATCGGACATTCCATATATATCTCCATATATATGTATGTATAGTATAGGTATAGTAAATAAATATAGATAAAAATATTATTTCTTAGTTTTTTAACTTGTCCCTATTACGTAGCAACGGATCGAAGTTTTTGCATATTATATACAAGGGCTGCTATTTATGTATCCGGAACTGGCCACTTACATAAACAATATTTAAAAAGAAATTATAACATTTAAAAATAGAACTCTTTGGCTGTAAAATAAAGTTTGTATCATTCATCTGTCAATTGTTTTTACATTGTGGCGCCATTTCTAAAATTAATTGTCTATCATCACCATGGATTTGACTCGTGAAAATTTTCGTGCTATGATTTATTACGACTTTCGGCGTGGATTAACTCAAAAACAGTGCATGGATCAACTTTTGTCGACTTTTGGGGAGGAAGCCCCATCGAAAACCACTGTGTATCACTGGTTCAGTGAGTTTAATCGTGGTCGTCGTATGCTTGCGGACGATTTTAAATAAGGTCGCCCTAAATCGGCTGTTGTACCACAAAATATTGATGCTGTGCGCGAACTAATAATGCAAGACCGTCATGTTACATATCGCGAGATAGAGGCATTTCGGGGCATTAGTATGACGAGTATTTATAAAATATTACACGAACATTTGGCTGTAAAAAAAATTTGTTTAACAGTTGAACAAAAACAGGCTCGTGTTGATTGGTGCAAAAAAATTATAGAAAAATACAAATGTGGTACATCAAAAGCTGTTCATAATATCTACACAGGAGACGAATCTTGGATATATGCGTATGATCCCGAAACTAAATAGCAGTCAACGGTTTGGGTGTTCCAAAATGAGCCAAACCCAACTAAAGTTGTTCGTGCAAAAAGCACTTTGAAGCAAATGGTTGCCTGCTTTTTTGGTATTAGTGGACATGTGGCTACTTCTGAATACTAATTCTGAATGGTACACCACCATTTGCTTGCCAGAAGTCTTTGGAGAAATACGCAAGAACAATCGACAACGAAGAATAATCCTTCACCACGATAACGCCAGCTGTCACACCTCGGCCGCAACAACGGAGTATTTAAATAGTCAAATGATCGAATTGACGGGTCATCCGCCGTACAGTCCCGACTTGGCACCCAACGACTTTTATTTATTCCCAAGCGTGAAGAACAAATTACGTGGACACCGATTTTCGACCCGGGTAGAAGCCGTTGATGCTTTCAAAATGCACGTTTTGGAGATACCCGATACAGAATGGAAAAAATGCTACGAAAGTTGGTTTCAACGTATGAAAAAATGCATCGATCATCACGGGGAATATTTTAAAAATCAATAAAAGTATATTTGGTTATAGATGTTTGTTATTTTTTGTTATTCCGGTTACATAAATAGCAGCCCTCGTTACCTATTTGTTTAATTACAATACTTATAATTTCAATTGAAACCTATTCTCGCAGGAAAATCGAAAACACTGCCGCGGGTTGACGTCTAAAAAAAACGACAAGATAGTCGCGCCAACCTTTTAAAATTACACCTATTAGTTTGTAAAAAATTACAAAAGTACATACTTTGATAAATCATTAAATTCAATACTTATTGAACAAATTTAATGTGTTACATTCTACCCAAAAAAGTTGAGGTGGTTTTTTATGGTGCCCTTTTTACACTGGCGAAAACCCGCGACAACGAAGTACGAGTATATTGCGCATTGCTCTCAGGAGAGTGCAACAACGCAATGTACATATTGTAGACCCGTTAAACACAAGCAAACAAAATCATAAAACGTTTTGTTTGTTAGGAGCACGGAGACAAGAGTCACATGTCCAGTTGCTAGTGTTGCTAACTTGCTACTGGTGTTATAATATCGCAAGCTATTAAGCCGGCCACGAGTTGAGTCCACCTCGTTAAGCCACGGAACTTAAACACAGCAATATTATGGCTTATAGTTCCACAAGCAAGTCTGGAGGGTAGTAGTTCTTTCGCGTAAATATAGTTAGTGTTTGTTTATGTTATTATTATTATAAAGTAAGTAATTAATACAACGCCAACCATGAAAGCATACAAAACAACTAATAGAATCAAAATGCAGTGCAATAGTATTCAAATACCTATTCTTAATTTACAAATCTTTTCGATTTTACATCAGTCTAATGCTTGACATGTGGCAGGTAGTGCGAGATAAATATGCAGTTGGATGGAATGCACATGGTCGCGGAATAGACGTCAAGTGGAAACTCAACTGTGAAGAGTCGATAAATCGTGTCCTTGATGATTAGCATTATGTACTAAACTGCATACCGGATTTTCGAGCAAGGTGTATTGAAAATACTTGCTTGCTTGATGCTTCTTTAACGCTTTTTTAGTAACGTTTAACTTGCCATTAAAATTGGTTTGGAATTGGAAGATTGGAATCCTCGTTTAGGTGCGTTTATTAACCCTAAAATATTGCCAAACGTGATAGTGTGTGCTCTTTGGGCTGAAATACCTCAATAGTAGGTTCTAAGTCTAACTATTACCTAATGTTCTAGAATAATAAACAGTAGTTACAGAACTAATGCCACCGGACATGAAGTAACTAAAACGCTAGGAGAACGCTGCGCTACAGATTATACTCACATGTTATTATTACTACACAACCGCAAGATATAACACAAATACCTATACTATATATATATATATATATACTATATATAATATACTATACTATATATATATATACTATACTATACTATATATATATATAGTCCTATACCAATAATGGAATTATTATGAGAAAATAATATTTACATAATTACTCATGTGGCTGACTTTACTCGTCCTACTATAACCATAACATTTTCAGTAACATACACACGTCCGGTATTCTCGACGAGCTAAGTAAGCCAAATGGGTAAGTCTCGATAACAGAAAGTTTTAAGTAAGTTATATATATATATAAACATACGCTGTATAAATGTAAATACAGTACAATACATATACCTAAGTTGGCCTTTCCTAAAAGCTTATCACGTGATAATAGGCGAGACGATATTAAAAGGCGAAGACTTACTTTTGTTAACTTTTTCCACAAGTATAAAGACATCATCGCCGCCTCGCGGTTTACCGAAGTACCGGCTGATGCGACAAATCTTCAGATCATTTGTTGCCGCACTTTCTGCAAATAAAATGTGAATTATAAAAAAGTCGGTAAGTAAAGAATAAACAAATGAGGAGGTTCTTTTTTATTGTAATTGAGTTCGTAATCTAATCACGTTTAAAATTTTAAATTATTAGACGAAAGAAAATTTTAAAAAGAACCAAGGAAAGTAACGATCAATGATAGTAAATATTCTCTAACTCAATTACAATAAAAAAGAACCTCCTCATTTGTTTATTCCGTAAAATCTTTCACTTCTTATTAATCAAGTGGTTGTATGTAGGGTCAACAACGATACCACACTTATTTCGGGACTCATATAAATAAATAAAAAGAAATAAAATAAATTCATTTATTTCAGACATTCAAAGTTCCACAAAGGACAACACAAGTACAGCACATAAACTCAAAATTATAAATTATTAATATTTAATTTAAAATGATTACATACCACCAGAGAGCCTTGATGAAAAGCTTCACCGCTTGGCACGTAGTACATGCAATTCGGTGAATCTTTTCATATGGCTTTAAACAATGATTATTTTTACAAGTACAATATAGTATAGCTATAGGTAGTGTAGTAGTGTTGTAGTAAGTACTAGACCTAATAGCAAAGTGTACGCAGAATGTATAGGTCTTTGAAAGATAAGGTATATTATATTAACATAATAAGAGCAGCAATAGTACATTAGGTAGGGGTTTGAACATTTTGGCATGTGATAACCACAATTTTACGGGAATTTAGGACAATTACTGAAACGGCGCATGTTAAAACCTGTATATATCGACTGTAGGATCTATAGACGAACAAAATGATATATGACTCAGTGTCCTACCGCGCAAGGTTTTCGAGATAATCCATTATTATACTATAGAAATATTAGCATAGCAGCATAATGTTCATTCTATAGATTAGGGCATTTAACTTTTAAGTTTCGATAATAGTAAAATTATTCGATTGTAACTGTCGCTCTCAACTGTAGCACATGGCAAGATTACCAGCCCTTTTTTTATGACACGCGCCCGACGGCAGTTGCGACCTAGCAGCCTACGGGTTAACTGTGTCTAACTAATTAATAAATATTGGTGGATAAGCGAGACGTATGATATAATTGTATTTCTACAAACTGTTTAAATATTGTGGTCAAATAGGACTATAAACTAATACCTCTGTGGATAACTATATCAATTGTAAAATATTAACTAATTGTGCTTTGTGTGGACATTATACTAGAATAACTGAACGGTGCATTGTTTCCTTACCACGCCCTACCCTTCTTTACACCATGTTAAAGGCCCAGTATGGATAAAAATCCTAATTTATTCTCTCTGCGATTAAATACCTATACGTAGTACAATTTTTGCACGTGATGTTCGCTCTTTCTGCACCTCATACGATATGTTACATACATAAATACATGTCACGTCGTACATATCCTTAGGGATGAGCAGAGCCTTAAATGGCACACGGGAAGCACACATTTTGCCGTCAAATCTTTGGACTTTGGTCAATATTGTACGATATTTTATCTTACCTACATGTAATGTTCATAATACAATATTTTCTACTACTGTCTCCATCCGTGTCCTTACATGTTTTTTTTTTACTTTTGTCTTGAACTACCTATGATTTTTTTTTGCACGGATGAAAGATAAATAAAAGCCAATAATCCGTAGGAACCGTGTCCAGTCCACGTATGTTGTAGTTTAGAAGCAGTAGCGAATTTAATAATAGGAACAGCTCGACTTCAATGGCGTTTTTGGTATAGTATTTAATGTTTTTAATAAAAATCAGTCTGCGCCAAATGAAGGTTATATATCCAAGTTTAATATATATGTTTACTGGAATTTTCTACTTGCTCGTTTACGAGCCTTAGGCCTTCACAAACTGCGAGTTGGCATGGGTAGGACCCTTAACTGACGGCCGCTGGGGCAGAAAGGTTCTCGAGTGGCGACAGCGTACCGTAAGACGCAGCGTGGCCAGGCCTCCCACAAGGTGGACCGACGATTTGGTGAAGGCCGCCGGAAATCGTTGGATGCGCAGAACCGGACGTTGTGGAGATCCTTGGGGGAGGCCTTCGTCCAGTAGTGGACGTCTTTTGACTGACTGAGCTGAACCAATTGAGATAAAACGCACAAGTGACTTTTTCACTAGGGAAACCGTAGGAATCGAACCCACGACCTCCAGATCTAGAGCCCAATGTATAAGACTGCGGAGGCAATCGTAGAAAATATTGAACTATGAGCATTACATTTGCCCAAATATTTTACCGTAGTTTTAGTGTGAGCTTCCCGTGTGCCAACTAAGGATCTGCTCACCCCTTTAGGAATATGTACGTTATTATATGTATGTATGTATGTATGTATGTATGTATGTAAGATATAGTATGAGGCGCAGAAAGTGCAAACATCATGTGCAAAAATTGTTGTACTATAAGTATTTAATCGCAGAGGGAATAAATTAGGATTTTTAAACATACAGGGTCTTTAACATAGATTATATCAAAAATCTTGCGCGGTAGGACATCGAGTCATATATCATTTTGTTCGTCTATAGATCCTCTATCGATATTATACAGGTTTTATCATACGCCGTTTTTTCAATAAAAATCCTACATTCCCGCAAAATAGTGGTTATCACTATGCCAGACTCCCATACGGGGATGTTCAAACCCCTTTACGTGCTTGTTTCATATAAGTAATTCATTTAAATTGATATTTTTTGTCATTTATTCTTAAGATTTTGTGTACATTTTGTAAGCTAGAGTTGTTTTCAGAGTTTCAAACCTAAAATGTCTTAAGTTTTCTAATACGTAGTATATAGTACTAAAAATTGGGAATGAAAGTTCGAAGGGATCATCAGTCCTTTAAGTAATAAATACTCAAAGCTAATGCTTAAGCCCATGGCCCTCAGCGAGTATTAAAAGAAAAGGTGGTGTTGTAACTTTGTTGAATTTAAAAAGTTAGAAAAGAACGTAAAAAAGAATATTATTATTGCGTTACAAACAGCCCTTAACACCACAAACTTGTTCTTAGATACTTACAGCAGCATCATCATATACGTTTTTTATTATAATATCACTGCTAATCAAATAAGAAGACGTGGTTACAAAAAAGTCGGAGCAAACTTAGAACATTTACTGATGCCACGTACAAAAACCACAGGTTCGAGACCTACCGTCCCTGAGGTAGATTCTTTTTTTTAACGTGTGGGTCATAAAGTCGTCAAAACAACTGACCTCATAAACCCTGGTATCAGTCATGGAGCCGCCTAAGGCCTCTTACATGGCTCATGCTATTTTCCGTGGATAATAGCCGTGATTTCCGAAGCACGGAATTATCTTACTTTCTGGACAAACAGGTGATTCAGCCTGCACTGTTCTAACCAATTGGGGACAGTTATAAAGTAATTTTTGTTTGGCCATATTATCTCCACCGGGATTCAAATCCGGACCCTCCGTAATAAGAACCGAACGCTCTTCCGCTCGGCTACGGAGGCTGTAAAGGTGGATTGAAGGAAGGAGCGTACAAAAATCACAAAAATGGTGGTAGTAAATCAGCGAACTATAAGTACCTTCTGTATCTATTTCATTCAAGGAACGCCTGGAATATTACCACTTAGTACAAAATTAAACTTACTCTCGTTGTGGATGGGTTCTGAAAACACCGGAGGACAAATCTCCTTATCTGTAGTAGTATCGTGAGCGCTGAACCTCAGTCTTACTATATTCAAATTGATTTCTTTCGCAATATTTTCACAATGCGCTCGTAGCTAGAAAAAACATTTAAAAATTATACATACCATCGCAGTTTAAACAGAAGTACATCTCCAATAAACAATTAAATGCATATGCACACAAATAAATTACTTATATTTTAAGTAACTACAAAGAAGTCTAATTGTTAGCACTATACACTACGATACCCTCTTCATTTTATTTAAGATCACTGCGTTTGTACACGTATAACGGTCTAAAAACTTTGTTAAGATGTTCTACGAGTATTTAAAATCCGCCGAGTACCTAATAGATTTAAGCTAAGGGATCAGAGGAAACAAACGTCCGCCCGCGACAGCATCGCACGGCTTTCTGTGATTTGCTCCAACAATCCTGCCTTAGCAACGAGTGACGGAGCTTCCTGTGGCTTCACTGCCATGGTGAAATCACTCAGCTTTCAATAAGCCGTTTACCAAAATAACTCATGTTTTACACTGGAAACTTGACTATAGCTAGATTTTTATAATAATTTAAAAATTGAGTACTTAGCTATAAAAACGCATAAAAGTTGGCACATTTAAAAGGTTTTTATGCAAGTGTAGACAGAAAGACCTTTATTAGTTTGAGTATATGAGTATTTTATTACCTATTTATTTAGACGAACACGTTTGATAACAATACAAAAAATACAATGCATGTTTCTAATTCCTTATTCCGATTCAGATGCTAATTAGATATGTTGAGTACCTACTTGATATAATGTGTTCAGATTTTAATACAGTAAAGGTCTATCCACACAGCTCAGTGCCGAGTCAGGGACGGGGCCGGAACGTGGCAAATGTCATAGAAAATGTATGTACCGATATTTTTTAGACTCGTGACGATGACGATTTTCTATGACGTTTACCACGTTCCGGCCCCGTCCCTGACACGGCACTGAGCTGTGTGGATAGACCTTTAGTGACATAGCGCCGGTTGTTAGTGACTAGGGCCGCTGTCATCCGTCCTGGAGACGCGGGTTCGATCCCCACCACGTACTAATGTAATGTAATCTGTTTTCGAATTTCTAATTCATGTACATATACGTTTATTCGACGCTCTTACGGTGAAGGAAAACCATCGTGACGTGAGGAAACCTACACACTCCTGCAAAGGCTGTATGTGAAGTCGACCAACCCGTACTGGACCAGCGTGGTCGACTAGGGTCTGATCGCCCTAATTCAGGATAGGCTCGAGCCCCTCGGTGGGGACGTATATGAGCTGTCGAGTTAGACATATATTTGATATTTTGATCGTTCAAGAAATTATAATGTTTCAGGATTCGATTTGAAAGTTTAATGCGTCGAGACCGTGAATTTTTAGCTAACAGTTTTGAAACTTTGTTGTTTTGCTCCTTCAGCATTCGATTTCAAATAAGTCTCCCTTAAAAAAAGAACAGGCATCCTCTGTAAAGTGTAGTCGTTCGTTCTACATTCGCACTTTTTGTAACAAAGTATAGAAATAAAGTACCATAATTAGTACCTACTATGTATTTAGCAGCTTGGCCTTTTAACTTAATAAGCGATAATATTGTGCTGGATTACGTAGTAAGTTTACTATTGCTTACTTACAATGTATCTTAATATGTAAGGCGACCTATGAATGTTATCTTCTTGCTAGCATTTCGTTATCGATACCCGTCCTAGACCTAACTGTATGTAGCTCTCGCTAAGGAAGTGCAATGCGGAACATCAAATTAAAATATTTAGTACAAATAAAATTGTAGTTACACACGATCTGCAATCTATATAATATGACACCTTCAGCTTCTTTAGGCTCAAGGAATGTCAAGAGCAAACGCCTACTTATATTATTATAACTAGTATTATTATAATATAAAATGTACTTTGGTTATTTATAGCTTAGTTTGAGTTTTACTTCCACGAACTTTCAAAACAATGCGTACTTATTGTTAGGCTATGGTATCATTAACGCTATATTTATATTCATCTGTATATAGATGGGTAGTATTTATATAACGCATTTATCGCTTCCTATCGCAATAAAACATATAAAAAACGTACAGTACAACACAAAAGAGTAGACAAAAAAATGAGGGCGCTGTACCGAGTTTGGCAACACTGATGATTTTTCAACCAATCATTGCAACTTGGCTACTAATCACTGCCAGGTTATACACTTTTATGTTTTCTGGGTTTTCTTTTTTTTTTGGGGGTTATATGCAGTCACGGATTAACCCTTAATCAAATTAAGCAATTTCCTAGGGCATCACGTCTGGGAGGGGCACCAGAAGAAGCACAAAAAAAATCCGTCCTTAGGGCATCACGTCTCACTCTCACGTCACCAAAAACCACACCAAAAAAAGTTTCTAGGACTAATTTGAAAATGTATCGATATTATACATAGAGTCCGATATGTTAAAAACGTTAGACGTTAATACTCTCTTGCGTGAATTTAATGCCCGGAAAAGCCACAAGGCGCATTTCAATAAATAAATAAATTATGCTTAGGTTTTTATTGTTGTCGCACCTACTCCTAAGGTACGTTACATCTCATCATCTTATTTTACAAAAAACTAATGTTTTAGGCGGTAAAGGTTTAAAGACCGATTCTAGTTGACATAAGGATAGGGGGCCCACAGGCGTGGATTGCTTAGGGCATCAAGTAGTCTTAATCACTGGTTATCTGGTGTTGTTTTTGGTAAAGAATATAGTAGTATCACTAGCGGTCCGCCCGCGGCTATGCTCGCGTATTGTAAGGTTTTCCCGCGGGAAGACTTTTTCCAGTAAAAAGTATCCTATGTGTTTATCCAGGTTACAAACTATTTCCATTCCAAATTTTATCCAAATCCGTTGAGTACTTTAAGCGTGAAGGCCGAACAAACATCCAAACATCTAAACATCCAAATATATTTTCACATTTATAGTGTGAAGTGTGATTATTTAATTTCTACTCTTTTGTGTCGCACTGTAAGTAAGCAGCTATTTATAATTTAATAACGATAAGACAGCAGTTGTGTATAGTTTAGTTGAGCAAATTACCTGTTGAGCCATTGGCGTTACCCACTGCTCAACCTTATGGAGTTGAGCAGTCTAGTTGAGCAGTGAGGAAGAATAGTTTTTTTTTCTATCGTTTTTGGACAACCACATTTTTTACCCAAAAAAATATGGCATCTCTTACTTTAAAATGAAATTAGTGTGTAAGTTTATTAAATGAAATAAAATCATAACACAACTTACTTCTTTGGCAGACATATTTTTCGAACCTTCTATTCTGTTCATGTAATTTTTCATTAATAGTGCAGTGATATGTTTCTTCGGTTTGTGGATTATTCCCATGCCAGCAAACCTGTTGATAATAATACATTTTTTTAAATGGACACATATTTTATAGCCCTCCGTGTATAGAACGCAAACAAGTACATAAGTTTGATGTTTCTTTGTACAGTAACAAGGACACTCACATTAACAAATAAATAAATAATAAAAAGAAAAGTAATTTATTCCAAATTTAATCCAAATTAATGGTGTCGAGTCTTCCCAGTAAGTAATCCTACTAATATTATAAATGCGAAAGTTTGGATGTTTGTTGCCGAATCACGCTTGAATCACTGGACGGATCAGGATGAAACTTGGTACACATATAGTTAATGCCCTGGAATAGGACATAGGCTACTTTTTACCGCGGGAATTTAACGCGGGTGAAACCACGGGCGGAAAGCTAGTCTAGAAATAATTGTTACTTGTAGTGGGAATGGCCCGTTTCTTTCCTTTACTAAACATAATATTTACAATTAGCGGTCCGCCCGCGGCTACGCTCGCGCTGTGTAAGATTATCCCGTGGGAATAAGACTTTTTCCAGTAAAAAATATCTTATATGTTAATCCAGGTGTTAACCTGGATTAACATATAAGATATTAGATTCCCATAGCTAAATTGGAGTTGAATTCTGCCAGGTATAATTTTTTCGAATTTCAAGATCATGAAAGTGCAATGTAATTAAATTTGGATGTTTAGATGTTTGGATGTTCGATAGTTATATCTCCATTCCAAATTTCATCCAAATCCGTTGAGTACTTTAAAGTAGGCGAAGGGGCTAAGGGGCTTAAGCGTGAAGGCGGAACGAACATCCAAACATCTAAACATCCAAATTTAATTACATTGCACTTTCATGATCTTGAAATTCGAAAAAATTATACCTGGCAGAATTCAACTCCAATTTAGCTATGGGAATCTAAAATATTTGATTTTTTTTCTCATTAAAATTATAATTACCTCCTAAAGCTCTGTTCACCTTTTTAGGGATAAGAGCGTGACTTAATGTGATTTATACTCTGTGATAACCCTATAATTATTACACCGGTACCTGACTCTGACACCAGGGTATGTTCAAATTCAAAACTCAATAATTATTTTTCAATACACCTTGCTCGAAAATTGAACTTAAGAAGGCAGTAAACTGTGCGGTAAATGCGTTTTACCGCACTAGTGCGATTTTAATACATTTTTTTTTAAATTCCAACGGTCTTCAGAATTTATTATTCAGCCAGGATCATTTTGACAATAAAAAATATTTAAATAGATTCATACAAAGAGAAAAGTATTTTATGTTTTTTTATTTAAACAAATTGTATTAAAAATATTATCAGCCAGTAATATTTTAATTATAAAAATAAAATTATCTCGATTTAACAAATAACATTCGTCGAGGCTGAATGTCCGCCAGAGCCTTTTCTCCGTAATTATGCTTATAAAAAAGAAACATACTATCGTAGTATATTTCATTCATTCATTCGTTTTGTAGTTGGCGACAGGTTTGTAAATTTTTCATTTAATTGTTTTACATTGAATGTTGTTTCATGAGTGTTTAGTGTTGATGTTTAATGATAAATGTGAATAGTAAGGATACTCAAACTGGGCACGATACAATAAAGTTTAGTTTTTACAACTTCTACATGATCAATGTTACCTGTAGTATCATAGCCTTTGTAAGCTACTATGTACCTTTCTTAACCATTTCAATTTAATTATATACTATCAGTTTTCTCACAAGTGTATTGAAAAACGTCGTACAACACACGGATCTTAGGTTTTATAACAAACTCCTGACATTATAAATCCTCGCCTGAGGCTCAGGCTTACAAAAGTCACCTCGTTTGTAATATGCCACCTACAATCCTTGTATCGTAATGTACTATATTTCTATAGGATGTTATTACATCACTTAGATCCGTCATTACATTTTTTTGGGTGAGTTCACTAACACAATGGCGGAATCTGTGTGGAGAAGAGCTCACCGAAGAAACTCCACAGTCGTCGCATCTTATGCGTTTCCTTTTTTAAATTAAATATTGTCAAGTTAAAAAATTAATGCTAATTATGTTATGTGAGGTCCATCATCGACCCTGCGACAGCCAAACACAGACAATTAGATGCCGCGCCGCCGCCGTTTAGTAAATGGGCACAGTCGCGCGCCAAAATTTTAAACACATCCCGCCATTTCGTACGTCGTTCTTTTTACGTGACGAAAACCGTATAATAAATTCTCACCCAACTTTATAGCTGCCCTGCTGCGGCACGAGGGCGCTGACCTCTCTGTCCTCGTCATCCTCCATAAGCTGATGCGGGTGCTCGTCATCCTTGTCCACTTGTGCCAACCGCGCCCTGATCAACGCCTTACCGGTATAATTCATTAACTATACAACAAACACACAAACCTAATTATAGGGCACAAAACAAGGGGCTCACCATCACCATTATTATACAGAGTGCAAGGGATCGGTCTCTGATAGGGTGTCATTTTAACACTTATTCCAACAGGTATTTTTTTCTGTTTAGAGCTAGTTTTAGCAGTTATTAACCCGCGGACGCACATCGACTTTGCAGCAGTTGTTTGCTTGCAGAAGAAAATAACAAAAACCTGATTTCTTTAGTTACATTAACTATTCATTTTTTCGTGTGTCTATTATCTTAGCTGAGCTGATATACACAAACATTTGTGGTAACCTGTCACTTACCTACCTACACCCCCTATAGTGCGATAGCAAAAATACAATATCGCTCAACCGCAACCTTGGTCGAAAATATTATAGGAATAGAAGATTTTTTAGGTCGATCTGAGTTTCGTTTCAGTCAGATCAGTTTTTGAAGCTTACGACGGTTTATTTCCCTATTTTCGAATATTTAACAACACACCCTTCGCGCTGCCGCCCGTGTCTTTGACGTATTTATTTTGACTATAATTTTGGAAACATCTTTATATAAAAAAAAACAATTATTATGTATTACCTACTTACTTACTTGCATGGAACAGTTACGTAAAGTAAAAAAATCATAAGTTTAAAGAGTGGTTAAATAAAACCACATGTTAAAGCAAACATTTCAATGTTTTTTCATAAGATTGTACAGTTTTTCTCTCTCATAGAAATGCTGCTGTCAGTTGTATGAAAATCAATTTGCATATTATAGGTACTTATAGGATAATATAATAGGATCTAAATGCAGCTCTGATATATGTAATAAAAAGAAATGTGACTAGACTACTATGGCCTGACCACAACTCTGCCTACTTGGCTCCTCCATGTGTGTCGCATAGGGAGTTAAGTTGCCGGTCCCAAGCCCGGACAAAGGAGGAGGGCACCAGGGGCGCACAGATAGTTCTCTTGCAGGGATGCAAAAAATTAATGTGTGACCCCCCCTCTTTGATGCTCATGCATACTGCATGGGGATCTAGGGGGAGGACAATACAGGTACACAGAGCAGTTGAGTCATTTCTGAACTCAATTGCTGTGCGTACAACATTGGCGGTATCCGCGAATGATGCCTCTTCGGGCAGCTCCCCATCGTATTCTGGGGGGGGGGAGGGGCAAGCTGACGCTGACGGCTGACGGTACGGTAACCAAACCCACAAGAGCCTAACGGAGAAGAGAAAAGAAGAGGAGAAAGGAAGCCTTGCTAGCCGCGAAACAGCCGCCTGTCTCTGGGACGTTGACGACGAATGCGAGACGCGGCAAAACAAAGAGGCAGGACACAGACCCGGTGGAGAGGTCGCAACAGCGTCCTGCAAAGCGTCCCTTCTTGGGGCCGGAGGAGGGGCCGCGTGGTTCTGCAAAGGAGCAAAGCGGCCTCGCCCTCATGGTCTACAGGAGGGATGGTCTGCAGATGGATGAGGGCTTCGTGGCGACTATCTGGAGGAGACTCAACGAGCTAATAGGTAGTCTTAGAAGACGACGGTGTCCCGGGGGAAGCTCTGTGCTTCGCGACATCGGGGTTGGTGTCAAAGGGATTCTTTCTTCTGACCCCAATGACGGTGGAGGCGAAAGACTGGGCATCCCTGGGCATCAGACCCATGGACAGAGTCCGTGCATCGATATGGTTTCCCGGAAAACGGGAACACCATGTCGATGACGTTATGAGGTACATCCGGGGCCTGAACAAACACAGGGCCTAGAAGCTCAGGACCAGTTTTAAATGAAGAGAGGGACCACATCTGGATCACCCTGGAAGCCACCCAGGTGCAAGTCCGGATGATTAAACCCAAAGCGACAACAGACAGACAGGACACGGGGGTTGTAATGACTGAGGGGAACTCCGCGGGAAAGCATATGCCTCATGGAAGGGGTAGCACTGACCATGGGCGGACTGCGCCAGCGGGGGGAACCAATGTTGTCGGACCCTCAAGACAAACAGAAGGCCCTGTTGCTGGACCTTCCTCGGAAGCTGCACGGGGGTTTGAGGGCACATGTCGTTTTCGGCAAGGGCCTGTGAATCTCAGCGGCTGATGAGTGGGACCCAGCAGCAACGCCAAGACACAACAGACACATACACACAACAAATACACAAACACAAACGGCATCACACAAACAAACACATACACAAAACAACAATAACACTCAAACACTAAAGATACTTCAGCTAAATATGCAACAGTGCAAAATGGCAACAGCCGAACTATGCAAATAGGTATGTTGTGGAGAAGAAAACTGACCTAGCCCTTTTGCAAGAGTCATCCATACGTTTACAACAGGCGCGTGGCGGGGCTGGGATGTCTGGGGGGAGATCTCTTCTATCATTACGGTGAGGAAGATCCGAGAACATGCATCTTTGCCAGCAAAAGAGCTAGGGCATTAGGACTAATAGAATGTATATGTTACAGAGATCTAGTGGAAGTAGAATTAACAGTACCAATGAGTGAACAAACTGAGAAAAGGATGGCGTTTATGTCGGCCTACACTCCCAGTGAAGCGGACTTCGAGCCTCCAACCAAGGTACTAGAGGACGCTACGGCAGGATACATAGGTAAGAACATCTCATTTATAATCGGATGTGATGCTAACTCACACCATGAGTCGTGGGGTAGCACCAACTGTAATGTAAAGGGAGAACTCTTTCTAGAATATATCATTAGCAACAACCTTGAAATTGTAAATGTAGGGGATACACCTACATTTGTCACCTATAGGCGGGAGGTACTCGACATAACACTAGCTTCTAGGGGTATGAGAAACATATAAGCAACTGAATGGTAGATACTGACGATTCTTACTCGGTTCACCGAAGAATTACCTTCCATATAAATAGTAAGATTGAGACAATTAAAACAAGGAATATACGCAAAACGGACTGGGTACTCTTCGATAAGATAATCGGAGAATACACCCCATTCACAAGCGAGATACCGAAGCCATGACAGCCAGGATTGAGGAATCCCTTATAAACGCCTTCCAGCAGGCGTGTCCATTAAAGGAGATAAGGGAAGGCAAAGGACAGGCATGCTGGTGCAAAGAAATTATGAAGGAAAAAAAGAGAACACGCCGAGTGCTCAGGGTTGCTCTCAAGAGCAACAACCAAGAGAACTGGGACACGTACAGGGCCAACAGGAGTATCCTAAGGAATAAGTGTCGCAAAGAGAGCAGGAAGAGCTGAAGGGATTACTGCAACAACATTAATTCATATCCAGACACTGCAAGACGGTGAAAACACTAGTCAGTGACAAAGCAAGCAAACTAGGCAGCATCAGAGAGGGTGACAAACTGATAACCGAACCTGAAGAAGTGCTGGATATTATGATGAAGACGCACTTTCCAGAATGTTCGGTACATCACAGGGAAATCACAGACGCCACACTCTACTACCTCTCGGAGGGGACATAAGCGGCATAGTCACTGAAGAACTAGTCAGATGGAGCATCTTCTCCTTTGCGCCATATAAAGCGGCGGAACCGGACGGGATATTCCCAAAAATGCTCCAGACGGCTTACAGATATATAAAGGACGACCTCATAGATCTCTATAAATAGTATATTGTCCGGATACATTCCAGCTAGCTGGAGAAATGTGAGGGCGGTCTTCATTCCAAAACCTGGCAAGAAGACATATCAGAACCCCAAATCCTTCAGATGTATCAGCCTTTCAACTTTTATGATGAAAGGCCAGAAGATAGTTGATAGACATATACGTAGCAGCATACAAGTCAACAGAAACTGCGCTCCACAACTTAGTGACCAGAATTGAAGACTCGTTAAAGAGTAGGGAAATTACGGTCGGATGCTTCTTTGACATTCAAGGGGCGTTCGACAAGGCCACCATTTCAATGTCATTGATAGATCTTTGACAAGAGAAGACATCAAACCAGTCATCAAAGGCTGGATAGTGAATATGAAGCAAAGGCAGATATCAGCTGAGCTGGGCGGCAAAACACTCACTGTGAGAACCAACAGAGGTTTCCCTCAGGGAGGCTGCCTATCCCCGTTGATGTGGTGTCTACTATTAGACGACCTCATTAAGGCAATTAGCCAGAAAATGATATACATGCAAGCATACTCAGATGATGGAGTAATTTTAGTCACAGGAAAGGATCTAAATATGATGAACAATATCTTGAAGCAGCTTTAAAATGGTGCAGAACTAAAGGACTGAATCTCAATCCGGAAAAGACAAAGTTAATCATATTCACAAAAAAGAGAAAACTAACAGGAAACATTTCTGTCTCTATAGACGGAACTAAACTAGAGATAACCAAAGAAATAAAATACTTAGTAGGTGTAACATTAGATAGTAAACTACTGTTTAATTCACACATAAAGACACAATGTACGAAAGCCAAAATAGCCACGCGCGGCTACGCTCGCGGTACGTAAGATTTTCCCGTGGGAATAAGACTTTTCCGGCAAAAAGTATCCTATGTGTTAATTCAGGGTACAAACTATCTCCATTCCAAATTTCATCCAAATCCATTCAATAGTAAGGCGTGAAAGATATCATACTAATATCACATCATACTAATCACTCCTCACTGTGTTGTGTTTACACAAGCTGTGTTAATGGCACAGTGACATGTGCCTTTAGGACAATATAAATATATTTTATTTTTATGATAATCTTATATAAATATACATGAATTGTTTTATGTTTAGTTATGTTTTTTAGTAAGTGTGTGTTGATTGTTGCCAAATAAATAATTTATCTATCTATCTATTTACTTACTTCTACAGTTGGATGTGACTTGGTTCTAATAATATCTGAGGTCTTGCCAAGCAAGCATCCGTGTGTGCCAACCATCTCGCTTTTATATCTGAAGCGGAAGTGGTCCTGAGGATGATGAACTATTCTAAGGCGTGGCTTTTTATCTGAAAATAACAAACAAAATTTAAATTCCATTAATGATGTGAGCTGTTGCTGTTGATGATGAAGTATAATAATAGAATTTAACTAAACTTCTTTCTTATTACTGGCTGTTAAAACACTATAGTATGTAATGCTTTTGTGTCCTCTATCAATAGTTCTTCTGTCTTTCCTTGAATATTCTATACTTATATATTGTTTTATTTGTACTTTAATTTTGTCAGGCAATAGTATGGCAGGAGTATTGACTGCATGCTATAATAATTATACTAAATAATTATACTATTATAATAATTATACTTCAATTCAATTCAATTTTTTAAATTAATGGCGTTCCCAAAATGATTTCGCCAATATGAAGTGTTATTGTGTTTTGTTTAGTTCGACAAAGAGCTTCATGAGAGGAGGGAAAAAAAAAAATTGACAGATGAATTTAAAATTTTGAATGTTGAGTTATCCGGTTTACCTAGAACAAAAACAAACAAACGATATACATACAAAACACAGTGTTAATTTTATTAGTAAAGACAAACATCATAGCCTAATGTTATTATTTTTAATGTAACTAAAAAGATAATTTACAATCGGGGTATTTACACAGGAAAGCAGAGATTTAAAATTCGTAGGATGTGGGAATGCAGGAGGAAGAAGATCATACAAAGAAGAAGGGAATTTCATACATTCAAAGAATATGTACAACTAACATGAAACAGTTCAGCTGAACTTGCTTGTTATGAATAAGCTCATGTTACAATGTTGTATTTAAACACTCTGAATGCAAATGCCTTTGCTCTATAATAGTAGGCACAATACTAATTAACATACCAATAATGCCAATTTTCTATATAATTATTATATTTTTTTAATTTACAAGATAATATTAAAATTAGTTACAAAGGCAAGCTTATCTCTATAAGAGGTCTCTTCCAGTCAACCTACAAGGTGAAAAGGTGAAAAACAGAGGGATGTGCACTAAATAAATTAGCCTAAAAATAAAACGTAAATACAACAAAATAATATCTACATATACCTAATAAATAGCTACATACCTACATATACATAATTATGAGATTACACAATACTATAAATAATTTACTTACATACCTAATAAAACACATATAGGTAATATATAAATACATACACAAAATATTATATTTGAATAAAAAAATAAGGTAAAGAATAAGGTGTGTTTGTTCATCTTCCTTTTCAGCCATATTCCTGAGCATATTCTCAGTTGTATATAGATTACTGACTAGACTAACTTGAACAGAAAAAATAAGACCAACATCATCATGACATATAACTCCTGCTAGCATCCAATAAACCAGAAAGAAAATAATAATTAAATACATAGGCTGTCTGTTTTGAGGCTCTAGACTAGACTATAATGATTGGTTCTTCCACAGTTAGTTATTAACACAGGTTCCGGGGCAATTCAAATTGACCCAGGTCTTAAAAACTACTTCATAACCTTTTAGTCGGTAATAGGAGCTAGATACCTACAGTACAACAGACTATCTAATCTCACTGACAATTTGATAACGCTCTGCAGATAAGTAATGCAGGATTTTTTTTACCATCAATGTGGAAAGCGACATCGTCTCCGCAAGTGATGCCGGAGAAAGCGTTGGCCAGGTGTGGGACCTGCTGCGAAGGCGACGAGTAGGGCGAGTCCCGGGACTGCGGAGAATCCATGCTCGACGACTCGCTGAACTCGTGCTCACTTGCTGACATTGTTTACCTACTTGTTCACAACACAGATCACTGTATCAAAGTTATTTATTCTAGTTAAAACATCTGACTCTACTTCTAGATATAATGTGACTAAATTATTTACTTTATTTATTTATTATTTGCAAGCAATTTCTACTTGGAGTTTGGAGACCTTGTTGTTTTACAATCTTTAGTCATTTGTTGCCGACCGACCGACCGACCGATTGACTGACATTTCATATTAAGTGCTGCCATAATTTTTAACATGTTTCTCCATCACAAAAGTAAAAATGTGTTGGTTTTTTTTATATATTAGGCTATACGGTTCTGCCGATTTGGGCCATTGGGCCTTGGTATTGTATGATTGAAGAGCATTTATGAGCAGCCGGATAATTAAGTACGTTCAGAAAATTTAATAAGTGCTTACACAGGATTGAAGTAGGAACCGCTACTCACAAGTCTAGCTCATTCTTCTACAAACACAAAGCTTAATTTTCACCAAAATTAGGTTTTAGATATAAGTAGTTTTATAGGTGTATGTAATGAACACATACAAAATTCCCCCATGTATATACGCTTTCGCCTACAAACAAACCATAAATTGCACTTGACTGACAAAGGAAGAAGTTTTCATTTAAGCCAACAAGTGACTTATTTCATAGTTTATACCTTACTAGTAATACACTCATCAAAAGTGTCTAGAACTTAGACTAGGTCTAGAGTTTAACTTCATTTCTTCACAAAAATAAAATAATAGTGATGAGTTTCAATCCATTTCAAATTCTGAAAGAGTAAAGACAGTTTTATTTAGAAACAGTACAAGACATAACGGTTTACTATTACAAACAACACTTAAGTTTACTATTTTTTTTTTGTAGAAATAAAGTTAATCCCTAGACAGTTATGAGTGTAAATTAATTGTAGTGGTAGGTATAAGTACATAAAAAAATATCCCAGTTTTGGAAAAAATAACTTAAATGGTATCACTTTCTTATCAAGTACCTACCCACACAGGCAAATGAGCGCACGTGTAAACACACGCAAACGCGTATGTATTGTCGCGGGGAATAACCGAGCGTGTATATGAGTCAGAAAAAGTCCCGAGACCCGAATACGATGCTTTAGTACTTGTTCTTAGGAATACGAATGGCATGACGTGGTGGCGAACTTGTGATAAGAAATATAAAGGGTCCACACACGGCAGCTATAATGTACATTACATCCCGGGATGTATAGCTTGATTTCTATGGAAAGATGTAATGAGATGTATCGACAGGTATCGTGCTATAATGTACATCTTTACATTATAGCTGCCGTGTGTGATGCCCTTTAAGCCCGTCACAGACGGACCTATAATTATAATTTATAAGAAGTACCAGCAGACCCGGACGTTGTCCTGCCATTTTACATTTGTGGAGTAGTAGACTTTGTCTCCGTGGTACTACTCCATTGAGCAGTAGGTACCTACATTATACTTCAATGTTATTAGATCGCATTTCAGCAAATCACCCGCGGCTGCGTTCTAGCGTCTAGTCTTACACATTGGTCTTAGAAACTTTCACGTTTATATTATTAGATATTTATTATAAGGATCTGTGACCTCCCGTTGCAGATAGCTAGCTGACCCGGCAAGTGTGCATCTGGATTGAGGGCCCATTTTTCTAAGGTGCTACCATCTTTCAACTGATAATGAAACTATTTATTTATCTTATGTTTTAAGTGAGCAAATGGTATCTCGGAAACGGCTGTAACTATTTGGATAAAATTTTGTATTTAGATAAACGTTTACGTATTATTGGCCTCGATTCGGGATGTCACGCTCTAATCCTTAATTTAAGTTAGTCCATCCTTAATACCTTTTAAAGATTGAAAAGGGACAGGAGATGGCCATCCTAATATTAGAGCTGTCAAACATCGAATTTGAATCTAATGGCCGTGTCGATTGCACAATCTTAGAGAGCACTTAAAACATGCGACGTAAAAATCTCTTAAACAGACAACTATGCCCTTATTTTAGGTTATCATTCGTTCAAATGAATATCATTCGTTCATCACCTCACCACACCTCATTGATCATAAAAACGAAAAGGATAAATGGAATTTAAAATTAGAATTAGAGCATGACATCCCGAATCGAGGCCATTATCTAAAGTTTAGATTCTAAACCATAGAACAATATATTTATTTATCTATGATCTACACAAGACCGTACGGCTCGGTGATATCATTATTGCGAAACGAGATAACACTTACAGGGATTTTAGTAAAAAATTGGTAAAACTTAAAGCAAAGATTCTTAAATTTCTTAAACCTGAAACAAAACAGCTATTATGATCAAATAACTTGGGCCCCTCAATTCTGACGCCTGCATAAAGTGGTATAGCCTAAATCTTTGAAAGTACTATCCCCTGGGATAATAATTTTTATTTGAGAATTTAGTTAAGATTTTTTAAATAAATTAAGAAATTCCCAAATCCTAAGAACGCGATATTACAGATTTATGGTGGTTTAGCTTGGGCCCTCAATTCATGAATATCTGTACTGAGGAATCTGCAAAACATGAATTTATCTAAAAAAATAATATCAACACGACTCGACTCGACTTCTCGGTAAATTAGTTAAAAAGAAATAGTTACCGACACAAAATTAAATTGTTAAAAAGTTAATGAAATTCAAATTTTGTAAAAACGTCTGAACTGAGGGCTTAATATTTTCTGCAATATTGACTTGGCTAAGCCTTCTACATTACCGTTAACCAAATTTTAATTAAAACGTAACAGACAAACAGCGTATAATCTATCTATATCTAAATGCCATACTTTAAGAGAAAATTTATTTTAATTTTTTTACGTTGCCCTGTCATTTTTCATGGTATCGCAGACTTTTTTGTAGATATTGATGTCCTCTACCTGTAACATCACTTTGCTCTCTATTCACACTTTGGGTTATATTATTGAAGTTTTCATACGGATATCCCTAACGTTTTTGAAAACATTCTGGGTGTATTCCGAATTTCACGACTCAAAGTAGGTACTGACAGCGATTACTCGCGTACCGATTCAGAAATCGCGATAATACGGCTCATGAGCGAAATCAAAACGGAACGGCGTTTGAGCGCGCTGAAACTGCGTCTGCGTTAAGTTAGCAGCCTCACCACATTCCTCACCATCGATTTTGATGGTTTTAACCATGTCAAAAAATTGTTAGGAATAGGTTTAAATTTGTTTATAAGTCTCAGAAAAAGTTTGATTGTATTTCAGAAGATATTTGAGTGTCTTACTGAGGCTTCTAGATCGACGTCAACCTAGCAGCCTCACCAAGATAGACTGGCTCTATAATTATGATTTATATGTCAAAAAATTGTTAGTAAATCTCGTATACAAAGTTTCAACGAAATCGGTTCAGTAGGAGCCGAGATATTACACCCCCTTGGTGAGGCTTCCAGCTTGACGCTTGACGTGAAGACGATTCCCGTCAAACGGAGGTATGTCCAAGCAAAGTTTAGGAATAGGTTTATCTTATTCCAGCAAAAAAACTTTCAATTCGTTGAGACGTTTACTCAGAAAATGATTCTAAACTTCTACATACATTCGGTTTTTGGTACAGTCAAGAACAAAAATAGTAAATTAATCGTATTCAGAACTAAGCTTCTTCATCTAATGTTCCTCATTGTATAATTTATAGTAAGAATTAAAAAGATTGATTTATATCGTAGTTATAAGCCATAAAAAACTGTTCGCACTAGTGATTATAACTCGTAATAATTTTAACAATCAACGTGATAATCTAAAACAAGACAATGTGATTTTATTAATAATAATTTATAAACATAGCTATTGTATTTTATTTCTATCTAAAATAAAATTAATTCCTCCTTCTTATAGCGTGGGTTTTCAAGTTAACACCAACCTCACAAATTCTGGTACTGGAGAGGCTTTAAAAATTAAGAATCCATGCCACTAATCGTTAGGGAGTTTTCTCATGAAGCGCAGCAAAATCAGTAAGATGGTGCAGATAATGTCTTCCCAACCAAAAAAAGCATAATATATGCAAGTTTGGAGACCATGCTACTAACCATTGAGGAGTTCCCTTGTGAGTAGACAGTCTTGGCAGCAGCATCAGTCTATGTTAAACAATTTGTCTAGTTATCCAAGTTATGCATATAATGCAAAGTTTCTTGTCCGTGCTATTAACTGTCCAGGAGTTCTCTCGTGAGGAGACAATTCTGGCTGCAGCATCAGTTCATGATTGAGAACATGTCTAGCTTGACAAGTAAAGCTTTTTTACAAAATTTCATGACCATGCTCTTAGCCGTTTTCTAATGAAAGAATCGGCTTCAATCCAACAAAATTCCGCAGCACACGTACTTATTCCTGGTCAGGCTATAAGTAAAATAAAAAAATAAAACACATCTGAGCAGAGACATCATATTTATTATGGTAATAGTAAAAGGTAAAATCTGGAATGCGAAGACAAGATATAAGTACTTAAATAAGTAAAGGTTTCGAAGACGTTCAACAGCAGCTTGACGTCCAGGTGTCCGTTTCGTTTGCTCGGCCACGACGAAGAATAAGAAAAACGACTTCATTAAGTTTTCGTAGAAATATGTAAAATAATGCTCAAAACCAAAAATTTGTAAAAGTTATATGGGTATAAATAAACGTGGCCGCGCCGTTGAAACGCGGAGAACCGCGCGGCCACACATTACTTTTGAACGAAACCTCGTAGAAGTGTAATTCTTTTTGTAACTGACAGGTTTTATTTTGTAAAAAATGTAGAAAGTACAGAAAACATCGAAGGCTTAATATTTTAGTAAATACTGAACTTCAAAGTCATGGCCGCACCATTGAAACGCGGAGGACTGCGCGGCCATGCATTACTCAACTAAACCTCGTAGAAATCTAATTATTTTTGTAAACGACAGGTTTTACTTTGTATAAAATGTAGAAAGTACGAAAAACATTGAAGGCTTAATATTTTAGTAAATACTGAACTTCAAAATCATGGCCGCGCCATTGAAACGCGGAGGACTGCGCGCCTGAAAAAGTAATTCTTTTTGTAACTGACAGGTTTTATTATGTAGTGTATCAAAAAGTTTTTTTTTCCACGAAACTGTAGACAAAACACTTTTCTCGCTTAAAAATTGTCACTAGGGTGACCATGATGACTCGTGTTTGGACACTTTATTTTTCCTAGAGTGAAACCACCGGTTCTACTTATCCAAGTGGTGGATGGGATTGGATATTTTACTAGTACAAGTATATAGCACAGCAGCAACCGGGATCAAATATATTATGGATTTTATTGCAATATTTAAAAAAAAACATTACCTAAGGTCAATTCGTTTTATATTTGATGTTAAACACTAATTATGTTGCTTTTAAATTGTAAGAATATTATTTCACTTTGGTGAAATCTGAGATTTATAATTAAAGCTGTGATTTATAATTATTAAACTTTTAACAAAACTAAAACTACTTACAAAACTAATTACAAAATAAAACCAGTCAGTTACAAAAATAATTAGACTTCTACGAGGTTTAGTTCAAGAGTAATGCGTGGCCGCGCGGTTCTCCGCGTTTCAACGGCGCGGCCACGTTTATACCCATATAACTTCCGAACAGTTACGTTTACAAATTTTTAGTTTTACATATTTCTACGAAAACTTAATGAAGTCGTTTTTCTTATTCTTCGTCGTGGCCGAGCAATCGAAACGGACACAACCTCACTCACGTAGGTATTCGTCATATATTCGTTCATTTATTCAAGCTTCTGGTGGCTTATCTGCGTAAGTAAGCGGAATAGAAGATATAGCATAATACGTAAGTGATATCGCAATATAAATGATTGCGATTTCACTTACTGCTTGATCAAATCATGCAGTAAGTGCACGCAAAAAAAAGCACTCGTGCACTACACTGAAGTCCAGGTGCTCGATCAACAAGCATGAAATATTGAGTTTTCACTCACTCGCTTATCTTCTATCCCGCTCTGTAACGTGGAAACTGCTATGGAATAGAAAACTACGTGCTGGACGTCAAGCCGTTGACCGTAACCGAACCCCTACAGCTTTTATTGTAGATTCGGTTGTTCGCTACAGGCAACAGATGCGAAGGAGTGACGAAGTAGATAATATAATAATAGTACTAGCGTAACTATGGTACGTCAACATGGAGATATATTAGGTCCTTACATATGAAATTGGCGTTTTGTCGTACTGGCCACTTTGATCACAAATTTCTCCTATTTGGTTAGGAATTCGAAATTCAAATTTATACAGCTATTTCCGCATGTAGTTGTGTTTCGTAAACCGTCATTCATTTGTTTTTTTACTTATCTTTTTTCTGTTTGCATCGCTCGATTTACAAAATGGAAAATTTGAAATATCGCGTTATTTACGAGTACGAGTTCCACCGTGGCACCAGTGCTGCGGAAACGGCTCGAAGGGTTAATGATGTGTATGGCGGTTGTGTCGCAAAAGAAAACACAGTGCGTTTTTGGTTCCAACGTTTTCGTTCTGAAAATTTCGACCTGCAAAACAAGCCCCGTGGACGGCCGGAGACCCAAGTTGATAATGAAGCATTGAAGGCTATTGTGGAAGCGGATCCATCGCAAACCACGTCCGAGTTAGCTGCAGGCTTCGGTGTTAGTGATAAAACTGTTTTAATCCACTTGAAGCAAATTGGGAAGATTAAAAAACTTGAAAGGTGGGTTCCTCACGAATTGAGTGAAGCAAACCGGCAAACGCGCGTCAACTGCTGCGTTACATTACTTGACCGGCACAATAACGAAATTTTAAATCGAATCATTACCTGTGATGAAAAGTGGATTCTCTACGATAATCGGAAGCGCTCATCGCAATGGCTGGACCCTGGCAAGCCAGCCAAAGCCTGCTCCAAGCGAAAATTGACCAATAAAAAGTTACTTGTAAGCGTTTGGTGGACTAGCGCCGGTGTCGTTCATTACAGTTTTCTCAAATCTGGCCAGACGATTACGGCAGATGACTATTGTCAGCAATTGCAAACCATGATGGAAAAGCTAGCTGGTAAACAACCGAGGCTGGTCAATCGCTCTACGCCACTGCTGCTTCACGACAACGCTAGACCACACACTGCACAACAGACGGCTAGCAAATTAGAAGAGCTTCAATTGGAATGTCTAAGGCATCCACCGTACTCCCCGGACCTTGCTCCAACAGATTACCATTTTTTTCGAAATTTGGATAACTTCTTGCAAGGGAAAAAATTCAACTCAGATGGGGCAGTCCAAATCGCCTTCAAAGATTTTATTGATTCCCGTCCGAATGGTTTTTTTAGTAAAGGGATCAATGAACTACCTATGAGATGGCAAAAGTGCATAGATTACAATGGCTCATACTTTGATTAAATAAATATACTATATAAAAATTTTTCGACTTTTTGTTCCTCCCATACAAAACGCCAATTTCATATGTAAGGACCTAATATAATATAATGATGAACGACTGTCCTGCTTTCCAATCATTCTTTTTGCCTATTGCGTTAGCATTCTCCTTTAACGCTCTCAGAAACAAGTCATTCTTTTACAAACGCACGCGTGGTTTACATACAGACCTACCAAATTATCTGTGAAACGAACGGCGGCGCTAGTAGTAGTACAAAATTGAATTTCAACCAATCACGACTCTTTTGAAAGTTGATATTTCTACAGTAATGGTCGTAGTTCCAATTCGGGCCATTTCACAGATTGTGGTAGGTCTGTATCTGAAATAGACGTGATCGTTTGTGGTATATAAGTAAGTAATAAAGTATATGCGATTTAACGCCTAAAGTTGGTGGGCCCATGTAATACAAGTACCTATTAGATGGTTTTTCGCCATGGTCATACATTACTAAAAACCAGTTTACATTAGTCAGAATAGGTACCTCAATCATTGGCCTCGATTCGGGAAGTCATCTTCTAATTCTAATATCCAGCTTTCGTTTTCGTTTTTATGACCAATGAAAGAGAGGTGATGAATTCAGACGAACGAATGATATTATTTTGAATGATAACCTAAAATAAGGGCATAGCTGTCAGAAGAAATTTTTAAGTCGGTTGTTTTACGTGCTCTCTAAAATTGTGCAATCAACGCGTCTATAAGGTTCAAATTCGATATTTGACAGCTCTAATATTAGGATGGCCATCTCCTGTCCCTTTTTAATCTTTAAAAGATGAATAGGACTAACGAACTAAAATTAAGGATTAGAGCGTGATTGTGTGAATCGTGACCATTATAAGGACAATGAAATTCACTCATAAAATATCCTACTATCTTTTTTCTTTATATACCACTGGGTTCGTGGGTATTTTTTTTCATTTTTTTTTACAATCACATTTAATATTCAAATTCTAAAGAAAACTCAGATATTTCAAAAGGATAAACTACTTACATTCATTGTGGATGTTTGCCACGCACGACTTATTGTGTGAACTGAAAGGTGGCGCTAGTAACAATGTGAAATTATATTTCAACCAATCGTCACATCATAGTTCTAAAACCGTAGTTCACATTTTGACCAATACGCAATTTTACTTCCAAAAAAAAAATTGTGTTAGTGTTGTAACTTTTAAAATAAAAGTAATAACATGTTATTAAAACTTGCGCAAATTTAACTAAACACTTTCAAGTAGCTACAGTTACTTAATGTTATTATATTAATTAATAAAATATATTTTATAATCTTTCACAAACAGCCAATTCATCACCCTTGTTATTTCTAGAACATCATATCACACACAATAAACGTTAATATACTGTATCATAAAATATATAATTACTGTTTAAGTGCTGAATCATACCTTGCTCGTTCCATAAACTGGCGCCAGTCATAAATTCAAATAGGTACGCAAAAAATCTTTAAAAAAAAACAACTATCGCTTCTGCAAAGAAGCTGCAGGCTGGCTTGAAACCGATAAAGTTTTCCCAGGAGAGATTTTATATTTTACGTTTTTATACACTTGTACAGTTTACCAATCTGCACAATTTTCCGAAATTTCATGAGAAAGGATAAATAGCATAAATTCGGTTTCAAGCGGCCTGCATGACTATCTTCTTTGCCGACTATACCAGTAGTAGTAATACTTGATATAGGAGAATCTAAAAGAACGAAATTAGCCTTTTCTTGGGCCTTTGTCGAGCAGTGGACGTATTTCGGCTGTTGAAGGCTATTCTGACGTCATATTACGACGTTTTTTTAAATAACTTAAATATTTCGGAACAGTGTACTGATAATCACTATAAAAAGGTATTTATCCGAAAAAGTAGTAATGTCATTTACCATTAGTAACTTCATATTACGTATTATAAGGTTTTCTAATGTATGAATGTATGTCTGGCGTCGGCTTTATACATATTATAAGGTTTTCTAATGTATGAATGTATGTCTGGCGTCGGCTTTATACAGTCATCATTATATTACTTAGATACTTTAAAGTATATTTTAGACAATTTTGAGAACTTGTGGGTTTTTTATTTTACACTTAAAGTTACACAGTTGTTAAAGTCTGCGTCTAATATTATCATAACTCGCGAGTTATTCTCTAAGTATCGCACATTGAGAAACGAGAAAATAAATAATTCATAGGTTAACTAAATCGAGCCCATTGGTAACAGAGATTCGTATGTAATATGTGCATAAAGGAACTATTGAATAAGAGACTAAATATTTGTTACTTATTTGACGTTTTTTTTTTTGTTTTTGACTAAAGTGGCGATAAAACACATGCACGACTCATCACAGTACATAAAATAAAACAATTCTTAAATGATAAAGGATTTCATAACTAGCGATCAAAATTATAACAACAGTAAGTATATTTAATATAAAAACAGTGTCCTTAACTATTGTTAAAGAAAGTAAGTTTATATCTCTTAGTGTCTAAGGTTTACGAAGAAAGTTTTGGCACTAGACATAGTTACATAATGCACATTTAGAAATATAGCTATAGCTATAACTTCTATAGAAGTTCAAAGTGTATCTAGTTATAACACTGTCGTGTTGGCGACAACAGATGAAGAAAATACACACGAATATTCTAGAAACGGAGTCAACAAGGGATTTAGGTCAATGCCAATATACAAGGGGTATTGCAAGTAACAGGTCACTACAAAATGATAAGGTACATTCGCTCAGCCTATGATGCTTAACCACAGTCCATCGCAATTCCTTTCCGGAAATGTTTATTTTAATTAATGTAGTTTTTTACGGTTTTATTGCATTATATCAACAGAAATTTTATTTTCTGTAGGAACACACTTTTATGTAAATAAATCAGCTAGAATAAAAAAGCAGCAATGCATAGTAAATTTAAGCGCAGTGACATTGCACCAGCGCGACTCTGCGCGCGTGCACTAAGTAGTAGAATATAATAGAAACCGCTTTCTTTACACTTAACATTCCTGAACTTTTTTCGTGTGTCGATAGTTTTTCATAATATACCTACTAAATACACTATCAGTTTGAGGAGACCTGTCACTCACACCCTATTTTATACAGGGGTGCAGTGGGTGTAGTGCATTCAAGATTTCCCAGATTTCCCTTGCTGGCCCCTCAAACATACATGAATATTTTATGGTTTTACTAACACTCAAACTACACATAAAAATATTATGCACAGATTTATGGAATACCAAGATGTGACTGTAACACATTAAATAATTCAGATATTTTTAAACTCCATTTTAGCTTAAATTTTAAGTAAATTAAAAATCATATTAACCTATATTCTACCGAAATCCCACTGGGATTTCAATCAAATACGTAACTGGACTGATCATCAAATTATAAGTTCTACTTAAAAATTAATGTATGAATAAGACCATTTAAGAATTACTTTTCTTTTCCTTGATGCCATTAACCTTTTTGTTACCATTTTCGATGACAGTTTTATCTTCAGCTAAACTTAGGGATGACACCGATAAATCGTCATCTTCATCTGTAAACAAAAAATGACAACGTGAGCTAAGAATGTAAGTAACAAAATTATATTATTTTTCGTTGCAGCAAAATTCTATAGACGGACCACTTAAGACATACAACATACTGTTGGATATATTGTACAGACTTTTGACGCTGGTGGATGGCATCTCGTGTTTGCATTTTTGTTTTAGATCCTGCACATTGTCAGAAATGGGTGTCTTCTTCTAACAGTGTTGTCATGAATTCTATTTGCAGTTGCACATTGCCTTGCCACATAAAAAGCGAGTAAACAGAACGCGATTTAAAATATTAGGTAGGATAAGGAAAAACAAAAGTTGGAAAAAGGACTAGGATTTGTTTAAAGTGTACTTCACCGGATGTAGCGAACGTGTTTCAAAATTAGGCGGTTGACCGACATAACATCATCATAAATCTACATCACTTCGGTCGCATATCTCGTAAAGTGTGGACGTGTGCATCGAGTTGTTACCGGGCCTTTATCCTGCTTATCGGGATTTTTACCTGCGGCTGTGTTACGTAACGTCGACCGACTGCCGTCGTCGGCTTTGTGTGAGCACGTCTCCGATATAATGATTCTTATGAGTGATGGCGGATGATTCAATTTTACGTGAATCTATTAGAGCTGATGTACATGTGGATGCGGTGGAAAGCTGTTCAATTGATTTAAATAATGAAATAACAGGTATGGACCAACAGCTGGAGAATGTACAAATGCAGGGGGCAACATCAAGAGTTACAGGACAGTATAAGGATGGAGTACGATTCTGAATTAGATAATTCAAAAAAGAGAGGAAGAGAAGAAGAGTCCGATGACGAAAGTGACTGGAAACAGGTTGAGAAGTCAAATAGAAGGTTAAAGAGAAGATATTTAGAGGACATACAATTAAGTGTAACTAATAAAGAAAAGTTACCCAAGCAGTTTGCATTGGTATTTGAATTACGTTGCCGATGTATATTTATTTACACGGTCTGAGAGTAAAAGTTGATGATTATATTTTCCCTGTAACACAATGCTCGAGGTGTTGGCGCTTCGGTCATGTCAAAAAATTGTGCCCGTCTAATAAGACTGTTTGTCCGAAATGTACGAAGTTTCACGAAAACTGTGAAAATACGGTTTATAAGTGTGTAAATTGCGGAGGCAGGCATATGGCTTTAACAAAGTTTTGTCCGGCGTACTTGAAAGAAAAAAGGATTCGGGAGTTAATGTGTGAGTTTAAGGTTACCTATAAAAAGGCTTTGAGTATGTATGTGCCTTTATCATCACAGATAAGTCATGAAGTACGATCTGAAATTAACACAGATAATTCACTGGATGTGTTAAATAGAAATCTTCAAGGTAATTCTGATAGATCTCCGTCACTGTTTACTACTCCAGTTCATACCTACGCTGAGATTTTACAATCTTGTAATACATCGCCGTCGCCGCGCACACAAAGTCAGCCGTCACCGAGTAAATCCAGTAATAAAGGCCGGTCAAACAAAACTCATCCCAAGCGTGTTATTGATAAGTCTCAAAATACCCCAAATGACGTGAGGTTTATCAACGAGAAACAACAGAGTTCAGAAGCCGATTCATCAGAATCCGAGTCTGCCTATGAGAAAGAGAACCGGGCACAGAATTTAACTTCGCTTAAGGAGTTAATTAGTTATTTGAAAATATTATTATGTGAACGTGAGAAAGATTTGTGGTCAAAATTCAAAAGCAGTTTTATATTGATTCGTGACTGGGTTATAAGTTATATTTGTAATACTATTTCAGATTGGCCTTTTGTAAAAATATTTCTTTCTTTTATAAATGGCTACTAATTGTTTTAAAAAGGTTGGGAATATAAATTTGTGTCAATGGAATGCGCGTAGTTTAAAAAATAAATTTGTTACATTTAAGCAGTTATTAATATCTGAAAAAATTCATATTGCGGCAATTTCTGAAACTTGGCTTAGTAACGAAGATTCTTTAAGGATTAGAGATTTTAACATATATAGACAAGATAGGGACATTCCTCATAGGTCAGGCGGGGGAGGGGTTGCCATTTTAGTTCATCGATCTATTAAATCGCATCGAGTTCAATTAGTTCACAGTAATCCAGGTCTGGAAATAATTCATGATAAAATTTACAATTGTCATCACATCGAAAATATAGTTTGTGTTTATTGTTCTAGTGAAATCAGTACTTCCTCTAGAGATTGGGATTATTTGTTTTCTTTATTTAATCGTAAATCTATTGTTTTAGGAGATTTTAATGGGCACCATGTTTCATGGTCTTATAAAACAGACACAAGAGGCAAACAAATATTCGATAGTCTATTGGAAAGCGATTTTGTTATTTTGAATGACGGTTCCCCTACTAGGTTTCAAATGGTAGAAGGTAATTTGAGACTATCTTCTCCCGATTTATCGTTAGTTACATCTGATATGTCGTGTGCGCTCAGCTGGTGTACTACTAATGAGACATTAGGTAGTGATCATATTGTGTTAAAGTTAAGGGCTAAAGTTGAAGTAAATGTTCTTATTCAAAAGAAACGTGATTTTAAAAGGGCAGATTGGTCTAAATATAACTCTTTTTTAAAAGACTCGTTTTCCGAAATTGCTTTTTCGATGGATATACAGGCCGCTTATGATAATTTTATTAGTCTTTTAAATCATGCCGCAGATAAATATATTCCGTACATTAAATATTGCCAGTTGCCAGAGAAAAATTTTAAGCCAAAACCATACTGGACTCCTGAACTGTCAAAGTCTATTGCCTTACGTAGACTAGCTTTAGCAAGTTTCAGGCGTAACCCTATTCCTGTAAATCATGACATATTATTAGATAGAATTAGAGAATCTCAACGTTTAATGCGTGTTGCAGAGAGGAAGGGATGGCAAAGTTTTTGTAACTCTATTGATGAAGGACTCTCTTCTAGAGAGATGTGGGGTAAGATGAGATGGTTTAAGGGTCGTTTCTCAGTATATGAGCAAATGGATTATGATTCGGCTTGCAAATTGTTACATAATCTATGTCCCGATTTCACTATGTTGCGGGATCGGGAAACTCGTAATTTGAATACGATTCTTGATATACCTATAACTATCGAAGAGTTAGAAAATAGTATAAAATCAAAAGACACAGCTCCCGGTATAGATGACATTTCGTATTCTATAATTAAAAATTTACCTAAAAATGGAAAATTGTATTTAGTCAAATTATATAATAGTATATTAGCTTCAGGATATGTTCCGATACAATGGCGCGATATTCGAGTAATACCTATCCCTAAACAAGGTACTGATAGTCAGTCTACTTCTTCCAAGTTTCGCCCTATCTCATTGATATCTTGTAATTGTAAGATTTTTCACACAATTTTAAATAAAAGAATGGAATGGTTTTTAAAGAAAAATATATTATTTTCTGAGGTAACTTTTGGTTTTAGAAAATCAAAATCATGTTTGGATAATCTCAGTTTGTTAGTTTCACACATTCAGGCCGGCTTTTCTAATAATTGTGCCATACTAGCATGTTTTGTTGATATTGAAAGTGCATACAACAATGTCGATTCGTCATGGTTATTAACAATTTTGGAGCGTCTTGAAGTTGGATCTAAGATGTGTACTTATATTTGGAATTTCTTAAAGGAACGGCATATTTGCATACAAACCGATAATACTTCGTTAGTTAGGTATTGCGGTAAAGGTTTAGCGCAAGGTGACCCTCTGTCGCCATTATTATTTAATGTAGCTTCACATAGTATTTGTAAAAGAATAACAAATGTCAATATTTTGCAATATGCTGATGATTTTGTTTTGTATGTTACTAAAAAGAATATATATCAGGCCTTTCATGAACTTCAAACTGCTCTTAATTTATTACCAAAATTATTGGCTGAATTAGGTTTGGAATTATCTCCTCAGAAAAGTAAATTGTGCATTTTTAAAAAAAGAGCATTTAAAGGATCTTTGGAACTTAAAATTAATTTTACTCCTGTAGAAATTGTTCAGAACGTGAAGTACTTAGGTCTTTGGTTCGACCGTTCGCTGACGTGGGGTAAACATATTAATGAAACTCATGCAAAAGGTTCAAAATTTTTAAATATTCTAAAAGTTTTAGTGGGCTCGGGTTGGGGAGTTCATCCTTTACACTTGAGAAGAATTTATATAGCCATTATTCGTAGTCGTATGGATTATGCCAGTTTTTTATATAATGACGCGTGTTACACACATTTAAAGAAGCTAGTTTTGATTCAAAACCAAAGTATGAGAATTATTGGGGGGTTCATTAAAAGCACACCTATTCATGTAATGGAGAGTGAGTTGGCATTACCTCCTTTACATACTCGTAGAAGGTATTTAGCTGGTAAATTTATTTTAAAAAGCAAGGTCTTGGAATGTAATCCCGTGTTGTCTTCGGTTGGTGAGTTGGCGGTTTTATGTAGGAACAATCGTTGGCGGAGACGTAGTATTCCGTTATTAGTAGAAACATATAATTCGCTGCAAGTAACTATGCATGTTAATAAACTTCTTGAAATGTTTTCCCTTAATAATTGGGTCAGTTATATTCTTATTGGACAAATGGTACGCCCCTCTATTACGTCTATTCTATAGATAAACCAAAATCTTCATACGGGTCTAGTGAACTTAGAAACGCGTTCAGATTAATGTGTGCATCGCAATATGTAGGTTTTTATAGAATTTTCACAGATGGATCCAAGGATTCTGAAGGTTCTGGTGCTGCCGTGTATGATCCTCAACAAAACATTAAGATTAGAATTAAAATTTCCACAGAATTGATAGCTATAACAGAGGCGTTGCCTTATATTAAATCAGTTCCTGGAAATAATTTTGTTATATTTACGGATTATAAAAGTGCACTTTTTCATTTGGCTCGATGTGTCTTGAATTTTCAAGGTCTACCGATAGCCTATATACTTAGTATGGTTTTCGAATTTCAATTATTGTCAAAAAACGTCTTTTTGCAGTGGATACCTTCTCATTGCGGCATAGTGGATAATGAAAAAGTAGACAGTTTGGCGAAACAAGCTTCCACAGATGGCATTCATAGTACATGTCTTGCTTCTTTTTCTGAATGTTTAAAAGTAGTTAGGAAACGGTGTTTTTCATTGTGGAAGGAATATTTTGATGAAAGGTCAAAATTGTGTGGTATTTGGTACAAAACGATTCAACCGGAACCTATGAATTCTCCTTGGATTAATAGCTGCTTAAATAGGGTTGATTTAATTTTAGCATTAAGGATACGCTCTGGCCACATTCCATTAAATAAGTTTGCATTTATGATGCGTAAGACAGATTCACCGGTTTGTTCTGAATGTAATATTATGGAGGATGTTGATCATATTTTGATGGAATGTATTCGGAACGAATCTATCAGATTTGATGTACAAATGAGGTGTAAATATTTCAAACAAGTGGGAGGTTGTAACAGTGTTTTGGCAGTTCCTTTATCCACGGAAGCCAAGGCATTGTATAAATTGGTTCGGTCGGGTTTGAGGGCAAGAAGCAGCTAATTGTGGCTGTTTCTTGGTCTCAAACTTGATAAGTAATTTTTTAAGGTCTAGTGGCTGTATAGAGCGACATAGTCGCTTAGTGTGACTAAGCTATTTAAATAAAAATTTATAAAAAAAAGAATCTACATCTTTGGTGTCGGACGGCACGGCATGATTTTGCCCGTCAAAGTAAACCTCTAAACAACATTTAATCTTGACAACACGTCAGACATCGAACGGGTGCTTGTGCGGATCACTTAGATGGATCAGTGAGACAGACCGAACGTGCGGAAAATTCACTTATAAAGCAGACAGTGTGCGGTATATCTTACGAACCGTCTAAATGAGGCCATTTGACGAGTCATTCCACAAAGGCAATAAATTAAGAATCATTTCAAATATAGACAGACACTCGACTATTGTAATGTGGATTGTTTTTATTTACTTGACTACAGTACTTATTTTTTCCATCGTGCGTTTCTGGTCCGCAAACGTGTCTTTTGCGTACTCTCAATGCGAAAATGGCAGAGTATTGATCTTCCACCATGGATGGCTTGGTCTCAAAGACAAAATAATTCCAAAAACCAAGTATGAAACGATAAGTACGATATGTTGCGGGAAAAAGGCCCTTAGTGAATGGCTTGTCAAATAGTCTCTTGTAAATACGCATATAATATACAACGTGTGAAATAACTCTAAACAAGTCGGGAACTTTTCCGAAATTACAAAATAATAATATTAATTTTCATACAAATTGACTCGGCTAGCTGATGAGATTGTACGAAAAGTAAAAAAAAAATATATGCAATAGGGGATCGGACTACTTTTTATTTAATAAATCCCAACTTCTTAGTTTCTGCTATCGAACACAAAAATAATTTTTGCTCTATCTTTAAAATTGACCGAGTTATAAAGGTTTGAAATTCAAGATTAGACAGAGAGGCACATATCCACTTGTGACGTCATTTGTTAGTAACGCAATATAATCTCCAAATATTTAGGATTGCGATTAGATAACAACTTAAATTGGCATACCCAAATCGACTATATCAAAAACAAATTATCATCATTAATGGGCTCGCTGCGTAGTATAGTTCGCTCTTTACCGCGCAGTATACGGTTTAACATTTACAACTCTCTAGTCAAATCGCATTTAACTTACTTAATTGAAGTTTGGGGTAGTGCGTCAAAAACGAAATTAACTGAACTCCAGATTGCACAAAATAAAATAATTAAGCTACTTTTCCACTACCCATATTTAACGTCCAGCTCAAAAGTTTACAAGGAGACCAAACTTATGACCATAAATCAACTATACATCTATCAAACATGCATACTTATAAAAAAAGTATTAAACAAAACCATTCACACGTCTATCAACCTTACACAAACAAACCAAATCACAAAACGTTCAACCCGGCGAGCCAGCTACATTGTGTTGCCGAAAACTCGGACTAATTATGGTAAGAAAATGTTTACTTTCGAGGGAGCACAACTGTTTAATAAACTACCTTCAAATATCAAAGTGAAGACTCGTTAAATGTATTTAAAACTAAACTGTTCCAACATTTGTGTACTTAATTTATATGTTTAAGTCAGTGTGCGACGAAATTAATTAATGTTCATTTTTTATGTTAATTTTCTCACGTAAGTGACTTTATGTCTTTGTTGAGAAATAAATGTCTTTAAACCTAACCTATCTCCATACATAAAAATCGTTTTTGAAAGAGACAGACATATTAAAACTTTAAAAAACCACTGTAAATTCGTTTTTCAACCGATTCTGTTTTTTTCTTCGCGAATCGTTTGCTACTAGTCTATATTTTAAAAATAATTTATAAAATATGGTAAATTTCTCTTATTTTGGAAAAGTTCCAGAACTATCATGGACCGAGTTACCACCCGAGAGGTTTCGCGTTAATTCACTAACGTGTATATAAGTGAGACCACACCACTTGGTTATTAGTACAGACGAGACACTGAAAATGGCAACAGATATTTAGAGACGAGCGGGCGAATAGCGCCTTCCACCTTTTATAGCACCCTTTTGCCCGCCATTTAGTTGTTGCCGTGACCACTTACCGTCAGATGTCTCGCTCATCCGCTTGTTTGCCTGGTCACTCGTCGATTCAACTATAATTTAATTAAATAAAATTAAACCCTAAATGCTATTGTTATTATTAGTACAAATTCTATGCCCGCTAAAACAGAAACTTTTGTGTTCCCGAGTAATATCACTGTAGCAGAGCAGAAATACAATCGATATAAATTAGGTTTCAAAGCAAAGTATAAAAGCTAGGACGCACCTGAACTGACATCCGATTGGTTCCTAGGGCTGAACCTGCAGCCTTTCGATAAGTAGCTCTTCAGTTTACCCAAACTGGCCAGAATTAGTCTGTAACAAAGCAAGCAAATAAAACATTACTTTTTTTAATGTATCTATAATATTTTGCATTCGGCCGAAAAAGTGTTAACCAGGTATTGGTGCAAAAAACAAATGAATCTTATTAGATCAGCAGTATAAAACAAACAAAAAAAAAACAAATTGGAAATAATACCTACAAAATGTTTTATTGACGAAATCGCGAGCAAAAGCTAGTATATAATGTTTACTTTAGCAAAATAAAATTTACTATGCACAAGACTGCTAACAATTTAGTGCTACAGTAATATCACATCACATTATTAAATGTGAAAATATATTTGGATGTTTAGATGTTTTCGGATTTGGATGAAATTTGGAGTGGAGATAGTTTGTAACCTGGATTAACACATAGGATAGTTTTTACAGGAAAATGCCTTATTCCCACGGGAAAATTTTACACAACGCGTGCGTAGCCACGGGCGGACCGCTAGTTTTTCATAAATATGTAAAATTTGTCCAACTTTGATGAGCATTAGCAGGAGAACGGGTAGTCCAAAAAATATGAACCTGGTCTCATGCTATGCAAAATTAAATGCCCTACAGCTTTTATGAAGAACGGTTTAGATATTGGAAGTACTTTACACGATATAACTGTAAAACCGCAAAAGAGGTATCCCTTATGGGGTACATTTTTACCCCCCACCACTTATACACAACTCCGCCGGGGGGGTAACATATTGGGCCACAAATGAAGCCATTAAATCATGGAGCACAAACATTTTGTAAGATTTATTTCTGATTACGTTTTTAAGCCTGCTGACCTATATGCGTAGTGCGACCTATATGCGACATTTACGCCAAGTGGTAATCGCTTAATATAACCATCTAAAAATTAAAAACACGAATGCGCCGCCAAAAACATTATAGCCGGTGTCACTCGGGCTGATGTAAGGATTCTAACGATACCCCAAACATCCAAATCTGTTCAGGCATTTAATAGTACATTGTTATACGAGGGGTGAAAGTAACTTATTTAGGGCCGAGACGGGGTTTGGGGCCTGAGCGTAGCGAGGGCCCTAATAGTTCGAGGCACTAAATAAGTCTTTAACCAGAGGTAAACACTGTGCTTTTCATTACGAATACAAAGAAAGTAAAAATAAAAACACGAATTAGCTAAAGAAAAAGTGAGTGACTTCCATATCTGAATCAGATGAACTCATTGTGAACAAAAGCCTAAAACTCGAGAAACAAATGATAATCGGATTGTTGCTTTCCCGCCTATTTTTTATTTTTTGCTGTGGCCGTGCCGGCCAGATTTTGAGCCATTATTTTTAATTTCCATCATTGAAAAATGATAAATATTTTGCCCAAATCTATTTTATTTTAAAGAAATAGTTGAAAGTTAATTATAATAAAATCATTTAGAAATATATATTCCTTAATTAATACTTAACTTTATGTTATTTCAATTTAACATTGCGCTGTAATTGAGTGGCTGTATAGAAAGATGGTTCAATAGAAATGTGAAATTAGAACCAGTTTTTTTTAATAATTTGCCAGAATGAATGAAAATGAATGAATGAATGACAGCTGTCAGTTGAAAGTGATTATCCCTCCGGGCTGAAAAGTATTACCTTCAATCCGCTCCTCAAGCAACTTCCGAACTACTTTCAGAGTATGAGTAATGAAAAAGTTATTATACATATATGAACCCTGAACACATTTTTCAATCAGCCTATTGCAGTCCACTGCTGGACGTAGGCCTCCCCAAGGGTACGCCAAAGCGCACGATCACCCTCATGCAGCCACCACCAGCGACCTTCTTCAGGTCATCAGTCCACCTGGCAGGGGGGCGTCCCACACTACGTTTCCCGAGACGCGGTCTCCATTCGAGAACCCGTCTGCTCCAACGCTCATCGGTTCTGCGACAGACGTGGCCAGCCCACAAACACTTCAACTTGCTACATTTCTGGACAATATCCACCACCTTGGTCCTCTGCCGGATGATTTCGTTTCGGATTTTATCCCGTAGCGAAATACCAAGCATAGATCTTTCCATAGCTCGTAGCCGGTGAGCCAGTTTCACTGTCATGTTCCACGTCTCGGCTCCTTATGTCAAAACGGGTAGGACACACTGGTTATAAACCCTGCTTTTCAGGCATTGCGGTAGCGGCGACGAGAAGATATGACGCAGTTTTCCGAATGCTGCCCAGCCCAACCGTACTCTTCTTGCGATTTCCCGCTCAAAGTTGTCTCTACCCAACTGCAATGTCTGCCCGAGGTAGACATATTCTTGGACAACTTCCAGCACTTCGCCATTTATCGAGATCGGTTCCGGAGTGATTAGTTCGTTGAACATGACCTTAGTCTTGTCCAAGTTCATCCGGAGACCGACTGACAGTGAGACAGCGTTGAGACTGTGCAGCATTTTTTGCAGATCCTGCAACGATTCAGCCATTATGACTATGTCGTCGGCAAGAACACATTACACTCCTTTTTTGGGCAGTCGTGTAAAAAAGGCAAGCTTTGTGGGATGTGCGAGTAACAGTGTACTGCAACGCGTTTTTATGTCATTAATTTTAATTTAGGTATTGCGGCTCGCTACTATGGGTGCATTCCGAATCAGATTTTCAGCGCTGTCAGCGATCAGAAAAGCAAAAAAAGTATGAGTTTTGACTGACAGTAATTCGGAACGCGATTACGGATGCTTTAATCGATTTCTATATCACTCACCCGAGGAAGGGCGGGCTGGGATGCAGCGGGCGCGAGAGGTACTCGGGGTGGAACTGGACGGACACGTAGTAAGGATGCGCGTCCACCACGGCCACCTCCATGCGCCGGCCCGAGTCGTCGCGCCCCACGAACCGCAGCCCGCCCGCCTCCAACTGCGCTATGTACTCCGGGTTCACCTCGTAGCGGTGCCGGTGGCGCTCCTCGATCGAGGTCTTCGCGTACAGCTGGGCTGCACGGACAGACCATCGTAAGGCAATTGACAATATTTCTAAATAATAATGGTGCTAGCTAAACATTTTATACCATTTAGATATTTACACTGTACGGAAAAAATAACACGGATTTTTTAGATTTTGAATTTCTGAGATAATAACTAATTTCGAAAAATTAACCGATGACGTCATATCACATCACGTCATGTCACAAAAAAAATTAAGTCTCATCACAAGTTGTACAACTATAAGTGGGAATGATTGGCTGAAGATTAAATAGTGTTGCCAATAAACTTCAGATCATCGTCATCATCATCAGCCATTTCTTACCCACTGCAAGGCATGAGTCTCCCCTTTTTCATGCCAACCTTTGCGATCCAAGTGTTGTTGCAAGTTACAGGTCGACCGGGTCGGTTTTTCCCAAGCCTTGGTCAAAGTCAAAGTCAAAGTCAAAGTCAAAGTCAATCTAGCCACATGACCTGCCTTTTGCCACTTGAGTTAATTTTAACCTTCGTATGAAAAAGTTAAAATTTTTGGTAAGGACAGGGAACCCAGTACCTGCTGTGCATTAAAATAAAACTTATATTTGATTAACTTACTTAATACGCTAGGTTCTAAGAATGTCGTTCTCGTTCCAAGGCGCATGGTCCCGCCGAGGTTGCCCGGGTGATGCTCTGGCATGTCTATCACTAACTTGTCGTCACAATTTGGGTCTACCTGTAAAACAGAATATTTACAAGTATTTTACATAAGTTAAATAAACATGTTTCACGACACACTTTCATTCACAAGCCATTTTGCGAGCCGTTAAGCCATATACATATATACTTAGTCAGGTCATAAGTATTGTCACACAGTAAAAACTTTTCTTTTAGAATGCTGGCCACAAAAAAGTTTATTGAATTCGAATTTCGAATTGTTCATGAAAATAAAAATGTATACTTTTTAGAATTTTACTTATTTTTAAATATGGAGTGGACGCTTAAAGAAGACCGTGTTGCAGTTATTGCGTTGCATCGTTGCGGTTACGCGCCAATTCAAATTTTTGACATACTGAAAATTTTGAATATAACCAAAAGATTCGTTTATCGTACCATCAAACGATACAATGAAGACTCTAGTGTAGATGACAGGTCAAGAAGTGGTCGCCCTCGGTCTGTTAGGACTCCAGCAGTGATAAAAGCTGTGAAGGCGCGAATTCAAAGAAATCCCAAACGTAAGCAGAAACTGTTGGCCCTTCAGATGGGATTAAGCAGAACCACGGTGAAAAGGGTGTTAAATGAAGACTTAGGGCTTCGGGCATATCGAAGAAAAACAGGACATCATTTGAATGCTCGTCTAATGGACCTGAGACTGAAGAGATGCCGCGCTTTGTTGAAGCGGTACGCGGGAAAAAAATATCGGGAAATTCTTTTTTCGGATGAAAAAATTTTTACCGTAGAAGAGAGCTACAACAAACAAAATGATAAGGTGTACGCACACAGTAGTGAAGAAGCGAGCAACCGTATTCCGCGTGTCCAACGAGGTGATTTTCCATCCTCGCTCATGGTATGGTTGGGAGTGTCTTATTGGGGCTTAACAGAGGTACATTTTTGTGAGAAAGGTGTAAAAACGAATGCAGTTGTGTATCAAAAGACAGTCCTGACGAACCTTGTGGAACCTGTTTCTCATACCATGTTCAATAACAGGCACTGGGTATTCCAACAAGATTCGGCGCCAGCTCATAGAGCGAAGAGCACACAAGACTGGCTGGCGGCGCGTGAAATCGACTTCATCCGGCACGAAGACTGGCCCTCCTCCAGTCCAGATTTGAATCCGCTAGATTACAAGATATGGCAACACTTGGAGGAAAAGGCGTGCTCAAAGCCTCATCCCAATTTGGAGTTACTCAAGACATCCTTGATTAAGGCAGCCGCCGATATTGACATGGACCTCGTTCGTGCTGCGATAGACGAATGGCCGCGCACATTGAAGGCCTGTATTCAAAATCACGGAGGTCATTTTGAATAAACTTTAGTGTCATAAAAATCTATGTTTTATTAAGTTCATTTTGGTATATAAATGGTTACGTAATGAATAAACTTGTTTCAATTATTTTATATTAAACATGTGACAGAATTTATGACCTGACTAGGTATGTCGTGGCCATATCGTAGAATTGATCACATCATGAAATTTTCGACCATTTCATGAAATTTTCACTGTCCATTGGCCACATCATGATGTGCCTGCCTTGGCCAGATCAATGATAAGAAATCGTTTGTCGATATGTTCAACTAAAAACGCAGCTACTTCATGAAATGGTCAAGATTATTTGATCATATCGTAAAATTAATACATTAATTGCCGATAGAGGCGCTGGAAGCGCTTTGTTTATGTACCAACATGGCGGCCGCGTTATTTCTCGCGGTGAAAAAGTGAATAATTCGTTATTAAAATGAGAAAGAAAAAAGAGTTTATGATGAAAAAGTACTCTGAAAATGTCTGTCGGACTTAGAGAACAATAAGTACGTAACATAATTTAGATTCTTATTAAATATTTCATGTACGTCCTATGTTCACGATATGGCCAATCGTGGACGACAAAATCGTAAAATCTTTACGATTTAATGATTTGGTAAAATTTAGTTGCCCACATCATGAAATGTGACTATTTCATGAAATGATCGAAAATTTCATGATCATCATCATGACATGATGTGGTCAATTCTACGATATGGCCACGACATTTACATACATACATATACATGTCACAAATATTAAATACTTTAAAAGAAATTAATTTTATTTTGGGACCAGTGTTTAAATAGACCAAAGTAGTCAAAATTACAAATAGTAATTAATTTGTTATGGCAAGTGTGCTACTTTGTCTAAAGTTTGGAACACGGTAACGGATACAGAGACTCAAATATAATGCAGTATTTTGGCTAGTTACTGGAGTTTCTTGATTTAACAATCTATATTTATACCTATATATTAAAATTTACTAGCATAAGCTAGTAAAGCTTTATTAGTAGAATGGCTTGTTAAATGACCTTATCTAAAAGGTACATAAAAGTTAAAATGAGTGTGTTTTAATTCTGAATTTTAAATCATCTATCAAGTATATGAAGAGATTGAAGGTACGGTTGATCTATCCGTTTACTACCTAGCCTAGTTTAGACGTAACATTCGTCACTTCGACATGTTATTATTATGAATGTGTAAACAATAACTGTTATTATCTAAGAATCATCTCATAAATTCTACCATTTTTATAGAAACGGTTTAATTAAATATATTTTTTATGCATTATGATAAGAAAATATTATATCGATCGGCAGTGGGGGTTGCTAAATTTTTAAACTGCGTAAAAATAAGAAAACCGTTTCGAGATTGCATGATTACACATTATACTTTCTTTATTAGATTACGCTAAAATTTCCAAACGTAATGATTGAATGACCCATTTGACCCTTTGTGACATCATACGACCACAAAGTAGTTAAAGAGGCGCGGGGTCCCAGACAGAGAGTCCACTCAGAACAAAACGCCAAACGCAAAATTTCCCGCACGCACACATTGACGTATCGTTTATAGGCGTTGCCACGCAGTTCCCAAAAAGTGTGCAAACAATGCTCCATAGCGTTTTCCCAAAGAGTGAGTGAGAGAGTGAGTCTGGCAAGATGACGTAATTATTTTTGAAGAAGGCGGCAGTGGCCCTTCTGTAAACTTTTTATTTTGTGATACGACCGTAACAAATTTCATATTCCCATGAAACAAAACATAAGAAAATAAAGGGCGCATTCCGATTCAGACTTTCAGCGCCGTCAGCGATCAGAAAAGAAAAAAAAACGTATTAGTTTTGCCTGCTGACAGTAATTCGGAACGCAATTACGGGTGCTTTAATCGATTTCAGCGCGTCTCGGAACGCAGGGAAAGTAAACGTTTTGACGTTTGGGTTTGACGTAAGGAAGGTTAATATTTCCTTGGGATATTTCGTATCATTGTCGTCAATCAATATACAAGTCGTGGCCATATTGTAGAATTGCCCACATCATGAAATGCTTGAGAATTTCATGATGTGGTCGCATTTCATGAAAATTTCGTTTAGGTTAGGAAGGGTGATAATCATCATCATCATTCAAAGTTACATTAATCGCTGATAGAGGCGCTGGAAGCGCTTTGTTTATGTATTAACGGCCGCTGACAACAATGTTGTTTTTCACAGTGAAAAAGTGAATAATTCGTTATTAAATGAAGAAGTTATAAAAAAAGAGTTTACGATGAAAAGGTACTCTGAAAGTGTATGTCTGACTTAGAGAACACTGAGCTCCTAACATATTCTAGATTTTTATTAAATATTTTATGGACATCCTATTTTCACGATATGGCCAATGTGGATGACGAAATCGTGAACTGTTCACGATTTAACGATCTGGTCAAATTTAGTTGCCTACATCATGAAATGCAACCATAATCTAAATTATCATTTAAAATAAAAATAACCGTTATTTTTATCATACCCCGTATATTATCATGTGGTAGTTTTTGTTTTTGATGGCCACACTTTTGTTTACATTTTTTATCTCGTATTATATTTTTAACTTTGTAGTGCTCACCTCAGTAGTGTTGGCGCCCTTCAGCCCCAGCACGTTCCTGGCGAACTCGATGACGGCGGCCTGCAGCCCGAGGCAGATGCCCAGCATGGGCTTCTGCGTCTCGCGGCACCACTGGCACGCCTCGATCTTACCCTCCATACCGCGGTGCCCGAACCCACCCGGGATTATCACGCCTCTGACAACAATATCAATCGAGTTTTTTACACGACTGTCCAAAAAGGAGTGTAATGGTGTTCAGGGTTAATATATGTATGTAAGTACGTGAGCTTTTTTATTTCACTATAACTTCTAAATGCCTGAACAGATAAAAAAAAGATGGATGGATGGTATCGTTAAAATCCTTATAGTGTCACTGGCTATATTTTTTTTGGCGGCGCAGTCGTGTTTTTAATTTTTAGATGATACTGATATTGTTACATGTCTAGTTGAGGACAATTCAGTATGCGCATTACACAAGTGAAGGACTTTTAATCCGACGACGAGTACAAAGACAGTTTGACAGGCATTTAACTACATTTTAATTAGGAATTTATTTTTATTTTCCTCGTCGTCAGATTTGAATGCGTGGACTGGTTAAAAGGGGTCGCATCACATGCTTATGTATTAGGTAAAGGTCGCGCAACATGTATGAACCTTAAAAACGACATTATTGTTCTCTCTCTAAACAGTACATAGGCGTGAGCCGAATAACCCTCACTTTTATGGAGACTAAACGAAAGTATTGAAAAAAAGGAACTCACTCGCTCTTGCAAAGATCCTGCCAGGCCCGATGGTATCCGACCGGGTCGTTGATCTTGGTCTGTTTCTCTAGGTTCTCTGCCTCGATGTAAGTGAGGTTGAGCTTGCATCCCGCTGCAATGCACGCGTGTTGCAACGCCTTAGTCACGCTCGCGTAACTGTCTTCGAGTTTCGTGTACTTCCCAACTAAAGCTATGTTCACTTCTTTGCGTAAGTTGTCCACACGCTTCGCTAGGTTGCGCCACTTTTGCATGAACCTGTTATTTTATTAGATACAACATGTTAATTAAATAATTCAAAGCCTCTTGGTTGGTATCTCAATCAAATCATGAATCCGAAAGAATTTTACAGAACTTACAAAAAGCTCTAAAATAAATTGATGCTTTTTGAAAAGTTGTATAACAAAACTGTCACTCGGTCGATTTTTCGTTATTTAGCTAACAGATATTGGTAGGTATTAAATTAGATAGGTAACACAAATTATTAGTGTAGAGTAGAATCTATGACTAAGAAAAAGATCATCTTACATCTTAAAATATTAATATAAAATAAGTATTTTGCTAACTTATCGCAATTTTCAATTTCTAATTTAATAAATGGCCAGGTTACCAAACGACCCTGCTACTTATGATAAAAGGCTTGCTTCTGGATGCTTTTTTAAATTAACTAATATCCATCAGCAACGGCACGTGGTACACCAAGCTCAGGTCGTAATGCAGGAGGTTGGAGGCTAGTGTAGTGCTATGATAGTGGTCGGAGGCTACTGTATTACTATGATAGTGGTCGGCGGCTAGTGTATTACTATGATAGTGGTCGGAGGCTACGTATTACTATGATAGTGGTCGGAAGCTACTTATTACTATGATAGTGGTCGGCGGCTACTGTATTACTATGATAATGGTCAGCGGCTAGTGTATTACTATGATAGTGGTCGGAGGCTACGTATTACTATGATAGTGGTCGGCGGCTACTGTATTACTATGATAATGGTCGGCGGCTAGTGTATTACTATGATAGTGGTCGGAGGCTACGTATTACTATGATAGTGGTCGGCGGCTACTGTATTACTATGATAATGGTCGGCGGCTAGTGTATTACTATGATAGTGGTCGGAGGCTACGTATTACTATGATAGTGGTCGGCGGCTACTGTATTACTATGATAATGGTCAGCGGCTAGTGTATTACTATGATAGTGGTCGGAGGCTACGTATTACTATGATAGTGGTCGGCGGCTACTGTATTACTATGATAATGGTCGGCGGCTAGTGTATTACTATGATAGTGGTCGGAGGCTACGTATTACTATGATAGTGGTCGGCGGCTACTGTATTACTATGATAATGGTCAGCGGCTAGTGTATTACTATGATAGTGGTCGGAGGCTACGTATTACTATGATAGTGGTCGGCGGCTACTGTATTACTATGATAATGGTCAGCGGCTAGTGTATTACTATGATAGTGGTCGGAGGCTACGTATTACTATGATAGTGGTCGGCGGCTACTGTATTACTATGATAATGGTCGGCGGCTAGTGTATTACTATGATAGTGGTCGGAGGCTACGTATTACTATGATAGTGGTCGGCGGCTACTGTATTACTATGATAATGGTCAGCGGCTAGTGTATTACTATGATAGTGGTCGGAGGCTACGTATTACTATGATAGTGGTCGGCGGCTACTGTATTACTATGATAATGGTCAGCGGCTAGTGTATTACTATGATAGTGGTCGGAGGCTACGTATTACTATGATAGTGGTCGGCGGCTACTGTATTACTATGATAATGGTCGGCGGCTAGTGTATTACTATGATAGTGGTCGGAGGCTACGTATTACTATGATAGTGGTCGGCGGCTACTGTATTACTATGATAATGGTCAGCGGCTAGTGTATTACTATGATAGTGGTCGGAGGCTACGTATTACTATGATAGTGGTCGGCGGCTACTGTATTACTATGATAATGGTCAGCGGCTAGTGTATTACTATGATAGTGGTCGGCGGCTAGTGTATTACTATGATAGTGGTCGGAGGCTACGTATTACTATGATAGTGGTCGGAGGCTACGTATTACTATGATAGTGGTCGGCGGCTACTGTATTACTATGATAATGGTCGGCGGCTAGTGTATTACTATGATAGTGGTCGGAGGCTACGTATTACTATGATAGTGGTCGGCGGCTACTGTATTACTATGATAATGGTCAGCGGCTAGTGTATTACTATGATAGTGGTCGGAGGCTACGTATTACTATGATAGTGGTCGGCGGCTACTGTATTACTATGATAATGGTCGGCGGCTAGTGTATTACTATGATAGTGGTCGGAGGCTACGTATTACTATGATAGTGGTCGGCGGCTACTGTATTACTATGATAATGGTCAGCGGCTAGTGTATTACTATGATAGTGGTCGGAGGCTACGTATTACTATGATAGTGGTCGGCGGCTACTGTATTACTATGATAATGGTCAGCGGCTAGTGTATTACTATGATAGTGGTCGGAGGCTACGTATTACTATGATAGTGGTCGGCGGCTACTGTATTACTATGATAATGGTCGGCGGCTAGTGTATTACTATGATAGTGGTCGGAGGCTACGTATTACTATGATAGTGGTCGGCGGCTACTGTATTACTATGATAATGGTCAGCGGCTAGTGTATTACTATGATAGTGGTCGGAGGCTACGTATTACTATGATAGTGGTCGGCGGCTACTGTATTACTATGATAATGGTCAGCGGCTAGTGTATTACTATGATAGTGGTCGGAGGCTACGTATTACTATGATAGTGGTCGGCGGCTACTGTATTACTATGATAATGGTCAGCGGCTAGTGTATTACTATGATAGTGGTCGGAGGCTACGTATTACTATGATAGTGGTCGGCGGCTACTGTATTACTATGATAATGGTCAGCGGCTAGTGTATTACTATGATAGTGGTCGGAGGCTACGTATTACTATGATAGTGGTCGGCGGCTACTGTATTACTATGATAATGGTCGGCGGCTAGTGTATTACTATGATAGTGGTCGGAGGCTACGTATTACTATGATAGTGGTCGGCGGCTACTGTATTACTATGATAATGGTCAGCGGCTAGTGTATTACTATGATAGTGGTCGGAGGCTACGTATTACTATGATAGTGGTCGGCGGCTAGTGTAGTACTACGAGGGCTGCTATTTATGTATCCGGAATAACAAAAAATAACAAACATCTATAACCAAATATAATTTTAATGGTTTTCAAAATATTCCCCGTGATGATCGATGCATTTTTTCATACGTTGAAACCAACTTTCGTAGCATTTTTCCATTCTGTATCGGGTATCTTCAAAACGTGCATTTTGAAAGCATCAACGGCTTCTACCCGGGTCGAAAATCGGTGTCCACGTAATTTGTTCTTCACGCTTGGGAATAAATAAAAGTCGTTGGGTGCCAAGTCGGGACTGTACGGCGGATGACCCGTCAATTCGATCATTTGACTATTTAAATACTCCGTTGTTGCGGCCGAGGTGTGACAGCTGGCGTTATCGTGGTGAAGAATTTTTCTTCGTTGTCGGTTGTTCTTGCGTATTTCTCCAAAGACTTCTGGCAAGCAAATGGTGGTATTCAGAATTAACCGTTTTACGATTCTCTAGTGGTACTGTAGCCACATGTCCACTAATACCAAAAAAGCAGGCAACCATTTGCTTCAAAGTGCTTTTTGCACGAACAACTTTAGTTGGGTTTGGCTCATTTTGGAACACCCAAACCGTTGACTGCTGTTTAGTTTCGGGATCATACGCATATATCCAAGATTCGTCTCCTGTGTAGATATTATGAACAGCTTTTGATGTACCACATTTGTATTTTTCTATAATTTTTTTGCACCAATCAACACGAGCCTGTTTTTGTTCAACTGTTAAGTTGTGCGGGATCCAACGAGAACAAATTTTTTTTACAGCCAAATGTTCGTGTAATATTTTATAAATACTCGTCATACTAATGCCCAGAAATGCCTCTATCTCGCGATATGTAACATGACGGTCTTGCATTATTAGTTCGCGCACAGCATCAATATTTTGTGGTACAACAGCCGATTTAGGGCGACCTTTAAAATTGTCCCCAAGCATACGACGACCACGATTAAACTCACTGAACCAGTGATACACAGTGGTTTTCGATGGGGCTTCCTCCCCAAAAGTCGACAAAAGTTGATCCATGCACTGTTTTTGAGTTAATCCACGCCGAAAGTCATAATAAATCATAGCACGAAAATTTTCGCGAGTCAAATCCATGGTGATGATAGACAATGAATTTAAAAAATGGCGCCACAATGTAAAAACAATTGACAGATGAATGAAACAAACTTTATTTTACAGCCAAAGAGTTCTATTTTTAAATGTTATAATTTCTTTTTAAATATTGTTTATGTAAGTGGCCAGTTCCGGATACATAAATAGCAGCCCTTGTATGATAGTGGTCGGAGGTTAGTGTCAATCAATCAGCCTATTGCAGTCCACTGCTGGACGTAGGCCTCCCCAAGGGCACGCCAAAGCGCACGATCACCCGCTTTCCTTATCCAGCCTCCACCAGCGACCTTCCTAAGGACATCAGTCCACCTGGCAGCGGGGCGTCCCACACTACGTTTCCCGAGACGTGTTCTCCATTCAAAAACCCGTCTGCTCCAACGCTCATCGGTTCTGCGACAGACGTGGCCAGCCCACTGCCACTTCAGCTTGCTACACTTCTAGACGATATCAACTACCTTGGTCCTCTGTCGGATGATTTTGTTTCGGATTTTATCCCGTAGCGAAATACCAAGCATAAGCCATAGCTCGCCGAGTGATATGTAGCCGGTTAGTGTAGTACTATGATAGTAGTCGGAGGCTAGTGTAGCACTATGGTAGCGGTCGGAGGCTAGTGTAGTACTATGATAATGGCCAGAGGTTAGGGTAGCATTATGATAGTGGTCGAAGGCTAGTGTGAAATGAATAGTTTATTAACTTTTGGATGTTACATCTCTTAGCTTCGTCATTACATTTTTTTGGGTGAGTTCACTACACGATGTGCGGACGTCGTGGAGAAGAACTCGCCAAAGAAACTCCACATTCGTCGCATCTTTTCGAGTTTATTTTTAGTTAAATAGTCAAGTCAAAAAGTCAATAGTATTTTATTCATACCTGGGCTGATTGATAACTGACCGAAACGACGAACTTAAAAAAATGATACGCAAAAAAAAATATTACATCTTTTTGAAAATAGAACGCCAAATTTGAATTTAATCGAACTGGTGAAATTTGTTTGATAGGACGTAGAACTTTCTCTGTCGTAAATTTTCTTAACAATGGAAAGAAACGAAATTCGTGCGGTGATAAAGTTTTACGTTTTAAAACAGAAAACAGCAACCCAGATTAAAACCAAGCTAGACAGTGTTTTAGGTAATTCTGCTCCTGCATTGAGTACAATTCACACCTGGGTAACTGATTTTAAACGTGGAAGACAGAGCTGCGAAGACGCCCACAGGTCTGGCCATCCAAATGAAGTCACGAATCCGGACATGATAAAAAAAAATCACAAAATTGTATTGAATGATCGGCGCTTGAAGTTGCGAGAGATAGCAGAGATGGTGAGCATTTCATCTGAACGCGTTTTAATATTTTGCACCAACATTTGGGAATGAAAAAGCTTGGGAAAGAAAATTAAGTGAAGAAATCCAGAAAAAACGACCACATTTGGCCAAGAAAAAAGTTTTGTTCCACCATGACAACGCACCTGCACACACGTCAATGGTTGCAGTCGCCAAACTCCATGAATTGCAGTTCGAATTGCTACCGCATCCACCCTATTCCCCGGATCTGGCCCCGTGTGACTTCCACTTATTCCCAAACCTGAAGAAATGGTTAGGTGGCCAGAGATTTTCATCAAATGAAGAAGTCATTGTTGCCGTGGACGAGTATTTTGAGGGGTTGGAGAAAACATTTTATCAAACTGGTGTAACGGCATTGGAGAAGCGCTGGACTAAATGCATCGAGGTAGAAGGAAACTACGTTGAGAAATAAATTTATTTTAAATAGATTTTTAAAGTTTTTCTTTGTCGTTTCGGAAACTTATCAATCAGCCCTCGTAAAACAATATACATTAAATACAATAATATTTTTTTTACAAAATTCATGCATGTTGAAATAGCCTGTCATTCAAGAAATCTATTCCCATGGATATCTGTGCTGTAAGTAGTCAGATATTCTATAATAAGCTTCTTTTATACAATTTTTATTTAATAGCTTTGAACTTATCTAATTTATTATTATTATCAGCCTATAACGTCCCACCAGTCCAGTCAATAGGCGTTTAACTCGTCTCTTCTCTTGCGGGGTCTGTCTTGAGGAGTCTATGCACTGCGTGACGACTCTCGCCCACCGTTCTGGATGCATGCGGCTTACGTGCCCGGCCCAGTCCCATTTTAGTTTCGCAGTTTTGCAGCCCACGTCAGCTATTTTAATATAAGAACGTAGGGCACTGCTCCTAATACGATCTATCAGTTTAACATCTAGGATGCTACGTTCCATTGCTCTCTAGCAAACCTTGAGTTTGGACTTTTGCTGATTAGTGAGTGACCAATCGGTAGGGACGTTATTGTAAATGCGTATACATAGTCGGCTAACATGAGCAGCCAACCTTATTTCTAGTATTAAAATAGTGTTTATCACCGTTCTTTTTAAAATTATATATTTCTTTTTAAAACAAGATTGTCATAGATATATTGAGACACAAATGCCAGAATATTGATTTCTTTAAACTTTTCCCTCAGTGACACTCTAGTCTAGGGCCTAGAGTCTAGGCCCTAATTTATAAACGAACAGCCCGTTTCTGCAGCGTAAAATACCATTTGCATTTGCAGCGTGAGTGACCCCACAATAAAATACCATAAGTCATTAGACTATGAAAGTAACTAAAGTAGACTATAGTACAATCTGACGGTGACATATATTGCTAAGATATTTGTTTTCTCTCAAACATGCATGGAAGTATTGTCATTATTTTCGAAAAAAGAACACGCGAAGTATCGAATTTACGGACAAAGAAAGTTAAATCCATTGCTGGAGCGTTTTTTGAATTGGAACATTACAACGCTGCTCCAGAAATGGTGCTGGAGTTATTAAATACTCTTTGATTGGATCTCTTTTATCAATCTTGGCATACCAAAGTAAGTCTCTTCTTCACGCAAAAAGAACGCTGGACGAAGGGGATGGGCTTACTTTCAAATGGGCACATTCGCGCACCAAAGCATCTTAGCGATGTCACATTACTGGTTCCTATAATTTAATATTAATTAAACTAAATGTATAATATAAAAAGTATGTTTTATTTCCCTGCATCCAAAAAAACCACTATATACGCCTCGGCAGAAATGGCAATTATCTGTCTCGTATTAGTGAAGTCCTCGCCTACGGCTCAGCCTTCAAACTCATACTCGACCTGCAATTGCCTATTTCGCGGCCTTTGCAATAATGTACTATTAATTTATTATAGTTTTGGCCACTGTTTTCCTGCATCCTAAGGTTGCCTGGAAGTTTTTGCTAATTTAGCATTATTTAAGGTCGCCTGTTGACCTTTGTTTTTATTGTCTTGTTCTGTATGTTTTATGTTTTGGTGTCAATAAAGTATATTTGTATTGTATTGTGTATTGTATTGATGGTGGCGCGACTAACCGTCCCGGGCGCGGCAGGGCGGTGGTGAGTTGCAGCCGCTCGGTGAGGTACTGCGGGACGCCCTGAGCTTCCATCAGCAGCGGCACGTGGTACACCGAGCTCAGGTCATGGATGCAAATCACCTGCCAAACGACCATCATCATCAGCTCAAATACGTCCCCACCGAGAGGCTCGAGCCTACGCTGAATCAAGGCGATCAGGTCGCCACGCTGACCAAGTGCGGGTTGGTACACTTCACACACAACCTTTGAATTTCTTCGCAGGGGTATGCAGGTTTCCTCACGATGTTTTCCTTCACCGTAAGAGCGTCGAATAAGCGAAAACACATTGGTACGTGGTGAGGATCGAACCCGCGTCTCCCGGACGGAAGACAGCGGCCCTAGCCGCGCCTTGGTGTATTGACAATAAACGTCCATGACACAGAATAAATAATAGTAGGTAAGGGGGTTCGCTCTCTGATAGAAAACATGCGAGTTTAAACCCAGTTACAACGCCACTAACATTCATATTTTACATGTCTCGATTGCGATCTTAATTGACAATATTTCTAATTCATATACAAAGATTAAAAAAACATTTGGAGATTTGGCTTAGACGCAATATATTTTCCCAGAATTATTCTACAGAATTAATTAATCCACTTAAATAAGAGATATTTGCAAATAACCTAAAAGTAGGCGGTTTAGCATTTTTGGCACGAAATGCCTTTGCTTTATATTGTGCTCATGCTTTTTTTCTGACTGAAACTCACCTTTACAGACATGACACTTTTTTTACATAGTGATCGTTCAATGTTTATGAGCATTAACATTCTGGATTCTGATAAATAAGACTAGATATAAGAGTTACGATACATTTATTGTTTCTCAAAGTATATTCCCTCGCAATTAATGCATTTTTGCATTTGCTGAAACCACTGTACGAAGCGGTTGGACCAGTCTTCCTTAAGGACCTTTTCAATGGCTTCATGGAACGCATTCACCGCCGGTTCAGGGCTCGTAAAACGTGTTCCTCTAAGTTTGTTTTTAAAGAAGTCACAGGGTGCGAGGTCCGGACTGTAAGGCGGATGCGTCATCAATTCCACATTTGAAGCCTTCAAATGGGCTTCTGTTACCTTAGCGGAATGTGTTATGTTGTTATTGTTGTGAGGATGCTTTTCGCAAACTTTTTCCAAGACTCTGGGCAAGCAAGTGTTGACGTACCAATATGTAGTCACTGTCCTTCGTTCTTCAAGCGATTTGTAGTGTAAAGTCCTGATTTGCCGAAAAGAGAAGCAACAATTTTTTTACCAATGCTTCGATTTTTTTGAACTTTCGTCGGCAAATCTTCAAAAGGATGACTCACTCTGCCCACTGGTTTTTTCTTTCGGGATCAAAGCAGTACACTCAGGTTTCGTCACCTGTCACGATATTCGAAACAGACAATAATTATCCTCCGCTAAACTTTTTTATCATTTTACGGCACCACTGGACACGCAGTCATTTCTGGTCCTCCGTTAAGTCATGCAGTATCCATCGAGTGCAAAGTTTCCGAACCTTCAGATGCACATGTAAAATGATTTGCACTTGGCTCATTCCAATGCCTAACAAAATACGAATTTGCTGGCAAGTTATTTTTTGTCAGTATCAATAAGTTGTCGTACGGTGTCAATATTAGAGTCTGAAACCGCAATCGGCGGCGGCCGACCTTCACGTACCTCGTCATGGAGATAATCACATCCACGTCTAAATTCTCCAAATCACGAATACACAGAGCTGCGATATGGTGCTTCATCACCAAATGCCAATTGAAGTCTCTGGAAACTCTCTTGTTGACTTAAGCCACAACGAAAATCATACAAATCATTGAACGAAAATATTCACGAGTTAAATTCATTTTGATACCGACACACAATTTTCGAAAGGACACGTCACAATGAAAAAACAAATGACAGTCTCGCAAATTAAAAAACAACGTTCCCAAAGAGCTCCATTTTCGTATTCCATAATTGTTTTTTCATTTTCCGCGTCCACTATATTACCACTCTGGTATAAATAGTGATTAGGTCCGTCAAAAAAAAAAAAGTTTTTTCATTCTTTTATTGTAAGTGGCCAGATCCAAAAACTTTCAGTATGCCCCACGTAAATCCTAAAGGTGTACTAATCGTTTTAGAATGAGCATATTTTTTAAATTAAAACATATATGCTTGGGCTTGATATTAATGAAAAAAAATCACGTGTGGTGTGTTTTTAGGTTTTTCATATAAATACTAAAAATTAACTGTTTAAAAATGAAATTTCTGTCAATAAATAATAGCCTACTAAGCGTTGCGGCGCTTATCACACTAATATTATAGATGTGAAAATATATATTATTTGGATGTTTAGATGTTTGTTCCGCTTTCACGCAGTACTCAACGGATTTGGATAAAATCTAGAATGGAGATAGTTCGTAACCTGGATTAACACATAGGGTTCTTTTTACGGGAAAAAGTCCTATTATTCCCACAAGACAATCTTACAAAACGTGAGCGAAGCCGTGAGCGGACTGCTAGTAACGAATTAAAATAGACATCAATCCTCGCGGCGAAATTCTATATTAGTTAGTCCATCATGTACCTTTGATAAGGCCGCTCCATCTGTTTTGTATTGAATTATTTAAACGCTCTGTCGCGGAGTGCGACTTGCCTGACCATGGTTATAAACTTTTGCAGTCACTATCATAACATTAAACAGAACTAACAAAACTATTGTGATAAGCCCGTAATGATACAATACACTAACCCATAGTTTAATAAGTACCTGTTCAGGTCCCACATGACAGAAGTTGGATATTTTCTCCTTGACAGTGTGGTCGATTGGCTTCTCCGAGCGACACAGGATAAGGTCGGGCGAAAGACCGAGACCGCGTAGCTCTCGTACCGATGACTGTGTAGGCTTTGTCTTGGCTTCTCCTGTAGCTTTAGGCTGCAAAGAATCCATGCAAAAATTAAAAGACACAAAATCAACAATATCAAACACTAGCAAACTTGTTGTCTATTTTTACTTACCATTGGTACTAGAGAAACATGAGCAACACAGAAGTTTTCTCTCTTTACTCGGAATTGGAATTGTCTGAAGGCTTCCACAAAGGACATACTCTCTATATCTCCTATGGTTCCACCTAGTTCCACTATACAAACTCTTGGAGGTGTCTTTTCTGGGGTCACTGGGATCTCTGCCACTCTCTGGACCCATTCCTGAATGGCATCTGTTATGTGTGGTATAACTGCAAGAAAAAATACCTACAGTTGTTAATTATTTTCTCAGATTATTTTATTTTTATTAGGGATAACAACAGCTAACATAAGTGCTTAATTATATAACATTATTATTCCTATGAAATGCCAATAGCAGTTATCCACTAAAGATATACCAGATAGAACAGAGCAGGTAAATAACATGATTAAAATCTAAAGTTAAATAATAACAAAATTGTGCTAACAAATTACGAATAAACAATTCCGAAAGGAAGGAAGATGAAGAAGCCGAAGTAATCGAGAGTAAATGAGAAAGGAATACATCAATATATAAAAATATATATAATACATAGATAAGTTAAAGACATAAGTACTTAGATAGAAAATATACATAAATAGATATATAAAAAATAGTCATATTACTTGTTCTATTGAACAAAAACAAACAAACAAAATAAAAAACAGTAAACAAACAAATCAAATAATTTTGTTTGTTATAAACAATTTATAATACACAAGCAGTTAAATATACATGTACTTCATTTAAACTGCCATGAATTGTTACAAATTCAGTTCAGTAGGAGAATCAGCAGTATGTTGATATAATTTTAACTGCATCGATTTTGCAATTTGAGAGCAGTTGCATCTTAGTCTTGTACTAAGTGGGCTACCCATTTTGACTCTGAAAACTTACCGCCTCTAAAAGTTCCAAGGTAGAACGAGACAAACTAGTATTATTGTGTGCTCCTTGATGAGCTTTATCGGCTGTGCTAGGTCTCAAGTTGGTACTCGATGACGTAAAAAGTACAAAAAAACAACACCTTTTTTTATCTTCTGCGGTCCAGGATTTGCTCAGGCAAACTTATAAATCTAGAAGCTAACCTTGTTCTGAACCTCCATGAATGGGTCCCATCTTGGTATCCTATTAGTTAAGCTTGGAGCGGCCCGCGCTCGTACTATCTGTATAGATAAACCTAAACTCTTGCCACAGCATCTCACTGTTGAGATTGACTATTAAAAGTAGGTTAGAGCTCTTTCTAGTCACTTTCCATTGAACAGTTACAAACTTAGAAAGTAGAATATGTATTTATTTTTATTTTATTTATTTAGTATAGAAACAAACAGTCGCTTACATGTTATACACAGTACAATGATAAGATAATACAGCGTAGACCTATAGTTTCCTAAAGAATATTATAATTATAATGAACATAAGGTTCAAGAATTAAAAATACACTAAAAGGAAATTAGTGCAGTAAACATAATCTATACGTAAAAGGTATAAACGTACATAATAATGTAAAGGAATTGTGTGGTAAAGGGTGAGTAACTGTGTGTACAGTATGTGTATAGGGGTGTGTGTGTGGTTGTGTATGTGTGTGTATGAGCAGTAGAGAGGAACTGTTGAGTGGTTAGCCCTACGACGACTGGCGTCTCGGGATCGGGTTTTTGGTATACAATATAAGACCATTATATTGTCCACTAACCAGTCAACAGTTCCTCTATGTGTGTATATGTATATGAATGAGGTAATAAGTGTGGGGATGGGAGAGGGGGAGGCTAGCCCTACGCAGACAAATGCTTGGGATTGGAAGACCACTAGCCTCCCTCCCATCCATCGGGTGCGTGTGTCTGTAGGGGTATATGTGTACTCCAGCGTATAGGTATATATACTATATAGCAATTATGTTATGTAATGTGGTTAAGTATAATAATAATTGACGCATCCACTAAGGGAAACCAACGTACAGGCAATAAGCATGAACAGAATAATATTTAACAAAATATAGCTGGAGTTACCTACTCACAAATGCAATCTAAACATTTTTTCTTAAATGTGTTCAACGTTTCGTTAAAAATGTCGATATCTACAAGTTTATCATTATAAAGTTTACATGCTCGCTTGACAAAACTATTATGAGCGTAGCAAGTTCTACTCATACCTACAGCAAACAGAGGCCTCTTTCTACAACTACGTTCAAGGCGACGAGGCACTCTAAAAGAAATCGAATGCAGCAATGCTGGAGCATTAATGACATTGTTGACAATTTTAAATAGAATCGTTGCATCAATCAGATCACGACGACAGTGCAAAGGCGTAATTTTATGCCGCTTGGCTGAGGCGGTATAAACAGAGTAATAGTGTCCAAAATGGTAATCGATGGCTTTAACAAACTTCTTTTGAATTCTTTCAATTCTTTCTTTGTGGATGTTATAGAGAGGATACCAGACTGAGCAGGCAAATTCGAGCCGGCTACGAACATATGCGTTATATAATATTCTGTAAGTAGAAATATTCTTGAAAGGTTTACCTAAGCGCAGAATCAATCCCAACTGCTTATAAGCTTTCTTTAACATAGAATCTATATGAGGGACGAAAGTTAATTTAGAGTCCATGATAACACCTAAATCGCGAATTTCGGTGACTCGGGTCAATTCCTTATTACAGATTCTATAGTTAAAGTTTACAAGTTGCCTCTTTTTGCTAAAACTGATGACAAAACACTTATCAGGATTTAAAAATAAATTATTCGAACTGCAGAATCTTTCAAATATATCTAAATCTTGTTGCAAAATAGCACAGTCATCTGCATTTCGTATAATTTTAAATATTTTGGTGTCATCAGCATACAGTAATTGATTAGAATTAACCATGTGTTCTGTGATATTATTTACGTACAGAATAAACAACAACGGTCCCAGATGCGATCCTTGTGGGACGCCGGAAGTGATTTTCCTGTATTGAGAAGCATAACCTCCTACAACAACTGCCTGAGTACGATTTTCAACATAAGACTTAATCCAGCGGAATAGATCGCCGTGTATACCAAGTCGCCAAAGCCTCAACAACATAATAATAATCTGTATGTACAATATGTACAAAGATAATAATAATCTATCCTACTTACATTCAAGTATTGATTGAATAGTAACACTTGAGTTACAAGGACATTCAACAGTAATGACATAACATTGACAAGCATAAATTGCACACTTATTAGTTTAATAATTTATAAAACTGGAATCTATTCTTTAAATTCTATCACACAATAGTTTTTTCTTTTATTAACTAAGATTAGTGGTGGATTTATCAGCAGGCTGAGTAGGCTGGAGCCTAGGGTGGCAGATTTTAGGGGTGGCAAACTTGGGGTCGAATATTTTTTTTACGACTTATAGAAATTAAAGATCATATTTATATAGACCTAAATGTTATTAGGATAATAAATTAATGTTTCACTATTATAATAATAATAATAAGACCTTTCATTCCGAATTTATAGTACAGTTTCAAATTTCAAATTATATCCCTAAAGGCGCGTTTCCATTGTGCAAGTGCTTGCATGCAAGTATGACGTCACACTTGCGTACAAGTTACTTGAATTGTAAACTTAAAGCCACGTTTCCATTATGCAAGTAGCCTGCATGCAAGTTTACGTTTCCATTACTCAAGCTGCATGCAACTTGCAACTTGCATGCAGGCTACTTGTATAAAAACGCGGCTTTAGCTCGGTGTGCCTCTTGGCAAAGGCCTCCTCTAAATCTTTCCATCTGGAATAGTATGTAGTTTTTATGCTCATCTATTTTCTCTCCCAATCTTCTCATTTCACTTATGCCTAGAATGTCGTATTTGATGTCTTCTAAAGCTTTCTCTAATTCTAATAAACTTTCGTGCGTTCCAAGAGTTCTTGTGTTGAGTGTTGCAATGTGGAATACTTTACTTCTTTTCATTGGAGGGTGATGGTCTGACATTAACGCGGGGACCAGCCATGGTGGGAATCTTATTACGTTGTTAAATTTTTTCTTTTACTTTTACGTTGTTAAGTTGTTAGGTTTTTCCTGTTGTGTAATTGCTAATGTTTACTTGTGTTGTGGGGACGTATATGAGCTGGTGATGACGAGTAAGATCTGTTGCAATGGACTTGCTCTTGTTTATTTGTTTAATTAATTTTAGTTGGGGCCGTTACTATAGGTTTGTAATTTTCTGTAGTTTTAGGTGATCCGGATGGTGACCTCTTCCTCTTTTCAGTTTGTTTTTCTTTAACAATTATTTTGTCATACCGGATAAAGGCTATCTTCCCTTTTTTTTTTCACTTTTATATTATATTAAATTTTGACCGAAATGACTGGAGTGAATCATCAACTCTTACAAAAAAGCGATTCAGAAAGCTTAATTATGTTATTCATTTCACTTTTCTTCTGCAAGAATTTTGGTAAAACCTGATACTTGATGTCTATGCAAATTCAGAATTATTATTATTATTATTATTTATTTTATTAGGCAAGCAGTTGAAACAACTGATAGTAGAGCCTGTATCCAAATTTTCATTTTCTTTTTAAATTTGCAAAATGTTTAGTTTATCCAAACTTGGATTTACAGTGCGCTGCGCATGGCACTATATAAGGTCGACCAATAAATTGATTTTTCACCCTAAGGGTGAATGTCACTTGCAAATTATAGAACAACAAAGATTATTTTCGTTTGCAGAACGATCTGTCAAATACCGAGTATAAACCTAATTGTAATTTTTGATAAAGATTGGCCTGCATGGCGATCACAGGGTGTATGAGGACAACGCCAACGGCAGCAATGGAGGCCATGTTATGTCTTCCGCCACTCCAGCTGTACATACAGCAGGAGGCTGCCTCATCAGCGGTAAGACTTAACACCCTAGGACTATGGAGAAACAACAGGACCCCGCACGCCGCCATTCTAGGGGAAGTTCACAAAAATTTCCCCATCTCAATGGCTTGCAGTGACAGGATTCCAAAACAGTTTGTTTTCGATAAGAAGTACAAAATACAATTACACGAGGACCATCGAGTTGAAGGGCTCAGAATCTTCACCGATGGATCCAAAACTGAGGCAGGCACGGGTTCAGGAACCTTCTCGGAGGACCTAAACATCAAGCTAGCCCTCCCACTGGGTGCCCATAATACAGTTTTTCAGGCTGAATGTATGGGCATCATCACGGCCGCTAATGCTATAGCATCGAGAATGGTAAGAAACTCCTCCATCCGAATCCTCTCGGATAGCATGGCCGTCTTACTAGCCCTAAAAAGCAACACCATCAACTCGGGACTAATCTACGAGTGTCACAAACGACTAATGGAGGTATGTCAACACAACCGCGTAACCCTTCAATGGATAAAAGGACACAGCGGATCTAGAGGTAACGATGCAGCGGATGAGTTGGCTCGTAGAGGTTCTAGCTTAACAGCATACGGACCCGAGCCTATCATCCCTCTTCCCTTCAGGATGGTACGTACATTACTTAGAGAATCAACTAGGAACGAACATGCCATTCTTTGGACGAACCATGAAGAGTGTAGACAGGCGAAGATCCGAATCCTCTCGGACAGCATGGCCGTCTTACTAGCCCTAAAAAGCAACACCATCAACTCGGGACTAATCTACGAGTGTCACAAACGACTAATGGAGGTATGTCATCACAACCGCGTAACCCTTCAATGGATAAAAGGACATAGCGGATCTAGAGGTAACGATGCAGCAGATGAGTTGGCTCGTAGAGGTTCTAGCTTAACAGCATACGGACCCGAGCCTATCATCCCTCTTCCCTTCAGGATGGTACGTACATTACTTAGAGAATCAACTAGGAACGAACATGCCATTCTTTGGACGAACCATGAAGAGTGTAGACAGGCGAAGATGGCCTTGCCAACCCCCAGTGCCAGGCTCGCTAAGACCCTGTTTCGGCTAAGTAAACCACGCTTGCGTTTGGTGACTGCAGCAATAACTGGTCATGGTTCTTTTAACAAACATCTATATGTCCTAGGTGTTACTGACAGCCCCCTTTGCAGAGCCTGCTTGGAGGCAGAAGAAACGGCCGCTCACGTCCTCATGGAGTGCACGGGAGTGGCGGACTACAGGGCTAAATACCTCAGTCAAACGAGGGACCTTCCAGGGATAACCGGTAATGTAAAGGGCCTACTGGGTTTCCTGGAAGAGTTGGGTTGGCTCGAGCATTCCCACCCACACGCAAAATAGGCGCATTAGACGTCGAGTTGCGGAAACCAGCCCGTAATGACTAATGACTAATGACTAAAAACTAATTTTTGATAACTAGGAAATTTAATGAAAAATGGTAAACCACTTTCTTGGTTGACCTTGCCAGCAACAAATTGTTTGGGAGGGAGAAGCTGCGATTCCACCAGGGATGTGTGAAGAAAATCAGTGGTACAAGGATAAAAATGAGGGGTAAGAGGTTGTGTAGCAAAGCTGTGAAACGGTGGGCAAGTCGAGTTGCTCACAAAAAATGTGGAAAATTTCATTTGGTCCACTGAGCCCATGGCTCGTTGTGGTGGGTTGAGTTGACTCCAAAGTCAGATGAGCAGCGAGAGGGAGGATGAGTAAGGGCGTTTGCGCCGAACGGTGTGCGTTGCGCCGAGGGTGGGCGATGGCAGGCCCGGCCGATTGCGATCTCGCGGAGAACAATCGTGTGGGGGAACCCAGTATTCTCGAGGCTTAAGGCGTGGGGGGCACCAGGGCTCACGCGGCGCTCGGGGGGGCTGGCTGGTAGTAGCAATAGCCGTTGCCAGGCTGGCTCTCCTTGAGTAGTCGCTGGGGCCACTGGGTCACCCCATGCCAGAAGCGGAGAGAACAAGGGATAGACCTAACACTACTCACCTACCATGAGTATCACGCGATACGGCTGAGCTGATGCGGCGCTATCATGAAAGGAGCATCCATCAAAACTGGGATTAAGGGTGAAATAGTTCCTGTATATGGAGCAGGTCACCCGTCTGCGCTCCTCGCAGACGTCCCCCTTATACATACATACATACATACATACATACAAGGGCGTTTGCGCACTACACATATCCAGTTCTTATTCTATTCTGATCCGTTTCTGATCCGGTCTGGCCGTCCTAGTAATTGTATGGATGCTTACGCACCTTTACAATTTTTTTACGGATGAAGAATGAGGTACATTGAGAGGAACGATCGTGCTGCTAGTGATGTGCCAAATTGGTTATTTTTTAATAAACAATCTATTTACATGAAACAAACTATACGAGTAACGTGAGCAACTTTATTGCGGGATCTACATAAGTAGATACACTTAAAAAAGATCAACTAGTATTCGAATTCTGTAAGTACCCGAAATCTATACTCGAGTACAGTTGTCAGTCAGTGGTAAAGTGGTAATCATTTGACTTTGAACGCTATAGCATTATGGTCGAGATTTGTAACTGACGTTTCCACTGACTTGCTGTTGACGGTACCTGGGTATTATTATTATTATATTAAGGACAGGCAGCATATTTTGCTGATAGGTCCTATACAGTGTATTCAACTGCTATATTCTGAATTCTCGAATATGTAAGTACTTACAAGGTATTCAAGTCAGTACTCGAGTCAGCTCGACTCGGCACATCACTACGACAATATTATGCAATATCGTCTCAAATACAAATGAAAAACGGATCGGATACGGATTAGTGCACAAATGCTAGATGTGAATTTACCATCCGTTTATACAGAAAGACCTTGCTTCACTAAGACCTTTTCCACAAAAGGTGAGTTGAGCTAGGCTAAGAAATCTTTGGGCTGTAAAAATAATCTAGGATCTAGATACACATTGATCTATCTCCTAGTCCAAAAGGTGGTGCAATTAAGACGAATGATAGTGCACAAGGCATAAAGTTAAAATTTAATTGTATATTTTTTAAATTAATATGCTTGTAAGAAAATAGGGTATTGAATTATAGAGGTCCATAGGGGCAGCAAAATTTGAAAACCCTATTGGCGGCAAATGTGTAAATCTGCCACTGACTAGGATATTTAGCATCTATAATTGAGTAAGAATTTATTAATAAAATTCCATCCATCAATTCTGTCTTTCAAAGTATGCTGTGTTTGTCAATATAAGAGGCTTAGCAAGTGCTAGTCAACAATTAGTGTAACAGCGTACAAGTGTAATAGGTTCATTATACTACTAGGCAATATACTGTTGACTAAACAATGGTATTTTACCTACAGCCAGACCATGGCACATACCCTGAACAGTTTTCCCTAGGTAGTCGCCTTTTCTCTCGCGTTCAATAACTTGTTGGTAAATTTTCCCAGTAGTGATGTTGTTATCACGATGCAATGTGATGTCCAGGAAGCGCTCATAGTTGCCAAGATCAAGGTCGACTTCCCCGCCGTCATCCAACACGTAAACTTCACCTATAACGTAAAAATAGCCTCGTTACGAGCGCCAATGTAAATAAAGAAATATACAGAGGTTAGGTTCGCAAACTGCTCCCAACTTACCATGCTCATAGGGCGAGAATGTCCCAGCGTCGATGTTGATATAAGGGTCAATTTTTATAGAAGTAACATCGATGCCACAACTTTTCAAAATCGTACCAAAGGAACTTGCAATCACGCCTTTCCCTACACCACTTATAACGCCTCCAGTCACTAGTATATACTTCATGTCTGGCATTTTAACGAAGTAAACTAAATTTTATTTCAAATTGTACAAAATTTAATAGACTTCACGAATTAATTCCAATTAAATTTGCTTCCACATGTCATGTCATGTGAATGAAAATGTAAAATCAAAACTCAAAGCAACTGCGCTGCGCGCGCCATGTGTTTTTAGGGCGCATTCCGAATCAGACTTTCAGCGATCAGAAAAGCAAAAAAATGTATGGCTAATGATGTGCCGGTCCCGGTAAATTACTTTTGTGTGGACTTAAACAATGGGAAAGTTGTCAAAATCTTCTATTTTTTTTATATATTTATATGTCACAATATTAAGTTTTAGGAGACAAATCACAAGTTATATTTGAATACTTACTAACCTAAGAGATTTCGTATATTCCCAATGTTACCGGGAACAATCACCGGAAATTTCCCACATGCCTGGGAATATTCCCAAAACTCCCAAAAAAATGGGAATATTCCCAGTGTTTTTAAGAATATTCCCAATGTTTCCGGGAATATTCCCGGGCAGATTCTGAAAGTTTTAACTGTATTTTAATAAGAGAAAAAGAAACACTGACATTAAATTTTGATACTTTTTATTCATGTGTGTACAAATATGCGTTATCAATATAATCAACAATTAAACATCAATAAAATTTTAGTATTAACAATTTTAAGTATACTGAAATAATTAACAGATTACAGAACGATCAACATGTTTTTCATAAGTTATAGGTATAAAACAAAGCAACTTTTTTATAATCCGATCTGTTTTTAAATATCAATAAAATTTCAGTATTAACAATTTAAATTTTACTAAAATAATTAACAAATCACAGAACGATCAACATGTTTTTCATAAGTTATAGGTATAAAGCAAAGCAACTTTTAAAATCCGACCACAAAGATTCAGATTTATTTTTAACAACGAAGTTTGTATGTTTAAATACGTGCACCAAGTTACAAATTAAATAACAGGTAACTAAAAAAGGGCGCTTTCATTGTTTGATGACCTTGTTGCCACTCAAATAAAGAGATTCGCAAATAAAGTGTTTTTTAAAGAGGAAGCGAGACAGTTGATCCACATCTTACAGTCAGCATTAAACAGGCAAACATCTACTTGGCTGTATGTAACTAACAAAACGACTAATACCTATAGTACCTATCTGTAATAAAATTACAGTTTTCTATAGTACCAAGCTAAGGTGCGAAAAGAAAAAAAGGCAGACATCAAGGGTCATTTCTGTGTCTGGGTATTGAATATTTGTCTATCTTTGACACCCATACTCGTAGTACAGGCCTTGCCTAGTTTTGGATCAGATGACCGTGAGTGAAATCTCTCACTTAAATAAAATAAAATAATCTAAAATAATCAATTTTGCAAATTAAATCATACTAACCAAACCAGCCAACCAACCAACCAAACTAAATTAAAACACTAAGTAAAGAAAGAATTCAATATATTAAATGTTTCATGTGTAGGGGAATATTCCCGGGAACATTGGAAACTTTTGGTAACTTACCGGGAATATTACCATAGGGAAAATACTGGGAATGGGAACATTCCCCACGGCACATCTCTATGTATGGCTGACTTGTGGCTGACAGATTTTGAGCGCGTCTCGGAACGTAGGGTAAGTAAAGGCCTTTACTGACTAGGTCAATTGCAATTCTAGTACCTACTAAATAACTGCAACTGCACGTTTACGCTTGTCATTTTTTTTTTTATATTTTATGGCCTGGTTACACGACCTTTAAGCCAATACGCTTGTCATTTGAGTCGTGCAGGAGCAGTGCAGTTCAAACAGACGTATTCTACTAAAATTTCCTGCACTAAAACTACGAGTACACGACCTCCTGCACCTCAACTACATGAATCCTGCAATAAACCTGCAATATAACTAATACGGGAAATGTACCATACACATGAAATTGATTGCCTGGGTAGGGTAGGTGATATTGAGGCCAATTGAGGCGGAACAATGGATTGTTCCTCCTCATGTCCTACAAACTCCTCCTAAAAGAGACCGAACATTTTTCACAATGCAAAACCGTATATTACAAGTTAATCTGTGATGCAAAAGTTGAGTGGGGCTCATGCTTGTTTCCGTTTTGTACAGACCGTTTTTCGTGTTACCGTTTTGTACAGACAGTTTTTTCTACATGCTTGCCTTGGACGGGAAAAACTGTGCGAGCAGATTTTGACCGACCCGTTTTCTGCCATTGAGCTATTATTACTACGTACTTATAGAGAAGACACCGCCCCATCTCAAGCGTTCCGTTCAACTGTGGCCAGCTGGCCACAGTTCACTCAGTTGCTTACTAGCTCTTGAGCGCTTCAGTCTTGTTTGTTTCAAAGCGAAAAAACGTGAAAAATCATCAAATATGCCCTCGTGTGTGTTATGATGTTGCACTAATAATTCTAGTAATACGGCGAAGTGCAAAGGAACAACTTTCCATCGGTGAAAAACTAGATATAATCATTTTTAAACTTAATTCGAGCAAAATATTTAGCGGACGCCATGTTGCGTCATTTGTCATAGATGAAACAATTAAGATGTGACATTTGGGTGTGTAACAAGAGTAGATCATAATAATTTTTTACAGTGGAAAATTATAATCTTACACATTATTTAGTAATAAAATTAGTAGTAAATCAAGAAAGATGAAAAACAATTGTTTTTTTTAATTGATCGTTTTCATTGATTGATTGTTTGTACAAGTAGATATTATTTATTTATTACGAGATATTTTGTAACATTGTATTACTTCAAGGTTTCCACGTCTGGGCCGTAAAGATAGGGAAAAATTGATAAAGTTCATCGAATATTGTTTGTTTCGCAGAGTAAATTCAGTACTTATAACTAAAATAAATATTATAATTAAATTTATTTGTCAGACATCTTTAAATGTTCCCACCTAATTGAATAGGCAGAATATAAACAAAGTGTCGCGTCTATGACGGTGACATCGCATCTATGACTTATTAGCCGGCCCCCGCGCGCCCCGCACTGCCGCGCTTGTTGCACAGATTTTGTAGGCAGCGTCTTTTCTAGTACGTAGTACATTATACTTCAATGTTTTCTGCAGCCATTTTTTTCCGTTCACGTTTTGCGCACTTGAATTTTCCAACCATTGGCCTTTTTGAGAAGTAATCTTCTGCGGTCGCCGGCCGCTGCCGCGACATGCTCGCTCCGCTCGCTCGTCTCCCTCCGCCTGTTGTTGACAACAGTTTAACCTAACCTAACCAAAGTGTATTATTCTTCCTGGGTGGTTTTATTTTTATAGCGGGGGGCTGCGCCCCCCAAACCCCCCTTGCTACCCAGTAAAAGACAGCGAAAAAACACAGATTACTAAAGTCGACCCATTATTTTGACAAGTAATCAGTGGCTTAGAAAAACGCGGCGTACCAAAACAGTTGCGTTCAAAACTGCACGAACACTTTTTTTTTGTACAGATTTGTTTTTGGATGCAACTTTTTAGGCATCCTCGTATTGAATGAATACGTATTCGTTGAAAACCATGTACATCAAAAACGTGGCGTACAAAACCAGGGGCGGTCATGAAGGTTTCCCCAAAAGTTGCTCAAGTTTAACTTCAATAAAACTTCAACAAAACTGCTGCCAATGGCTGTATTCCGAATCAGATTTCACGGCTCAAAGTACTGACAGCGATTACTCGCGTACCGATTCAGAAATCGCGATAATACGGCTCATGAGCGAAATCAAAACGGAACGGCGTTTGAGCGCGCTGAAACTGCTTATAACTCAGTCTTGCCAGATGTTGATTACCGTACCAAAACTGGCAAAATTCTAAATTATTATACGTATTAAAAAAGTATCATACAGCTGTGAAAACAGCACTTTTCGCATGGGTAGTACCCAAAATAAGAAAAAGTATGCGAATTTTTAAAAATGGAGATGTAAATAGGCACATGAAATTAAAAATATACAAAAAAGAATGTTTGATATTTACATTTATATTTTATCAGATTGCCTATGATATTTTCTTATGTATGTATGTGCCTGAGTCAAAACTATCGTAATATATAAATAACCTACTCGATACTTTTACTATCGAACATCTGGCAGCCCTAACCTACAAAACTGATTGATTTAAAATATTTCAGTAATTTATCTCCATTTCATAATTGAATAACGTGTTTTTAATTTTGTTCAACCAAATAAATATAAGACACGTTAATTTTACATTTAAACATTTAACTTTTAAAAATAAATAAACGATATGTCAAAGTCGAATTTGACATTAAATCCATACAGTAGCTCAAAAGTGCAAATGCCAAATTTTATTACCTAATTGTTACCTTCAAAAACTTTAGTCAAACCTTTTGGGAACCGCAACGAAAATGACATAACATAACTTTGAAAAAATGTTCTTGTAATGGGAAAATACTTTTTACATATTTTTTACAAATTTTTTATTAACATTTCAACCCATTTCATCACATCACACCCGCGATTCTGACAAACACGGAATGTTAGGTGGGTACCGAGCGGCTCGAGCCTACCCTGTATTAGGTGATTAGCTCTCTATCATATAAATAAAACTGAGTTTTATGACTGACATCCAATGTAATCAAAAGTAGTCACGAGATATATCTGTATAAGTTACAACTATAGAAAAAAATAATGTAAGTAGGTATACTATGTAGTAGGTAGGTACTGGATGTAAGTATACAATATAAATACACTGATAAATCTTTTTGGAGGTTGAGTGAAATTGGTTTGCAACATCAGAGCGGTGCAAGTGCAAACAACTACATCTAATATGGTTTTGAAGATACAGCTTCAATTCCACTCAACTGCCAAAGATAGCCAATTCAGCAAAAGCTATCATTCGCTGATCATCCTGAGCATAACCATGTAGCTTGGGCGAAATGGTTCCTTTTGAAAATCTTGCACTGACTGACTGTTTAGTAGTGACGATCTTATAACCAGAAGACTGATTTAAAAATAAAATTATATGTCTTATAGGTACTCTAAGTGAATTTACTTACTTACTTACTTTTTATTTACTTTACTGATGATGGCACTGTAGGAACAAGCCATAGATACCTAAATACAATTAGAGATTTTCACTCCATACAACACTTTGAAATCCATGTTTAGTAATTATAAGCTATTCTTTTTCATAATTTGTAAGAACAAGAACTCATCTTGTACTCCATCCCCATCTCTACCAGTCATCAACTGTTTCATGAAGCTCTGTCAGTTGAATTTTTTTGCCACTCTTTTTCAGTTATTTTGAGAGATTTTTCCTGAAAACAAAGATTGTTCATAGTAAAAAAACAAGTGAGGAATCAAGCAACACCAATCAGTAACCAACATCAACCAGTATACCTACATAAATACCTGTTTCATCTTCAAAAGAAGGCGTACACTTGTAGTGAACGGGGCATCTTGCTTTGACTTCGATAAATGTTTTTGTTAAATCTTACTTTGAATAAAGACACTTTTATCTTTAAATAACTTAAAGGCTTTCATAATCTCTTTTTCCCATTTTCAAATCAAAGAAATCTTCTCATATCAATTTTTTTGGGTTTGAACCCTAAGGTTCTAATAGCCACTTTCAATTCCTTGGTGTCTATCTGCTCTGTATTTTCTGTGTTGAACAAGTTGAAGGCTTCCTTAATATCCTGCCTCTGTTCTTCAGAAAGCTTGAACTTATGAGCTCCTGAAGGAGCAATAGAAGACACGGTTTTTTCGGAATAGTGCTTACAGAGGTCTTCTTCTTAGTCGGACACTCTTGTCAGAGTGTTCGTGGTTGCGCTGACGAGGTACACGGTGGAGTGTTCGGTGCGTCGATATCTTTTCCGAGGGTAGCTCTCCTGGCTATGTGCTTTCATTTCTGACGGTTAGAGGCGTCGCGAATACACTGGACCATGGTGGACTCAGTAGCCTTTGTGATGGCGTCTATCCAAGGGGTTGGCGATCGACCGCGTGCTCTCTTGCCTTCCACCTGGCCCTGAACTACCACATAGCGAATGCCTAGGGCTGCCAGAAATCAAAAGGATGAAATGTTTCAATGAAAAGATCGAAGTTTACGTCTGCCATTTCCACTTTACCAAGCAACTTTAAGATACATAGCTCAATTAGGAACGAGTGGCTCTGTGAGCTGTAGACCTCGCGAGTTTGTATATTCTCTTTATATTTATTTTTTCTCCACAAACATCCCCGACCTCTTGAAATTTATTTCTCAATTTTTTTTATTGGTTGAGAAAAGAAAACAGCCTCAGCGGTAGATCTTGTAAGCTAGCATCCCCATAACAAAAATAATCGATTCGAAATATCGAACCTGCTCTCAAAATTTCACGAAAATCGGTTGAGAAACGCGACCTGTAGAGTGGAACAAACAGACAGATGGACAGACAGACATACAATTAAAGCAATTTTGGCCAAGTTGAAACGGCTTGGTCAAAAAATAAACGTACAACCAGCGTTCCATTTAGTCTCAATAAATCAGCTGTACTTTGTTTTAAAAACTTATAGAAAAAAAATATACAAATACCTACCTATTCCTTAAATAGTATAAACATATCAAGAAAAGCGCACTAGTACGTGTAGCAATCTAGATAACAATATTAAGTATTACTAATTGGATAAAATAATGTTTCGAATCCATTTGAGGTTAAATTGGCGAACTATCGCTTTAGTTAGTGTTTGAAACTTATAAAACATTTTATGTACCTACCTATTGCTTAAACTTACAAATATCAAGAAAAACACTAGGACGTGTGGCAATCTAAATGTATTACTAACTAAAATAAATAAAGTGCTTCGAATCCATTTTGTGGTTAAATTTGCGAACTATCGCTTCCACTTTTATAATTTATAGTTGGTAAAAAGTCATTACCATTAAGCTATAAGTTGCTGTACGATCTCGGTTTAAAAATATTGCACATGTAAAAAAGGCAAAAAAACGTAATAAAATGATATAAAATCGTATACCTGGCAACCCTGATAACATAGGTTTACATAGGATTCGTTCGACGGGTCGTACATAAAGGCTACAGAAAAAACACCTTGAGCATTCCTTGTACGCTCCGTCGTTGATGTACATGTTTTGCTTGCCCTGACAGTTAAAATTCGAGTGCGCAATACATGGACGGAAAAAAAATGGCTGCAGAAAACGGGTCGGTCATAATTTGCTCGCACAGTTTTTTCCGTCCAAGGCAAGCATGTAGTACACAAAAAACTGTCTGTACAAAACGGTAACACGAAAAACGGTCTGTACAAAACGGAAACATGCATGACCCCCACTCAAATACTCGCCGTAGAAATGACATTTCTGATCTCACATGACATTCCTTTTTTTTTATTTGCCTTGTTGGCAAAGTGAAACTCCGCATACAGCCACGCAGGATACCTACGCGGTCGGTTCTACTAAGTAAAATTGAAATTTTGGTAAGAATTGGACGTTTTTCCGACAAGTTTAAATATGTTCGCACAAAACCTTCGAATCTTTAGTATACAGGTTATTGAACATATTTAATTTGTCATAAAAACGTCCAGCATCAAAAATGAAACAAGGAAAGACTATTTATTAAAAGATTTATTTATGTTAATACATGATCTGCGAATCTCCTTTTCCTTTCAAGTGTACAAAACCAAAAGCCAAAGTGTGGTCTTTTTTGACATCATACGAGAGCCCCATGCCAAGAGACATTTTGTCAAATATGACTGAGCTATGTTTTTTAGAGTCCGGCCAAGTGTCAACCTAGAAAGAAATTCCATGTTATTCTAGAAATATGAATACTTGTTATACCTGTTAAATATGAATACCTGTTTGGTCACCAAAGAAATATTTAAAACAAAAAAAGCAACTTGTGTAAAATAAATATTTACCTTTTTCTTGACGAGACCAAGGAATTGTTTATTGATTCCAGCTTCTACATTTAAATTTGAGACCATTTTATTCAAAGTAGAAGTTGACAGCAGAATAAAATCTCTGTGTAAAAATCTACTTGCTTCTTTGCTCTCTAATATTCCTTATAAATATTTCTGCATGAAGGGGTGTTTTTTTTTTTTTTTCAATGGCTTCACGTCTAGGGGTAAGTTTACTCATATTTTGAATTATTTTTCTCTGGCATGATTGTTTTGCCGTTGGAAAAGTTGGGGTTCTGGTTATGTTACGGTCAGTAGTGGCAGATGTTGTGTCAGCTGTAAGATATAAAAAAATGTATAATAATTATAGAAATAATTAGGTTAGCAATACAAGTGAGCTCTATTTAACTGACCTGAAGTGGAAACTGTTTCGACTTTACTACTATTTCCCGGCAGAGGAAGCTCCTCTTCAAGAACAAGTTTGCTTCCTGAAATTTTAAATTTAATTATTGTGAATTTATGCAAATCATAGAACAGTTAGCAATACAAGTGTGCTCAATTTAACTGACCTGAAGTGGAAGCTGCTTCATCTTTACAATAAGTGTGATCAAAATGTCTCTGCAAAGTAAGTGTGGTCGATGACAGTGACTGCTGCATCTATGAAATTGAAAAAAAAAATAGGTTTATAATTTTACACATGCCAGCCAACATCTACATACCTGCTGACTCAAAAGAAAATATAAAATAGGTACCTACCATGCCATGATAATGAATCAAATTTTACGATGAAGACCCACCGACTATCTAACAGCTTGGAAATATGATCTGTTAGGTACATAAGTGCTCCGTTGGATTTCCGCTTGAAATTTTATCTGGCAAACAAAGATGGGTGAGCGCCGCATAGGAGCTTTGAGCCCGCTGCACCTTTGAATCTTTTTTCGAAACGTTTTGAGCAGACAAAAAGATTTTTCAGAGACGATCTTTGAAGCGTATCATCTTTCAGGCACTCTAGCCACTTTGCGAGTCTTTTCTCATCTGTTGGGAACTTGTGTAACCTAGCGTCCTGTCGCGAACTATTAAATTTTTAACACAACACTTAAAATACATGATAAAGCGTCCAATTCACACAGAATTAACCAAAACTCACGTAAGGTATTTCAAAAGTCAACAGGAGAAAGGCTTCGGCTTCGAACTTCGATTACAAGCAAGATTTTGAGGTTAGGACCCACAGCCTACATGCACGCACTGCACGCACTGCACGCACACACACAAGTATGGCGGCAGTCTGACAGACAGATGGAGTCTTTTTAAGTCTTGGCAAAATATATCAATTTGTGCTGTCCATAACAGTGTCTTTTCTTCTTGTTTCAGGAAATATCTATCGCGTCCGTTTAATTTAGTATATAATATATATTTTTTAATATATTTTTTTCTTTTTTTTATCTACCCGTGATAAGCTGATTACTCGACACTGGCTAAATTGCTAAATGCAGAAGCCATAAATAAATAAATACAAAAAAAAGACCTTTTTTTTTCAATATGGCGGCATGAGAAATGTCATATGACTTCGGAAATGTCAGTCATCGCTATTGCCAGTAAATTCTCTATGAAGATTATAGGCCGTGCACTTATGTGAATTTCGCTCTGGAGCATGGGCGCCGTTAGCGGAAGATGGCGGCGGTCATGACGCAATCCGTGACGTCACAATGGCTGCTGTAATCCCACTGACAGTGATTCGGTACGCGGTTTTGGGTACTCAAAGTGCTGTCAGCGCAAATCGGAACTTGATAAACAGTTCTGCTTTTATACCGTTGTACAAATAATAAATATGTAATTAGTACTGTTGGGGAAATTTAATGTTTTGTTTGTTTGTATGTATATTTTATTATAGGTTAAGTTGTAAATAAATTTGACATTGATTGACGTTAACAAACGTCTATGGAATTTGATTTTGAACTTTTATGGTCCGGAAGTAGGATTTTTAATTGAACGGAGTAATTTGACATTAGACAGAAAAATAATGTTGCCAGCTCCATAATCTTAGTGATGTTTTCAGTTCAATTCTAGCTCAAGTGAGTTGAATCATTCACACTATTAAATATAAAAAAATGCTTGTTACCCCAGCCTATAAACATAGACTTCGTCTACATATCATGCAGTTCGCAATAGTTGGAATCCATCAGAATTGGTGAGTTGGTTTTAGTATTACTGGTAACAACAGTCAGGCTTTTTATATAGGTAGGTAATAAAAGTAATTAGTGTTTTTTTTATATTTCTAAGAGATAACTTGCAGCTGCGACACAAACGAATGACTCATCCATACAACTAATTTCCTATTGGATGACGGGAGAAGCGTCTATTTTTTTATTATTATTACTTTCCTATTGTTCGTCATTCGGCTTCTTACCTCCGGTCTGAGTGTTCGAATGTTTCTCTTGCCTTTGCATTTCATCGTTGAACTTTTCGTTAAGTTTTTCATTAAGTTTTTTGTTAAGTTTTTGGTGAAGTTTTGTTTTGTTTTTGTTATTTCGTTGTTGTTTATAAAACTGTTATGGATCCTGGCCCAGGCCTTCGTTGTTGTAATAAAAAAATGTTTTATCTCCACACCACAAAACTAAGTATGTACATTTCAGCACAGGAGATACAATTTTTGTGGAGGGCTGTTGCCTAAACTAAGTTTAAACCTGTGTTATAGGACATTAGTCCTTCCCCCAGGAGTCCACATTACTTAGTGACCATATCACCAGGGAGCCGTTTCATGAAGCTACAAGTTACAAATTACAAGTACAATTTGATGTACATTGCGTAGACAATGAGGTAAAACGATAAGGGCTTCCAGTTTTGGCGAATTGGCTACGCAATGAATATCAAATTGTAACTTGTTACTAGTAAATTGTTGCTTCGTGAAACGTGGCCCAGATGAGTGATTGAATCATATCTTTTTAGCACAACACTATATTTTTTTCTCAAAAAAGCGGCAACCCACCATATGTCAGATTACTCCGTTCAATTAAAAATCCTACCAATTTTTTTTTTGTTACACAACACAGAAATCGGATACAACGATACATTATTGGACGTGGAAGACACTCGAAAGAGATAATTTATGTAAAGACGTATATAACCTGGATTTTCATTTAAGAATATAATTATATTGACGACGAATACCTTGGATTTTTCTCAAGAATATATTACTATACTGAAGACGTATACCTTGGATGTTTACTCAAGTACATATACAAAACTGAAGACGTACATTTTGGATTTTCACTCAAGTATAAAATTAAATAATACTGAAGACATTACCCTGGATTTTCACGCAAAGATTTGCAATTAAAGACTAGGCAGCAGTCATTGACCTTAGCCTGTTCAAAAGAACAAACGAATAAAAAAAAAAAAAACTATTGCTCCATTGACATCGTGTGTGTGCGAGCGAGTGAAAAGCGTGGTCATTTTTATTGTTGTTTATAGAATAATTTCCAAATATGCCGAAGTATTACTGTGATTATTGTGATACGTACTTAACGCACGACTCGCCGAGTGTAAGAAAAACTCATTGCACGGGCAGGAAACACAAAGACAACGTGAAGTTTTACTATCAAAAATGGATGGAGGAGCAAGCGCAACATCTCATTGATGCGACCACAGCCGCATTCAAAGCAGGGAAGATTGCACAAAATCCTTTCGGTACTAAAGGTGCGGCTATACCACCACCATGGGATCCATCGGTAATGGGCCCTGGGGGCCCCAGACCACCTATGCAGCAGCCAGGCGGCCCGCCGGGCATGCTGCCGCCGCCACAGATGGGAGGAGGAGGCCCCATGGCTCCTCCTATGATGATGGGACCGCACGGACCTATGCCGCCTATGATGGGTATGAGACCACCTATGATGGGTCCGATTATGGGCCCCATGGGACCAATGGGCCCTATGGGACAAATGCGACCGCCTTTAATGAATGGACCTCCCATGAATAAGTAATAAGTAGTTGGTAGCATTTAAAATTAGATAGGCACCTTATGTAAAGCTGATTATAAAACTTTTTTTTAGTGATTAACTTCCAAATGTTCATGCAATCATAAGGAAATGTGTAAACTAAATAAGAAAGTGTTAAAATAAGATGTCCTTCTGTCATACCTACTAATATAAAGCTGTACTGTACAATACTGTACAAAGGAGGAGAATACTATGTAATATTAATATTTAATCTTTTTTTGAACTTTTTTTGTTTAATTTACCCAGTCTGAGTAGGCAAAGGGATCAATCAAAACCCTAGTCTTCAGTAAATTACTTTCGTACAGCAATTAATGTCTTCAATAATTCAATGTCTTAATTGAAAATATTTCACTCATTCGTAGCGACAAAGTTTTATTTATTGCTAATAATAATGGTTTCAATAAATATATTGATTCATCGGAACATTTAGTGTCCCGATCAGGTGCAAATCGGGACACGTCCCCAGACCCCTCTAAATTGGTACGCCTGGCTACACTAGTTGTAAGGTCGAAAACTGACAAATCCTGGTATCATGAAGCTGCCAGTTGATACTAATCTGTTTTACTTACACTATTAGATTTTAAAGAAAATTAAATAGGCTAACACTCCCAATTACTTTTATTTATATTTCCTATAGATATTAAAGGTGTTAAATAAACAGTTCAGCTTATATAAAAGGCTCGCTTGTCTGTTTTCTTTCCAGCTGCAATATCAAAGCAAATACATAAAATTACTATAATTCAGTAAATTAATGAAACTACAACCCACAGGATGACAAATTAAACCTTCAGTTTTAAATGTTTGCATTTGTTCATTTAGTACCACACAATAAGCCATTTGGATTTCTAAAATTTAAAATAAAACATATATTATTAATTTGATGAATAAACTTTACAGTATATCATTCATTCAAAGTTTAACTTAAACTTGAATACCACTTAAGCCCGTCACAGACGGAGCTATAATATATATTAGCACGAAGCAGACAGCTCTCTCATTACCATTCACTTTGTGTGCAAAGCGGGGGTCAAGCAGAATGGCCGGTCACTGATTGATTCGCCATTTTGTTTGACCCCCGCTTTGCGTGAATTGCGAAGAGAGAGCTGGCTGCCTCGTGCTATAATATATATTATATTATAGCTGCCGTGTGTGATACCCTTTATTTTTGTGAATATCACACCTAACAGCTGTCTGATGCTAGCTTTATACATTATGTAATTCCTTATGAATTGAAAGTGGTAGTTTCTTTGAAAGATGTACAGGTACAGCCTAAGACAGCAGCGTCGACGGTTATCTTCACGAAACTGTTTGATTTGACTGTATGTAGTAGGTACTTATCTACATTATGTAGTAACTACTATAAAAAATAATGATATAAGGTACATTTGAAATGTAAAATAAACTTCATTTGGAAATAAAAATAATTGTATTTTTAATAATCAACATCATTGCTACCATTTTAATATAAATACTGAATAATGATGAAATCTTATTTATTTGATTAGACTATACAATATCCATCCAGCTGACAAAGTAGGTAAGTACCTACATATGGGTTGTCGTAAATTCGTCAATGAATCAGATAATTTTTCTTGTAAACATTGGGTACGTACATACAAAATGCGAATACAGTAGGTATATTGCATCTGCTTCTGCTAACAACAGCGTGGAAGAGCGCTGGGTAGATTGAGCAAAATAGGGGGATCGTTGTTCGGCAGTTCAAGGACCGTTTCAGATCTTCGGGTGCTTAGCAGCGTTATTACGAGGTCCGCAACAAGTAGAAGAGCTATTATGGTCGGCAGTATACCATTCAACATCGTTGCAGCGTAATTTTGCGTTATCTTGTGCCTTATCAATTCTTTGAATACGACGTACGACAGCGTACACTCTATACTGCTACAAACGAATAGGACGTATGTTTGTAATATAATTGAAGGATACTGTCTAAAGCAATTCGATACGACGAAACAACCGAGACATAAAAAGACTGAGAATACAGCTATAGGTGCAACAATCGCGTGTGTAATACCCAGGTTTGGTGTAGTCCTTTCGTTTATAACATGGGCAGTGTTTACAACCAGCGTTAAGAATCTCAGTCTATTTGCACATGCTTCTACACTCATGGAATTGGTGCTCGATGCAGAACTCTTCATAAGTTATTAGGTAGGCTCTTTACAATAAATTGACTCTCAAATAAAAGTACAGTAAACAAAGTTATAAAATGTCAAAGATCTGTATGTTTTTGAAAACCCACCGTTTTTGGCAAGTTTTCTCAGACTTCAATTGAACTTCAACAAGACATTTCTGGACACAGACTTAAAATTATTTTGGTATGAGTACATAACTTTCTTAAAAAAAAAGATCGACACAGAATGATTGTATTTTGTGTTTTGTCAGATTTATTCTTGAAGATAAGCATAGGACAGAGCTTTGAAAAAGAAAAACATTATTCAAGTCAACACATTTATTTTAAATTGTATTTTGAATAATTTAAAAACTTTGAAAAAGTTTAGAATTACTACTTACAAAGATGTAATGTACTAAATAAATACTTATAAGTAATATATCTTAAAAACTATGCAGTTAAGATAACCTAACAGAACGATATTGGCCCCTTTTCAGAGCAATAAGAACTTGCGGACGTTTTTGAGCTTCATAATAAAAGATCGCACAAAGTATTTACGACTGTGCCGGCAACATGGCACTTCTAGCAAGAAGAGACTAGAACAAAGCTTCTCTTAATTTCCTAATGTTAAATAATGGAGTAAAGACTATATAAAGCACTAGGTACTTAATATCTATCATAAAGCTGTTTCCAATGTGCTAGGAGAGGCTTGTCTTCTCTCCGGAGAGAATTTGCTGCGGACCGAGGACGGCCCAGCCGCCGTCGGGCTCTTAAACGATGTGAATCTAGGGGGAGAGTTCTCAGGACTACTGAAAAATTCTGCGCGCTTCGCTTGCAATATTTCGGCTCTCGACATCCCATGCGTCTTGGATAAGTCCGTGTCGAGAGGAAATACACCTCGATCAAATTTATCGTTTTCAGGAAAATCTAGCTCTGGTTCTGTAATATTTTCATTTATAGGAATGAGATTTCGACGAGCACCGAAATGTTGGTTAGTAATTATAGGAACTGTTTTAGATGGTGGATTCGGAGACGTGTCATGTCTCTCACCGGAGCTGTTTGAATCGTCTTCGTTGTTGGCCTCGGGTATTGGAGTTGATAAAACATCCGATCTTGGACTTGAAAACCTCCACGCAGATTTCGGTGAGAGTAAAATCTTGGGTGTATTTTTATGTTCCTTTACCAAGGCTCCAGCTCTGCCAGGAGATGCAGGCTGGGGGTTTGATTTTATTACTTTTCGATGAGTGTAAGTTTTTGGAGATCCACTCAAATCCAGAATGTTAACTTGGGATCTATTTGCGTTCGTGGGCACCGGTAGAGTTCCACTCTTCTCTTTAGATAATTTGAGTTGTTCGACTGCAGAGAGCTTGTTTGTTTTGTTTTGCGGCTGCAAAGTGTTTAATTTAACGCTGTGTTGTAACAGAAGTTTTTTGAAGTCGAGTCTAGATGTTTGCGGAACGGGGCCAAATCTATCGGCACATGTAGTGTCTTGCCTCTGCGTGGAATATATGGGAGGGGTGTTGTAAGTTGGCATGCTTGGTTTCTCAGCAGGTGACCAACTCATCCGCGTCTTTGAATCTCCGAAGTATCCCGTTTCTGGGTGACGTTGACTACCTTTACTGTGTATAGTTGTTTCCGAAGGGACAGGCGACAAGCTGATCATAGACAGCGCAGGCGATTCCGCTCTTTCGGGGGTATCTTTAATATTCAGCTTCTTCTTACTTTTATGAATCACGGCGTAAAGTTCTTCATTGGTCATCGTTGATTTCACCGGAGATAAAATTTTTGCGCTAAGGTTGACTACATTTTCTTTGTTAGAAGGAGTCGATGATTTGAATGGCCCTGTGGTGCGGGGGTCGATAGGTGATATCCTAATACTTTCGTCGGCAGCCTGAGGATACGGCGGTATCCTTTGTTCGGAGAAAGTATTAGAATCCGAGGATTTGGTGGGGTAGATCGTTCTAGGAGCAGCGAATTCGAGGGTGCTTCTCTTAGGAAGCGTCCAGAACTTAGGTTGTTCCTTATGCTGTGCGCACGCATTGTCGTAGCGGACGACCCCGTGGCGCCCGCGCAGGTGCGCCGTGAGCGGCCGCTGCACGGTGGGGTTCAGGGCTTGCAGGTCCACCGATGGACCTTTATCTTGGAGTAGATCACGCGGTACGTTTAAGTGGGACTTGTCAGCAGTGGAATGTCGATAGTCTGGAAATGGAAAATAAATTCGTTAGGAATATATCGCGATTAGCACAGTATAACAATATGGCTAGTGTTATTTACCACCTACTCCTTTTTCACTTATTTATAAATATATATGGTTTCATAATTCAAACAAAAAGCAGTTTGTTTTTTAAACAATAAAAAATACTTAAAATAATTAAGTATTCTACTCAAAGAGTCAAACATTTTCTTTCCCAAAGCTAGTAGCTAGGTAATAATTGTGCATATAATTACAAGATACATTGCTAATATAGACCAAACGTGCATTATTTCGACAAAATATTAGGTACGATTGATTTAGTGTCTAAAACTAAATAATGAATAGTTAGGTAATAAAGTTTACTAAAGTGCATGGCATGATGTATTTTATTTATGTTTGATTTTTATTAATTATGAAGATTGGTTAGTTCTTTAGTCTGTGATTTAGTATTGAGTTTATGTGAGATCAGGGCCCCGTTTTACGAAGCAACAATTTACTAGTAACAAGTTACAATTTGATGTTCATTGCGTAGTTAATTCGCCTAAGCTGTAAGGCTTTATCGTTTTAATCTTACTGTCTACGCAATGTACATTGAATTGTAATTGTAATTTGTAACTTGTAGCTTCGTGAAACGGCCCCCAGACGTAAATTGATGTTTTGTTAGTCAAACCTTTGTACCAAACAGTATGCATTTCAATAAATAGACATGCCAAAAAAAGCAACACACTTTACCTTGGAAGAGATGTCGTTAGGGTGCAACTGAAGCACGAACCTTCACTGTGCAAGCGGTGGAGAGTGCAAGGGACCTTAACACTTGTGTTTAGGATACAGACGAAAGAAGTGGACGATTTCATAAAACGCCAAAACAGATCAATTGGAACCAACATTGCCTTCCCTTTTAATGTCTTAGCTTTACGAAGGATGATTCCAGCGACTACAGCCAAGAAAATATTATGTAAAGTAGAGTGGATTCCAATAGAACAAGCCACGTTTTATACAATCTTACATCAAGTTGTTAAGTTTCTTATAGTTAGCCACTTTGAAAGAAAATTTTGGTGTTATTTTACAGATTAGTGACATATTAGACTGTCGTGTTATTAACAAGTTTAGTTGGCGATTTCATTTTGTTATTTCCCTTTGAAGGCTTATTTGAATTACGGTTTTATTTACAACATTTGTGAGATGAGAACTGAAATGATAACACGAAAGAACTGTATGAAACAATTTCTGTTAAATTGACTGAAATATAAATACTGTATCGAAAACTTTTAAATTAACTGTCGTAATACAGAATCTGTTTCAAGTTCAAGATAATGTTGTGCTAGACTGAACAAAGTGAGGGTCATTAAAGAGTGATGTCAAATGAAATAAAGTGAGTTAATTCTCAATAATTTGTATAATGATTATTATTTACAACATATTACGGACACAGAACAACACACCATGCACTTAACAGGATGAAAAAAAAATGTCAACCACACGTAAGCTGTGCACTCCGCGGTGAGGAAAGCCACCATGCATCATCAGAACTTATACAAATAAAAACAAAAATTACTACAAAAGGTACATTAAAATTCGAGTACAAAATACAAATAATTAAAATTATAAATTGGAATGATTAATTTATGTCTCTATCTACCTATCACAGAGTTGTATAGTGGAAGACGAATTTAAGATAGTCACCTACGTAAAAATGGACGAAACAAGGACACAGCTTTTAAAAACCTAATTTATTTTATTACAAACCTATGTAAGGTAAGTGTAAGTAGTAAACCTAATATTACCTAATATCTAACTTTCTATATAGTAAATCTACTTCATAATGTTTCTGACATAATTCCTTCAATAAGCGTATAAAAACTAATAAAAATACTTCATTTGTAAACATGATAATAAATAAATAAGAAAAAGAGAGCAGTAAAGGAACAAGTGGGGTACAGAATCTTCATTGTCACCAAATTTCTGTACCATATTCAGATTCGGCTATGGATAATATTCTAGCCCTATGCATAGAGCCATCGAAAGGAAGCGTCACCTTGCTCGGAGATAGAGGACAGGAAGGGGGAGAGTGAAGAATACACACTTCATCAGGATCAGAATCTAGAATAGCTGACAACATGTCTAAAGATGTATCTCTGTTGTCAGGAACAATAGCCACTGAGTGGCGTTTAGGTACGGGAGATGCAAAGGGACTCAAAGTTAAAGCAGACAATTCAGACTCGAATTTGTCAGTAATATAAGAGTCACTCGTATCAGTGATACAATCGTAATCGTCAGACAAATTCAAGATATTTTTAGGAATTAGTTTAGGAGACACCGTTGGTGGGTAGTTTATCTGATCACGGAGTAAATCTGCTGTGATTTCAGCCTGGATCATTTCTAAAGAGTCTCCTTTCTTAGCGCTACTGAAGCTTTCTAATTTTAGCAACTTCTTAATAGGCATTAATGGGGAATTCGCTAATTTATAACTGTCACTACGTTTAATTTTATTATGAACAGATTTTTCTAAACTTTCATTGGTAACATCGGTATTAATAATATCTGTATTACTGTCACTACTGTTTTTATACGAAAACATTCGCATTACTTCAGCTACTCTATTGCCCGACTTAATGTCACGATTACATTTATTTTGCCGCATGATTGGCGTTTGAAAATTTGGAATAAATGGAGTTATTTCTTCATTAAGCTCAAGGCGTGGGTCCGAATTATCTAGATTAATATTAATTTTTATTTTTGTGTCGGGTTTTGAACAAATTTTCTTACCTGCTAAATCGTCTTTCGTCGGCGATAAGCTGACGCCCTCCGCATCGTGTATATTTACATATGCCCCACTCCTAGTGATAACTTCTACAACTCTTGGAAGATCTTGATTGGTTTTGGTTACTGTAGAAGTTTGGTTGTTTGTAACAATTTCAGTGACCGGTGTGGCAGTGATGATGGTGCTGGGTTTGGGAGGGGGCAAATACACATATTCTGTGGTTACAGGTCCATCTGGATCTAATGGTGCTTTAATAATCATTTTCCCTAACTGAGGCGAAGTAGGTTTGCTTGAAGGCGGTGGTGGGTCATAAGGGAAGTCGGTTTCGTCGGTGACTTTCACTAAGTCGGCGGTCTCTCGCTGTATTACAGCCAATGTGGGGCTGACTTCGTGCACGAAAGGTCCTGGTTCGAATGTCGTATGCGCCCCCTTTCTTCGCTTCAAAGTATCAGAAGAATAAATCACTTGGCCTTGAGAGTCAAGCGTGACCTTAGCTCCTTTCTTTTGAATCTCATCTAAAGCTTGTGAAGATTTTGTTCCTAAGCCATGTTCTAAATAGTCTTTGCTCTCACTCAAACAATTCGGTAATTCGTTTAGCGATACATATTCTGTATCTGGTAGTTTTCCTGATAATACTGTTTGTAGATTCTTTCTGACGATGTCGTTATTTCCATAAAGACTTCTATTGAGGCTTAATTTCTGATTATTGTTTTTAACATCAGCTATAGTAACATAATCACCGGCATCATAGAAGTTTTCTGTTGGAGGAGTTTCTTTCGTCACTGGCGACTTTTTGCTCGACAATTTGTGAGGAAGCACTCCTTTTAATTTGCACATTAAATTGTTAAGAGGTTGAAGGGAAGACTTAAATATCATTTGGCTTTGTGGTTTATTAGGTTTGCCTTGTTCACTGTTTCTATCTTCTTTACTTGTTTCATCTGGTGGTAGTTCTAATTTCGGTCGACTAGCTGACTTTTTCACTGTGCTTACAATCTTTACACTATCTATTTTTCTGTCAGTTTCCGAACCTTTGAGACTTGTTTCACTCTCGTCATCAGAATTTGTTGGTGTAATTACGCACATTGATGGTATCCTAGAACTATTGATTGTTGTTTTATATCTTATTCTTTCTATTCTATCAGTGCCTTCTAGGTCCGAAGACTCTGAATAGTCTTGTTCGGACAAGCTGTTTTTTCCATGAGCGCTCGACACAGAATCTTCGATAGGCGAACTTGATGTATTGTGTCCTGAATCCGGAGAGCTCGTACCAGTGCTTTTCTTTGCACTTTCTACATCTATTTCATTATGTACTTCCGCTACAGCAGTTATTTCCGTGTGATTGCCGACGTTTCTAGTAATAGTTATGGTTGATGTTGGCATCTCACTAATTTCTGGCGATGAATGATTGCAGATTTGCTTGTCCTGGTATGGACGAATCGGATATCTCAAACTACTGAACGTAGATTTTGAAAACGAGTTAAGACTTCTATCTAAGCTAGCATTTGCACTGTGTATGTTGTTTCTACTTCTGTTCATTTTAGTTAAGGAACTTTTTCGTTCAGGTACGGTCGGGCCAATAACAAGAGATCTGTCGCTGCCGGCAGCCATGAGGGTTGTGCAGACGGTACCGGCTGAACTTGTCGTCGTACTAGTCGAACCTTTTCCGAACAATTCATACTCGTTTTCGGCAGTAAGATTTTGGCTATTCGAAGAATTTGATAGTGCATTGCTAATATGCATTGGTGTGCTAGGAGATAATTCCTCTTCTTTCAACGTCTTTAGACCGGAGTCCATATGGAAAGAGGTGTAATAACCCTCAGTGTCGCATGAGAACTCTGAGCTGGTTTCCAAGTCTTCGTGCAGATCGTGGATTATATCAGGTGTGAGAGTTCCTTCGCTCGTGACACTACCAGAGCCAGATGTGTTGAGGAATCGCCGGCGGCTTATGATCGAGCTCGGTGGACCGTGGTGGAAATTAAGGGAGTTATTAGAAGTCGCAGCTGAAGTTGTACTTTTAGGCGGTACTGTAGTCGTAGTTATTTCTGAACCGATACTTGTTCGGCCTGATTCCGAACTGGCAGACCAGTTTCCGCTGGATGAGTGAGGAGGCTCGTCCTTGCCAATCCCTGAACGTCTCAATCTCTTTTGAGCCGAAGTGCCTCTGAGTTTGACACCGGCGTTGATTGTTGCCGTCGGCGCAGGGACGCTCGTTGGCACTCCTATACTCTTTTCTGAAGATGAATATGAAGCACATCTTTGGTGCGTTCTCCGATCCTCATCTCCGGGTCGTTTTTTACGCATTGTGACAGTTTCTTGAATCTCTACTTCTTCGGGTCTTGTAGGCGATTTCGGTTCTTTATTTTTCTCCGCTTTCAGCGTATCCTTAAAACTATCTCTACTGGCACTGGGTGATCTACCGATCAATTTTAGCCTGTTTTTCCCCCATTGCTTGAGCGAATTGAAGTGCCCTTTCTTAGCCACTGGGTCAATAGGACTTTTCTTAAGCAAATCGCTAGATCGCGATCTGATGACAATGTTGCTATCTTCGATTTCTTCGGGAGCCACCGCATTTGATGCGTCGCTATGGTAAAACAAACCAAGCAAAGCATTAGTCACACGCTAAAGGCAAGTCTATAATTGAGTAAAATCTTCAGAAAACGCCGCTTAGTCGTGTTACAGAGGCATCCTCTCAAAGATGACATTAATCATGAAGCTAATGAACAAATGGCACTATTAGTGTTCAAGTGCACAAAGGATTGATTGTCCTCATTTCTCTTGATTAAATCATGAAACAATGACAGTCAATGTTAAACGTAATGTATTCACAGAAGCAAGATATTATTGAACGAGTTGTTAAAAGTGCTAGAGATTTTAATCGGAACATTGAGGCTCCACACTTACTGTGCTGAACGGTTAAAGTTATGGAAGATTACATTATCTATCTAGATACAAATAAAAATGAAATATGAGAGATAATGTAACCTGTGTGAGTAGTGTAGTGCGAACTAGAAGCTTACCCAGCTATAGCCTCTCTAAGCTCTTTCTGATCAGTGCCCGATATGGTGTTGCGTCTTTTACCCCGAGGCTTCCTGGAGCGCGTGCGCCGCTTCACCGTGTCCGTTTCGCCGGTGCTTTCCGCGAGGAGGGACTTGCGCGAACTGCACATTCTGTCAAAGAACTTCCCTGACGTGTCGATTGCTATCATTTCCGGTGGGAACCTGAAATACAAACGCATGGTTCTGTAGCTTTTTGCTTTTCGGTTTTGTTGCATGCAAAAGTACGATCGACGACGCCTAAACGTTTATCACTTTGACCAACCACGATATTAATATTTGTTCCTAAATGTAAGGATCAATAACTCTATTACTGGTCTTTATCGACCAAAACTTACTTGGAAGCGATGACACGCAGCTGCTCTTCGGGACTCGGCAGTCTATGGTCGATAGGCTCTTCATCTCCCGACCCACACTCCGACAGCTCATCGGGAGTTAGTGTGACGCTGCTTGCTATCCTCATTGATGAATCAGGGAGCGCTGTCACATCACCAACCGCTTCTTTCGATGTCCATTTTCTTAAATGCTCGACAACAGATGGCTGAAATCGTGTAGGATTAAATTATATAAATATAAGTATACATTTAGGCTAATTTGGACTTTTTATTACTCGTAATAATATTAAACACCCTCAATATAAATAGATGATCCGGGTAAAAAAAAACATATTGGAAATGGGCTTGGATTAGGCTAGTAGACTGTGTTGTACAAAGTTTTATTGCACTGAAAGAAAATGTTCATTACAAAGAGTGGTCGGTGGGTCCCGGAAGCCAATATAGGTAGTACAGTTTTATTCCCAGCTGCTCCAAACGCGACTATGTTTTATGGCATGTTTTTGAAATAAGTTTCCCTGCAAGCTGCAACTTGCTGGTGACAGCAATTTACAGCTTCAATTAAACGCAAGGATACATTGCTTACGGCGGCGGCGGCGGAAGCAATAATAAGCTTGAGATTTCTAAAATTAAATGGGTACTATACTGTGAACAATGAGCTTCACTCAATTCATATGATAAGAAAAAACTGGTTCTGTTGTAAAACCACATTTAGCTTGAAAGAAAAATAATAGTCATGTTAATCGCATAGTTAATTCAAAGAATGGCTGAAGCATAATAACTAATAACAGTATCTGATCGGCCGGCGGCGTTGTAACAAATGAAATAATCCTTTGTTCCCGTTTAACGTGGACAAGTGTTTTAAACAATTTGTTGTTTGTCTATTAATCTGTTTATGTATGTACGAGCGAGTATATTAGCTAGCGAAAGATCCGCAAATACTTTTTATGTATTTAATCGTATTCTAAGCGAAAAGTTTTGTAAATTTTAACTGAAAAAGTTTTTTTGGTGTTTATGTCACATAATAATACCTTTAGTAACTTCTATGCTGTATGTACGTTTTTAGAATACATAATGATCAAACAACGTGATACTTACTACTTCCATGACAAGTAGGTAGTATAATACATACGAGTATAATGAATGAGTAAAGAATATGATTATGGAACATTATAAGAAAATTAAGTTATAGTATCCTTGACTTACTATGCGTGTTTCGATCTCTACATCGACCTTCTGGTAAAGTCTTCGGCGCTTGGTGCCGAGGACGGGAGTGCAGAGGAGATATGGGGACATCTCCGAGTCCTTTCTCAGCTGGTCGAGGATGGAAGCTGATATGCGGTCGGCAGTCGCTTTCTCGTACAGGTAACGCACACAACGTGGCCTGGAAGTGCGTAAGATACATTTATACATATCATTTCCCAGTATATTCTGTACCTTGGCAACTCTGCATCACGGATCTACCATTACCTTTATAGAGTGTAGCAAAGTACATATTTACATGGTAAGGCATTTATTTTGAATTTATTTGGGACGGTTGTTTAAAATATATTATCGACTAGCGGTCCGCCCGCGGCTACGCTCGCGCTATGTAAGATTTTCCCGTGGGAATAAGAATTTTCCCGGTAAAAAGTATCCTATTTGTTAATCCAGGTTACAAACTATCTTCATTCCAAATTTCATCCAAATCCGTCCAGTAGTTTAGGCGTGAAAGCGGAACAAACATCTAAACATCCAAATTATATTATTTTCACATCCTACTAATATTATAAATGCGAAAGTTTGGATGTTTGTTGCCGAATCACGCTTGAACCACTGGACGGATCGGGATGAAACTTGGCACATATATAGGTTAGGTCCTGGAATAGGACATAGGCTACTTTCACCGCAGTAAAACACTTCATTCCCACGGGAAAACTCATTTATCGCGGGTGAAACCGCGGGCGAAAAGCTAGTTTATAATATTAGTGTGATTGTTTACCTCGTATCAGATGTGAACAAGCCTTTTTTGAGAGGGTTAGACGCCGTGTAGTGGACTTTGCGGGCGGCAAAGTCGGACAGGCTTCCCTCCGCTGTAACAAACAATTATAACATGTCATTAAGTTCTATGTATGAATAAATAGAATAATTTTCTATCTATTGTAGAGATCGACAGAGATTTGGGTCCGAAACAGACCTGTGGAGTTTCTTGTGGCCGTTCTTCTCCACAGAGGGCGTACACTGGTAGTGAACGTGCCATCCATGTCAGCTTTGACGTCGAAAAATGATTTGTAAAAATCTTAATTCGAATAAAAAATTTTTGACTTTGAGTTTACTTTGACCTAGAAACTTTTTAGAATTTTCTTATTATTATTTACTACAAGAAGTTGTACATACAAGTTTACATCATTATACCTATATTACAATTTTTTTGTAAGAAATGAGGCCAGTCCCGTCCCAAGTGCTTGACGACCAATCTTTGTAAAACAGCGATAGACTTGCAATACAATCCCATCAACTTTCTCATCATAAGCCAATTTGGCCAGATAGTCACATTTGGATCTAGACGATCCTTCAATATTAATTTGTAGAATATGAACAGAGGGTCCAATATTCCTAGTCAAGGGGCCCTGAGAAGGGCCGTTTGACATTTTCGAATGCTGTATTGAGTATAAGTTAAGCTGGGAGTCTCAGAAGGAGCAGGTCCAGCAGGCCGATAAGAGTCAGAATCGTTCAGCCGTCCGATTCCCGGGCGGCTTGGAGGAGCTCATCAAACTGAACCCGGCGGCTGTGGACTGGATCCAAAATTTAAACATAAAATTGTAATTGTAGTTATTTTTGTTTTTATGACTTTTTAATGTAATTCTTGGCCGAAGGATAAATAAACAAATAAATAGCGATAGACTTCACGAAGTAACAGTTTTAAACTCGTGTTGAACCGACACTTCGTTTCTTATTTTATTTTATGGCACAACAACTCGTAGTTAAGTTTGTTTGAAAATTTCTTCGAATTTGCAATAGACCTTGGTACGTTCAAAGCTGTGTCAATTAAACTTAGCAGAGCTATTAACAAACCTCATCAAAATGGACTTTCATTCTCAGTGAAGATAGTTGTTAGTAGTTTTCTACAGGTTAACCGGCTCGGCGTGATGTTTTGAACGTGAAATGGACAAATAGCCAGCCATTATTTAACTGTCCGCCCCGCCCCGCCACGGCTATCGGGATTAATAATAATTGTTGCATGCAATCTACGCCGTACGTCATTTGATGTCCGCGGTAAAAGCTCTAGTGAAACAAGTGTTTTAAAAGTTTTAATATTGCTACGAAAAATAACGATGGAAATGGGCCTATTGATTGCCTATATATCAATCAATCAATCAGCTTATTGCAGTCCACTGCTGGAGTTAGGCCTCCCCAAGGACACGCCAAAGCGCACGATCATCCGCTTTCCTCATCCAGCCACCACCAGCGACCTTCGTCAGGTCATCAGTCCATGCCTAATATATACTACAGCGTCATTGTCTCACTATCACTAAATTGGACTAGGTACCTACTGTAAAACAAACGCACGCTTTGTCTACTTTATTTGCATGACAAGTGCCTACTGCCTAGCTAGTTTATTCCATCATTTCCGTCGTCTTAACCTGGAATAAAATATGACATTACAGCTGCAGTACGCAGCAATAAAAAAAACAGTATAGGGCCGGTCAACCGTCTTTGACCTTGTTATATGCATGTTAGTAGATATTTCCAATAACCAGTCATAAATGCACCGTTGCTTACAACCGTGGGTCTCAGCCGCAACTTGTCGTGACTGATGCTATTTCCGCTTCTAATTGTACAACAAAAATAAATTCGTCTATTATTCGTTAATCTGTAAAGCCTGCTTGATGTTGATAGTTTTCCTTTTAAATTCATCATATAGGTACACTACTACCGTGAATTTTTTCAAATTTCTAAATACAACGGTTTCGCTGGTAGAGAGGGGGGGGAGGAAACTTGACTCTAACAAAAATTAGCAAGACTTTAAAACGAAATATTTCTAAAACTTACGCTAGCATCGAAAAATTGTATTAGCAAACCCCCATTATTTTTAAAAAACCTATCCAACGATACCTCCCACTATAAGGTAATCGTGAAAAAAAAAAATAACTCCCACTTGACGAGTACCAGAGAAACCCTAAAAAATGTTTTATTTTTATGTTATCTTCAGTTTTGTCGGCATGATTGATATATTTATCCATGACAAATTACAGCCTTCTAGTACTAAGAGTCTCCGCACCAAGCTGCGAAAGGACAAGCAGACATGGCGAAACTATAAGGGTTTTTTTTTTTTTGACGGACCTAATCACTATTTATACCAGAGTGGTAATATAGTGGGCGCGGACTTGCGGGGGAGCAGAAGGCTCGTACCCCTTAGGAATTTTAACTATAAGGGTTCCTTTTCAAATTTTAGTCCCATTACTTTAACTTCGTTAGGAACTTTTGCTTGCTACTCTTGCCAGCTATTTTATTTGCAATAAATAAATAGTTTACAGAGCACGATAGGAATGGAGATTTTGATTTACAAAGACATTTAAATTTTCATTTATATCTAGATTTATTTATGCTAGCACTAGTGCTAGCGTGCCGGCTGGTTGGGACATTCCTCCGTTGGTAGTGGATGGAACATAAATTTACTACACTGTGAATGCATTGTACGGTTGATTCACGTTCGGTCATTGCGGCGTGTGTAGCGCATATTGAATTCAATAGAGCTCGCTAAATAATCTTTATTCAGGTACCAAATAAAAATAAAACAAGTATTAAAATCACAGATAAAAGAGCTCGCTTGATGTTTAGTGATAGTTTATGTTTTGGTAGATTATCCACATTTATGGGACCATATAAATTGTCTATAGCAAATTGTTTTTTTATCAGCGTATTTTAAGTTTTTGCTTTCTTACTTCTCCGAGTTCAAGACTTATCATTTAACCCTAGAATTAAATAAAAGTAAAACTAATACTTGATATTCAATTACTGATAGGACTAAGCTATTGTTTCATCTGAATGGACAAAGAAAAGAGAACGCGGCAAAACTATACCTATACAATTGAATTATAATTCAACTCCTTCGTGAATGGTGTTCCGTGGGGAATGCGCTCTAAATAAACCAAGAGCACTTCATATTATAGACAGCTAGCTGCTAGATGGAATACTGGATTCCAACAAAGCGCGCAAGGTAGCCCATTGTGCTGCATTCACTGGGTATAAAACTGTAGAAATGTTAGCTAATGTTGTTGTGTTATTTTATTAACAGCGAGCTATTGAGATACCTTTAAATATATGGCATTGTTTAATGTAGAAATACTAATTGAATAAGTACAGGAAAAATAACACATGGGTAGAAGAAAAAATAAAAATTTAAGTGAGCGACAGTGAATAGGTTTGCATCTACTCGCAACAGAGCTAATTCATTCTCTATTAGTAACAGTTACGGGTCCAGTGCTATAAAGCATTAAACCACAAAAGCGCCAAATCCGTTCCATGTTGTCAGTTTTACAGAACGATTGATTTGTAATGGAACCTATGCATGCATATATTTGAGTTATAAAAGCTGAGGGCATTTTGAGTCTTCTCTTTATTTATACTAATCAAAGGCTCAAAGGGCTTCGTACGTACCGTCCTTGGGCTCGCATCCCCGCGGGATCGCACGCGCAGCAAGGCAGGTCGCTGTGGGTGGCGGCGATAGGAATTCCAACGACAAAATGCATGATAGGCTACTATTTTTTTTATTGCGTCGTACCCGGATGGTTTACCAGAATCTAGGACTTGTTTTTAAAAATAAATCCCTTGAAATTAGAGATTCCCTTAAATAATTCAACCATGATTTGTTTGAAAGTTGGAAGTTGGACAATACGAATCGGTCACTGGATTTTAAAACCCATGCAAATCGACAGAAGGAGAAGACTGATGAAGAGTTTTTTTTATGAAATCCAATCGACGAAGATGTAGATGTTACATTCGGCAAAAAGCTTTCTGGAGCTTTCAAACCGTAGAACATGGCCATGGCTAAGGGCAAGGTACCGCGGGTCACGGGAAGGACTCGCAAGGGCGGCCATCGGCACACGCATGTAGAACTGGTTCCTGGCGCTAAACTAGTTGCTATGAATCGTGTATAAGACGCTTTAGGCAATTTTTGGTAAAAAAAATAGTAGGAATCGCTGCGTATAAAATTTTCTTGACCTAGGATTTTTTTTAATTACTAAGCATATTATAATAATATGCCGTTACCAAGTAGGTAAAAAGATTACTTCATGAAAAGTCAGTAAAAAAATAAACTATCTAATAAAAAAAAAATTGTGCATAAGGATTTCAATTCCTACGTCTCTTGTGCCTGTAGTTTCACCTGGTTGCTGATTCATAGCCTTTCTGAGGATCGTCAGAGTAAATAATAGAGGTCTAGCAGGAAAACTGCGAGGGACAGGAGAAGACAACTTCGTAGTAAACTTGAAGAACTGCTGGAGGAAGTAATTCGCACGCAATCGACCGTAGCAATTTATCGGCTTACAACTTATGAAAAGACTCGGAAATGAACAGAAGTTGGAAGGTATTTCGTCGATGGATACGGCTGAAATTTTGCCTACTGAGCCAGGTTTCCTGAGCCATTCTAAAAGTCACAAAAGCAGAAAGGCACAGTTTTTTAATATTCAGGTATCTCTTCATGCATAAGTAACGCAGGTACTAGTCCTAAGAAATTTCACTTGAGATCCGCTTCGGAGTCATGAAGATATTCTGTTGTATATATTCTATGGTCATCTACATATTTTATATGTTCAGTTATACATTATGCAAGTATACCACTACACAAACACACTCTCTCTCACACACACACAAACAAACGCAATGCCTTGGAGGTTCCTACTGTACAAATAATTGTTATTTTATCATAAATATAGTTTGTTCTAAGTGTACCTTATTCAATAAGAAGACCATTGTTATGGGAAGACGCTGGAGCCTGTAGCACAGTTTTTACTACCGCAGGCTCCAGTTACAATATAAAACGCATTGTAATTATTGAATAAATAAATTATTATTATTAATGTAAAAAAAGTACTCGTAGTTTAAGAAATTCGTTACCAAAATGTCCGTGAGAGAAATGTAGTCGAAAAATTCAGTAAAAGAAGCAAGGACGTGTAAACAAATCGTGTGAAAATATTACCGTTAAAACATTAAGTCTAAAACAATGTTCAACTTTATGTTATGTAGTTATTTAATGACGATCGAACATAATTATACGAGTATTACATTCAAAAATCTTAGGGAACCTTGTCTAATTTGGCGGATGTTGGTGTGCGAGAGTGATTATCAGACATACTTTTATCTTTCTATGCTGTGTCTCTCACAGTCCAACCTCAGCAAACGAGTTCGGAAGTTATAAACTTCCAGACGTATTTATCTGAGGAGGACATTCTTGGTTCCAACATCTATCATTATTTTGATGGTGATTAATGGATGGTCAGCTCCAGTCTAAAATTATGAAGGACTATTCTAATAAATTAGAGATTAATTGCCTTAATTGGATAGTAATTATAAATATGTTTAATAAACCTATATTAATATATTACTATTTAACACAGCAAATAGAAGTATGTATACAGCACATGAAGTTCTGTCATAAACATAACAGAGGATTTCAAATTTTGTTTATGTATTCCGTTGCAACTTGAAGATCTTTTAAATCCTTTCTATACTTATTATGCTACAAGTACGGTAATGAGAGCTATTAATTTGAAGAGCTTTAAAGGGGATGATTAAATTTAATCATTTTGTATAATTTATTTTGTTTACTAAAATACATAATAGTTATACAACATAAACCAACCAATCCGAGAAACCAATATACGACTCTAACTTTTGGAGTTTTGATTTATATTTTTTTAAGTACAGATTAATTTTATTGTGCTATAAGAAAATAACTAAAATTAAGAAAATACATACGTTAATTCACACATTAAAAATATTAGCTCATACTCTGTTGAAAATTGATATACTGTTTCTAGGGCTTTCGACTAACCCACAGGCATGCGTGTCAGGATTAACAACTATAATCTGGCTTCTTGGAGGCATTATACGTTCTTAACGCAAAGCTCGTCGGCTTTTTTCAATTACAAAGAAGCCTATAAGCTTAGCAGGTGTCCAATTACTGGACATAACAACCTTGATAGGTAATACGCACCTCAGCAGAATGCAGCGTGCATTTTATAGATCTCAATATAAAATGATATAGAGAAATAACTTGTGATATTGAGCTTAAAAATAATGCAATATAATTACCAACACTAAAAGGATGTAAGTAACTACGGAACTGACTGTGATATTTAACACAGCAAATAGAAGTATGTATTATGCTCTACAGCACATAAAGTTCTGTCATAAACATAAAAGAGGATTTCAAAGTTAGTTTATGTTTCCGTTGCAACTTGAAGATTTGTTAAATCCTTTCTATACTTATTATGCTACAATTACGGTAATGAGTGCTATTAATTTGGGGAAAGGGGATGATGTACAGATGCATCTGTGAGAGGAATTTCTATTGGCGTTCTTGTCAATTCCATTGCACTCCGTCTGAGTCACTCACCGCAGTATATTTCGGGCGCGTCTGGGAACCACTACAAATGCAGACCGACGGACACTCTCTGCTCTGCCTATTTGTCTCATTGTAAATCACTCGGGCAGATCACTCAGCGACGCGACAGGAATCCACACAAGTTGCTGAAGCGTCTATCGATAACGCTAGACGGGGGAAAGATGGGAAGATATAAACTTCGGGGCCTATTTAGGAGCATGCAAATGAGTCTTTAGGAAAAAGAAATGGATTAGGATAAGTGCTGTGTAGGGAATAGAATAGGTAATCAAAGCGTTGCTTGACCAACCAGCCACGTTTCCCAAAAAGCACTATGGAAATGTTGTTTTCCAATAGAGTCAACTCAGCGATAAATAAAGAGTGAGCTCCAAATAAACAGATATTCATTTCTAAGAGCGAAGCAAGGGCGGCTTCATGAATTGCTGATATCAGCTGTATTCTGGGGAGCTTCCTTTGCAAATATCGTTGCATAAATTTGTATTATGAGCCCAAATTCTAGAGTGTAGTTTCCTCGATGATGTGTTTACAGATCTGGCAGAGACGCCGGGCAGGGTGGGGTAGCAGAGGGTCGTGAATTAATGAACGTGTTTTGCCGCGCACAAGATACACTAAAGAAGGCTATCCCTTACGAGCAATAGCAAACTTTGGGTAAACGGCCTGCACATAATTAAGATGGTGTCTCTCCCCCAAATAGACCAAAACAAGCGGCGGCGGCGGCGGCGCACTAGCGGGCGTGTGGCGTGGTCTCGCAGCATTAATTTGCACTAACGCGTACGAAGAGTGTTTAATCAACTTCTAATGTGTCGTAACGCTTAAAATTAATTAATATTAAACTTCCACGAATACATTTCTACTCGAGCACGTGTGAAGGTAATTGTTCACCCGAAATTGCTTGATTACATGAACTGCCTAATTGATAAAGGGTGGAATGGTGATTTATTTCAGGCACGAGAAATTGGTTTCCAAATTTGGCAAAGAAAGTTTCCTGTGCGAAGTTTTACAGTACTATCATCTTTGTTTAGATAAACAATATGGTAATGGAAGCAACAATTTATGCCAACCTCTTTATAGGGATTGGAGGGCGTGGGAAAATGATCAATAACTTCCAATGAAGTCGGGAACCCAAAGTTTTCCGTATATACAGTTGCACGTTACTGCGCGTGGTTATTATGATACGAGGGTACGCCGCGCAGGATGGCACTGGCGGGAATATGGTCACAGCGAGAGTTATCACGGCCGCAAAACGAAACCCTCTACTTACAATGGCAGACCTTTTAGTTTACAGCGAAATTTCCATTTCCCTTAAAAGGGTCGTCTTTCTTGTTATTAGGAAAATTGTAGCAGAATTTCCAATAGGATTTTGTAACTTCGAATTTTAAATAAAAGTGGCATTTCCAAGCCGTAAACTTTTACGGCTTGGAATTGGCTATGAACAGTCACAGATGGGCGGTCTTACGATGCTCTATAACATGGCCCGAGCACAAATTATTTGGCTCTAAGAACCATAAAACCATTACTTTATCACTCTTACGACGCGATTAAACTTTTAATTTAAGATCATTAGGGGGTCTTAAAAGATAGGTAAAGATAAGGATTCGCGTCTCGCGTATGGTTGATAGATGATGAAGGATATTCTGAGAAGAATAATTGATTACTAATGCTTGACAGCGAAGAGTAAAAAGCCATTTTATTGTTTTGCAAAAAAGGACACTGCTTACAGAGTTGCTGCTTATGCAGTTAAGTAAAACGTCCTTTTACGATTATATTTATTTTTCCTAGTGGTTAAGAGATAGGATAATGAAGTGTAGGAGAAATAGAAGAATTTGGTTCTACTGTAAAAGCAGATGGTCAAGTAATAAAAAAAAAAAAACTATTTTTGTATGATATTCATTCATTTTATTGCAAATTCAGATCAAGAAGAGCTTTCAGTCCTATGATACAAAAATTCTTAGGATTTTGTGCCGAAATCACGATGGTGTGAAATGTTCGCCAGTCACCCTATGCCCCTATGTGAGTAGTTCCGCGGCCTTATAGCAAGGATATTGGTAAGCCTTCGAAAAATGAGTTTTTTTTAAATAACTTTTACCACCATAGAGCTGAATGTCAGTTCTTTTTATACGACTGACCAAAAAAAAGAGTGTAATTACTTTAAATAAGTCGGTTTGATAATGAAATAACAAAATAAAATACGCTCCTCAAAATTTCATACCAATATTCAATAGACATCTAAGACTGATATCATAAATTTTTTTTATATGATATTTGGAAACAACACTCTCTCGTAATCTTATAAAGCTGAATCTTAGAGGTCTCATCTCAACCCGCTCGCCGCAGAGACAAGGCAATAATAGAGAGAGAATGCATTATCGATTTTGTAAATATGTATCTACAATCCTACCGTGCAGTTATAATAATTTAGCATAACATACTACACTATTATAAGGTATAGTTCAAGTGTGAAACATGTAGACTTTCTACATAAAAGAAGTTAAAATACTCGTGATAAATGTAACAATGAACTGTCTAGTACGTGAAATTCTACCGTCATAAGCGATTAATTCGATACTACGTATTTTCTTGCGTCGAAGTTCTATACTCACCGGCACAACTAACCGCCCACCCTTCTTTTCAGGGAATACTCGTGATTCTTTATAATTCTATTAGTTACAGCTGATGTTAGTTAAAAAGTAGCTAATTTAACCTTCATTTAAGTGTGTTTAATTTATCGTAAAATTATCAATAAATTAATTGTAATGTATAACAATAAGCGTAGTTTAAAATTAACCCGAACTACAAGGGTGGGCGGTTAGATGTGCCGGTGAGTATATTTCGTTTGATAAGATGTTCTAGCCAACTTCGTTTAATTTGTAGTAGTCTACTCAATTTCAATGAGCTACATTTTTAGTAATAATTGTAGTCGTGAGTGTGTGTTATCTTATAAATAAATAAGAGACGTACGCGGCTAGCTCAAAGGAATTACTGTGTAATTAGTGCACAGTACAGCCGGTGCTCGGTAATTACAGTACGAACAAAACTGATACTTTTCATGGTCACTAGCAATTTGTTAAATTGTGACTAAGTTTTTCCAAGATCTTGAAGATTTATTGGTGTGTATTTTGTATCCGTATCTACGAGTACCTACTTTAGATCGCCCTACTTCGGTGGAGACGAGCCGTTGATGAAGATTAAAATGTTTCACAAAATTGCGAGTAATTAAGAGACACTTGCAGCCAGCACCAAAAAAAAAAATGAAATTAACTGTCGTTTCGACAGCAATTATTATCTTGTTCAATTAACACAAAGTCATTACAAGGAGAGATGGAAAAAGTTAATTGAATTTTAGAATCTACTGTATCTTTCCGACAGTATGCCAGTTAATAAAACTGTACGCCTCTTTCTGCTCCATTACTGATTTAATAATATTATTGCATTTTTATGTATGTACGAGGGCTGATTGATAAGTTTCCGAAACGACAAAGAAAACTTTAAAAATCTATTTAAAACAAATTTATTTTTCAACGTAGTTTCCTTCTACCTCGATGCATTTAGTCCAGCGCTTCTCCAATGCCGTTACACTAGTTTGATAAAATGTTTTCTCCAACCCCTCAAAATACTCGTCCACGGCAACAATGACTTCTTCATTTGATGAAAATCTCTGGCCACCTAACCATTTCTTCAGGTTTGGGAATAAGTGGAAGTCACACGGGGCCAGATCCGGGGAATAGGGTGGATGCGGTAGCAATTCGAACCGCAATTCATGGAGTTTGGCGACTGCAACCATTGACGTGTGTGCAGGTGCGTTGTCATGGTGGAACAAAACTTTTTTCTTGGCCAAATGTGGTCGTTTTTTCTGGATTTCTTCACTTAATTTTTGCAGCAAGCTTGCGTAGTACTCTCCATTTATTGTTTTTCCTTTTTGCAGATAATCCACTAAAATAATCTCTCGAGCATCCCAAAAAACAGTCGCCATCACTTTGCCGGCCGACAAAACCGTTTTTGCTTTCTTCGGCGCAGGTCTTCCGCTCTCAGTCCACTGCTTAGATTGTTCTTTTGTCTCGGGAGTATAATGATGTATCCAGGTTTCATCGACTGTTACATAACGCCGCGAAAATTCGTTAGGATCTCGGTTAAACAGCGCCAAACACTCCGATGAATCGTCCACTCGACGACGTTGCTTTTGGTCAACAGTGAGCAAACGCGGCACCCATCGCGCGCAAAGCTTTTTCATTCCCAAATGTTGGTGCAAAATATTAAAAACGCGTTCAGATGAAATGCTCACCATCTCTGCTATCTCTCGCAACTTCAAGCGCCGATCATTCAATACAATTTTGTGAATTTTTTTGATCATGTCCGGATTCGTGACTTCATTTGGACGGCCAGACCTGTGGGCGTCTTTGCAGCTCTGTCTTCCACGTTTCAAATCAGTTACCCAGGTGTGAATTGTACTCAATGCAGGAGCAGAATTACCTAAAACACTGTCTAGCTTGGTTTTAATCTGGGTTGCTGTTTTCTGTTTTAAAACGTAAAACTTTATCACCGCACGAATTTCGTTTCTTTCCATTGTTAAGAAAATTTACGACAGAGAAAGTTCTACGTCCTATCAAACAAATTCCACCAGTTCGATTAAATTCAAATTTGGCGTTCTATTTTCAAAAAGATGCCAAAATATAATGTAATTTTTTTTTTTGCGTATCATTTTTTTAAGTTCGTCGTTTCGGCCAGTTATCAATCAGCCCAGGTATGTATGTAATTAAGAATAGAATAAAATAGAATACGCCAAGTAACATTTTTAGAGTTTATTTACCTACCAGTTTAATTGTTTATGTATTAGCGGTATAAAAAAGCTAAACTTGGTTAGTCTAGTCTAGAACTAGATGAAGCAATTAAATAATAACTTGCATGTTCATGTATCTATTGAACCTAATTAACCTAATTGTAAATACACTGAAAGCAATAATTTACTACTTTACGACCTATCCAACGAAAAACAACATATTTTTTTAGAATTCAAATCATAGTTATAACAATAGAAACATAATACAAGAGCTATCAAAAATATTTACAAGCTAAAAAAATAAATGAAAAGTAGCTCGCGTTGATGTCTTTTCTATATGAAATGCTTGTTATCTTTCTCTGACTTAAATTATTATTTCCTATGGCTAAGAACACGAAATGTTAAACATAGGTGTGTTGGAACTGGACGACAACCCTTCGGCCGCCTGCGTAACCACAGTTCCGTAATTATGCAAAGGATGAAACAGAAAAAAAAGTTAGAAGAAAGTAGTACACTCATTAGTCCTTTGTAAAAACGTGTTTCATCGTTGATAAACAGCAGGACTAAAGATATTCAATCTTGTCATCTGAAACATCCTCCCACTTAGCATTTGCCGATTAAACTTGGTCATGATTTATGCATGTTGACCCGGGTTGGGCCAACTTATTGGCCCCGTGAATCTGTCTTGTGTCCCTTTTGTAACTATTATATCTTTGTAGATGTTGTGGATATCCACAACATCTATAAAGATATAATTACCTACCTATAGATACCTGCAACTAAGAGGATAGCTAGGAGTTCAATAAATATTGCTTTCCCGTCTCATTGTGTTAGGTATGTGTACATACCTATACCTCTTTGCCTCTTTGGCTGTTGCTGGCCGTAAACATTTGGATTTACTTGAATTTGGAATATAAGTGTTGACTTGGAAAAAAGAGAGCGGATTCTAGGTTAGACTGCGCGTGTGTAAAAATCTCGAAAAAGAAAAAAAAAACATCTCTTGAGAAATATCTATCTTTCAGTTAAAAAACCACCTCCACCTTCGTTCCATTCCGGAGAGGGAGGGACGTTAGGTATGTGTACATACCTATACCTCTTTGCCTCTTTGGCTGTTGCTGGCCGTAAACATTTGGATTTATTTGAATTTGGAATATAAGTGTTGACTTGGAAAAAAGAGAGCGGATTCTAGGTTAGACTGCGCGTGTGTAAAGATCTTGGAAAAAGAAAATAAAAAGACATCCCTCGAAATATCAATCTTTAAGTTAAAAAGACCACCTCCACCTTCGTTCCACATTGATAGATTGTAATGAAAATGTATATTACATTTTACTTTGCTAATAATATTTTATTGTTCAGGTGTGTTTTATTGTTTTGTTACACGGTTTAGAAGTTTTATAAAGGTATAATAAACCTAATAAACACTTAATTCCGTTCCAGTGATAAAGATAAGCAAATATTAAAATAAGAAAAAAACAATTGGCTTCTGTTATGCTCCTAAGAAATAACGAATGAATAAGTAACAAGCGATAAAGTCAAGTAAATTTTGATCTAAATTTGTGCTAACGAACCATGAAAGCACCAGCTAAACCGTCTCCTAATGTTATGAACCTCTCTCCATTCCTTACAATTAGCCTTGTTCTGGTCTGCTCCGCTATTAAATTGACGTACCGACTTCCTAGAGGGAGGTGAGTGACCTGCACACCTCGTGGGATGCTGGGAGGTAGGTGAGCTGCGCCTGCGCGCCTTCGTTCTCAGCGGACGTGGAGATACGAAGATGAGGCTTTATCAGGTGACATTGTCGATTCCTTGATCGAATAATCATTATGAAGCGCAATGTCAATTAAGAAGGTTTTAGAGTAAACACTAACGATTCTTTCACAAAGTGTTCTCCCAGCAACATTTTAGCGTATGATACTATTAAAATACTAACCTATATTCTCTATATTCAAGTTAACGTTTAGAGTTTGAGGGCTCCAAGATCCAATAAATCTTAATAAACCGTTTAAAACGATGTAAAGTAACGGTTTGTTTGTTCTTCGAGTCAACTTAACTTTCATCTTGAAACGTAGCTTGTCTCATACAACTCCATTCACTTCGTAACTTTGCGTCGATACTTGCTTCAATTCAATAGAGCCTTTTGTCGCCGTACCGCAAACAGGATGAAACCAAGTTTTATTCAATAAACCGTTGTAGGGTTGTTATACGTACCTATTGTGTTAAACAGTTTCAAATAAATGGCAATTTCTTCGTTTTTCTTATCCTCGCAATGCACAAAGAGGTACTAAAAATTAAATCTAGGCACAGAACCTGAAAAAAGACAAAAAATGTCGCCAAGAATAAATGTGTACGAAACTGAAGTTACAGCAAGTTAAAGAGTTTAAAATTGCTTCCAATATTTGTAATCAAGGTGTCAAAAAGAACAACTTTAGGAACCAGAAGTCAATAAACTTTCTCAATTAATTTCAGTACCTCTGGATGTATATCTCCGGAACTAGGCCGAGCGATGTGGGTTTGATTAGATAACATCCTGTAGCTGTACGCCCTTTGATGTACCGAGCGTGGGTTTCTATCGATGCACCAAAAGCAATTGAGCATTCAGCTCGTTTGATTAAAACTTCCGAAAGAGAGTTCTTTTAGTTTTACCTTTTTTTGTCGGATAAGCACCTTCTTTGAATCGGTCAGTTGCTGAAAGATTTTCATTTCTCTTTGCACTATTATGGTTTACAGCTATTATATAGGTTAGCGTTACCTTTGTAACTTTAATGTTTTATAGTGATTTATATCCGTGATTTTCAGAAGCATACAAGATTGGCACTTCTTTCATCTTAATAATAAAGTTAATACTGTATCATTTACAGAAATTGCCACACCTCTCGAATTTCTTCCGCAATGCCTGTTTCCGCATGAGAATCACATTTATCATCATTTGATTGATACTGGGCCCATTGTTCTGCTGCGATTTGAATACTTGAGAAATGGGGCACATCGCTCATTGTTCCTAGATCCTTTCCATCGTAGCTCTGTCTGTATGGCTTTATGCACCCGACAACTGTCAGGGTTCCTGGCTGTTGTGTTGGCATAATATATTTAACTAAGTTTCCGTTTTTAAACGAAAAGGGGACTGTTATGCACCTCTATCTTATCTTCTTTATACTTCTAAACGCCTGCATTATTACAACGAAAACTGTACAAGTAGCCATCCATGTCGGTAAGAATGAAGAAATCAAAATAAAATGTGAATTTCGGACCGATTATTACCAACAGACATTACCGCGGATGCATAAATTAAACCAGCCCATTTTGTTTTGGTTGGACACACAAAAAATTGCAATAATTTTACATACTGCTGACCGCGCCTGCGATTATGCGAGTGGATAATGACAGGGGTGGACCGGACAAGTTTGGCCGGTTTTGAACAAATTATGGAATCACATCAATTTGAAGTATCCATTGTCTAATTCTGACTGATCCGGATATTGGTGCTGCTGAACCACGATAATATTTTGATGGAAATCACTAATATAACATACAATGAATGACATTTACCTACTTGACATATTGCATCCGGAAATAAAGACACAAAGCGCATCATTATCATAATTATTTACTTTAACATAATTGATTGAAGAATATTGTATTCATAGTATTGTTGCAAAATCTTTTTTTTTCTTTTAGAGGTTTTAAATCTTGGAATCAACACCTTAGTCGGTCAGTCATAATTGCCGGTAGGGCAAGGTGAAGGCAACATTAGTGGCCCCGCTTGCCCATTGTGGCGGCAAAATTTATAACTTTGCTCACTTGCCGCTAACGAGCCACAGATACTATCGGCTAGCTCCCGGGAAGCCTAACTATAATCCTGCCACCTGCTCCTGTTGGTATGCCAGCGGGGCCCCGTAATTGGACTGTTTACCCGATTTTCACACGCCAAACGACCTGTATGTTTTGTGGCAGCTTACGTGAGATGGTTTTTATTGGATAACCCATTGTACTCAGTAAATGAGTACAAATATATTATTTAAAATCAATCAATCAGCTTATTGCAGTCCACTGCTGGACGTAGGCCTCCCCAAGGGCACGCCAAAGCGCACGATCACCCGCTTTCCTCATCCAGTCACCACCAGCGACCTTCCTCAGGTCATCAGTCCACCTGGCGGCGGGGGGCGACCCAAACTACGTTTCCCGAGACGTCTCGTCGTCTCCATTCGAGAACCCGTCTGCTCCAACGTTCGTCGGTTCTGCGACAGACGTGGCCAGCCCACTGCCACTATTTAAATAAAAAATATTTTTAATTATCTGACATGTTATTTTTGGTTATTATTATTTTTAATTTATTTTATTTTTATACCCTTTGACGTTTGCGTATTTTTTATAGTTTTAATGTAATTTAATCAGCAAATTGAGTTAATAAATGAAACTAAACTAAACAAGTGTTTGTGATATGGTATGGTAACAACTATTTAGAATATTTTTATCATCGCCATCTCCAAATAAACAGGAAGCCTGACATGCTTCGACCCTAATAACTTTTGTAGAATTTTTCCGAAAACTTCAGACCGCAGTGAAGCCGCTAACAGAATGAAAAATAAAATACAACAAAAGAGGGAAAAAAGCATCGTTCTCCGCCTAATTTACGTAAAACTCGACGATCCCTTATAATACCTGTTTACGCATTTCTTCCTAATTTGTGTTTGGCTAATGTTGTGCCGTAGTCATTAGGCCGAAAAGGCCCGGCCTTCGTCGCGTATAATTATAATTCATTACCTTTATTCTGCAATATTATAAAGCTTATCGGCAAGTATAAAATTTTTATAACAAACCCTCCCAGTGATAAGCGTGGATAAATTAGATAAATAAATTAGTTGCGACACTTTATTGCGTAGATATGTAAGGTATTTTATTAACCGTCATAATGTAACATTTTATTGGACACCTTTTATTAGTTATGCACTTACGTTTTATTAAAATCTAGTAAATAGCGGTATCAGATTTGATTCCTGGCCTTTAAATATAATCTTTAGTTACATAAAACGATTGAAAGTATCGATAGTACTATATAATTATATTCTGTGGTATCAACTACAAGTTTATACAAATCGGTAAAGAACTATTTTATATCTAGTCAAATTAACAGTTCGAGTAGTGATAGTCAAAAAGACTTCGACTCTGATATTCAGTTCGGAACAAATTTTTCGTGTAACAAAATATTTTTTTCAGTGTATTCTTTCTGTTTATATCGAGTTGCGGTGTTTTTGTAGCGAGAGCAGTAAGGGACCATTGATGTTCTACGGCTTGTAAGTAACTTAGTGAGGAAGTGCATAAAGTAAATTCCATTTCACGGTTTCTGGGCACCCACAGTTTTGCAGGAAAAGCTATATAGACCGCGAACAAAATACAAGCGGTCACATTCGAGATTTTTGTCTATACACTTCTTTAACCTTCTATTTTTGTGACTAAGAGCGTCAAAGAGGTATCATGAAAATATAAGTAATAGAAATAGCAGAATTAATTAACTGTAAATTATTTTTCTTTAAACGTAAGTATTAAATAAGAATAAATTTAGCACACAGAAAATAAAATACATAACATTGATTGACCAACAATAAGAAGTGTCCTGAATAGCACCATCTTTTTTGCGATACATCAATCAATCTTCTAGTCATTCGGTATATCTCTTTATCATTCACATGACAAAATATTTCAATTAACATGTACGTACATATACGAGTACACAACACCATGATAAAATTAGATCGAAGCCATTCCGAATTGAGGACATGCCATTGTAAGATATCCTTCGATGTGGGTATCTCCAATAAAGGTATTTATATGAATGTCGATTTAATTTCAGAAATACGAATATTGGATATATGAATACGATTTATGAAAGAGCATAAAGGTAATTCTACTATGTATTTATGTCAGCGTCTCATTGTGAACGTGGTCATTAGTTTATAATCTGTCTCGCGTAAGAATTTGAACATACAACTTATGATTCGATACTTCCGTTTATAACCCTGTTTTAAGCCGCGTTTACTGATTAGTGCAAGTGTGAGTGCATGTGCAAAATACGTGTACTCTACCCTCGTTACGTTACGTCCGTATTTTGTACTCGCACTCGCACTAATCAAAGTGTAAACGGGGTCTAAGAAAGACTTGAGTATCACTTTTGACGTAGCAATGTATAAATAAATTTTATTTCTGCCTGCGGATACCGCAACGAATCGCATTACATGCGGTCACTGACATGTTCCCGTATTGCATAAATTCAACAATACTCGGAATACATTACAATAAATATAGGATTTCATTCATATCGATAGTGTTTCCCGATCAAATCGAATGTATCGGATACCACTTTATTTAAGTGTTTATTTGCTTGAATAAAGGCCAAATTTTATTTGATAATTTATTCTCCCACAAGGGTGTGAGAGCGGTCTTTCTATAAATTTTCGACGGAGACTTTTGTCCATCAATAGATGTCATTCTACTGATAGAAAAGTTTATTTTAAGAGCGCTCAACGATATGTCTGTCAATATGCACTCGTACCTCCATTCCAACCACAAACTTTTACACATCAGATTACGAGCCAAACTCTTATTTTTATATGATGCGGGCCCCACAATGTGGCGAAATACTTAAAGGAAGATGAGACTTGAGGTCAACCTAGCGGCGGCACCAAGAAAAAAATAGTCATACGTGCTAAAGAGTTCCTACTTGGCAAAGACGAGTTCATTATAGGGGCCTACTTTTTCTCGTTCGTCATTTTCCCCGTGAGACAAACCTTAGCATCTAAACAGGTACTATCTTCCTGATCCTCGAACGGCCTATGCCCGTTTCAATGCGTGTAATTTCCTCTCTAGAGTTTTTATCGTTTGCTGTGAATGGGCGGCAAAAAACGGCTAATCGCTGTATACCGGCGGCTGTTGGATTGGTCGTTGAACTTGTGCAATACCGTAATAGCTATTTATGGTAAGTCTTGTCATTACATCAAATTACTAGTGTTTGAATCATGTAATAGATAGAGGAACATCCAGAAAGTCCGCCCTTTAGGTTTGTTGTAATATGCGCCTTGTATAGGAGATGTTCCTTATTTCACAGCGACGACGCTTGTTTGCTTGCAACACATGCATTTTATAGCGACTTTCATGCAGCTTTTACTTGATGCGATATGCAAGTAGGTAACCGTTTCGATTTTAGTTTATAGGCTGATATTTTCCTTCGATTTTGGTGTATATGTTTACTTGAATAGCATAAAAAGTTGATAAAACCCTTAGTTTTATTAGATACAGACTAAGAATAAAAATAAATTATTTACAAAAATCCATCTCAGATTGTTCGCATAAAAAGCTGCAATTGGTATTTCCTGCCGGATATACTTATTTGGTACCTTAAAGGGAGTTGATAAAATATGAATTGTTCCGTAGAGTAATCGTTCGCAGGCAGCCCTCCTGCTTCATCCAGTATTCAGACGGGCGTCAGCTGCCGCCTGTGATTTATAACTGAAACGTTCGAGCCACCCCGGCATACCCTCTGCGAGGAAAGCACTCTTTGCTGTGATTTCAAGTAATTGGAGATTTTACAGAATTACGTTGTGTTATTTCTGTTTTTTTTTAGGTACCACTCTTCAAAAAAGAAAATTTATATTTAAGTGATCCTGACTTTAGGTAAACTACAATGTTGCGTAACTATAATATTGCCATCTTTGTTAGTAGTTAGTATTGTCCGTAGAGTAAACGTAATTTCGTTTAAGTGGAAACAATGTTAAATTAAAACAGACAAGAACTATCCTATTTCGACGACACTAAAGTCAGCACGAGGAGGTTGTAAATTAAATTGAACTGCGAAGTCCGCTTAAGCTATCTCTTCCGTTCTCTGTGACTCGGAATGCACTAATTAAGTAAGAAATTTTACAAGCTTTAAAATGAACTGGGTTCCTGTGTGTACTTTGGGAGATTGGAATTGAAAGCTCCTGATGCTGTACAATTAGTACATATTCTTATTCATATACAAGCAAGCGTACTTTAACGTAAACATGAAGAATATAAAAAAAAATATTTTGCTGAAAAATTTACAACCTCCATTCGTCTATTCTATAGACTGAATACTCTGACTGGATACGAAATAATTGTTTTTTCATGGTATTCGCGCTGTTGCTAATTGGCTAGTTTCACGCACAACTGGGTTTTCGCGGAACCTCGTCAAATAATCACAAGCGTTGGTTAGTACTGCCCATATTTGTCATGATAGGGTTTGAATTTGGACCATAAGAATTAGATTCTTATAAAGTAAGATGCAAAACGAGTACTAATAAACGTATCGTGTCTAATTTCGAAGCGTGCAACTAAACTTGTACCAACAACGTATGCGTTTTAGCTTATAGGTCCCGTCACGTAAAAAAAAACGCCAAACGAAGGGGATGTGTTAGCATTTAAAAAGGTACTGTCGCGCACCAAAGCACCTTAGACGATGTTTGTGTGATCGAAACCATAGGTAAAGTACTATAGTTTTAGTATGTTTCTTTCTTAGACCACTGTTTGCATTTTAGTGACATCCCCTCCAATTTGTCCAGCGTTATTTTTACGTGACAGGACCTATAGGTTTAAGCGCAAGGTTTAAAACAGAGATTCTCAAACTTATTTCATCTAGCGCCCTCTTTAAAAAGTAATAATTTTTCAGCGCCCCCAATTTTTTTTACATAAAAAAAAACAAAATAAAAAAAAAAATTTTTTTTTACATTCCCAAATAATTACTTTAATTAATTTAATTAGCAATTTTTTAATTTGATACTTATTTATTTCCTCGTTCGTTGTCAGTTTTATAAATTCTTCTTCCACCCGGGGTGATAAATTGTTGTGTTGACATTGAAAAAGCACCCAACTATAATCTGGTATAACTTGATTGCGTACGGGCTATCCTATAAAAGCTATGTTATTTTTAGTTTTTATACAATCAGTCCCGGCCCACTATATTACCACTCTGGTATAAATAGTGATTAGGTCCGTCAAAAAAAAAAAAAAAGTTTTTATACAATCATACAGGGCAGAAATATAAACTAGATAAAGTAAAACCAACGCCCCCCATTTTTTACTGGGCCCCTTAACGTAGCTTGGCCTGTAGGCCTCCCGCGAAGGGCGTTATCACCCACTTTGAGAATGACTGGTTTAAAACATGAACAAATCTACCACAGTGAATGGGTCCACTAAAAGGCCTCGTTTGCTAAAAGCCAGAACTGCGCAACGTTGAACACGCTCGTACAGTCAGACAACACGACAGCTACACAACACACACGAACCGTAAAGCTTTCGTTTGCAGCTTTTACGATTATTCCACGCACGAAACTGCACCACAATAATTTTGATGACCCTATTTTGGGATGGAATTAATGGGTCGGTAAAACTAGAATACTTAAGATCCAAGACCAGTCGACGTTATGTCACGCTTAAGATTGTCTGTTATTCCTACAAGGCAGAAAGGTAATATACCGAGCATACAAAGTACGAGAAAGTAGGGTCAGTGGAACTAAGCAAAAGCGAACGACAGACAAACTTTAACAGGCAAGAACGAAGAAGTTCGTTTCAATTCCGGTAGCGAAGACAACTTGACAATATAGGTAGACAAAGACGAAGACAAATTCAAAATTGAAATTGAAAACTGTAAGGCGAAGCGAATGCAGCTCAGTAAAGATACAACAATTCAGCCAACGAAGTTCAGCGCAAAAAGAATAATAGCTAGGTGTGAAGGAAAATTTTCCCGACGCTTCTTTATCCGTAAATCTTCGAGGGAACCGCGAATGCTCCACTGCATTAGCGGTATCAGTTGTTTAAACACCGTTAAAAGTTAAACACTAGCCGGCTTTGAAGCACCGATTGCGGACGTTGTTTGACGCGGACTCAAACAATGGACCTGTTAAAGACCTGCCAGCACTCAACACCTCACCTTTTTAACGCCATCGGCAACACGGTGCGCTGCAGTCTGGGCTTTCATGTTTGGAGTTGGTAACCAATTGTGAAATAATATGTACTACATACGATAACATTTTCACACTAGCTTGTTTGAAAGTTGACTGTCTTCTGATGTGATAACCGATTTCGCTTTGAACCTTTACGACGTTATAACTGGTATTGTTATTTTTTCAGTTTTGTTTGTTGATAGTTTTTTTTTCTTTTCAAACTAACAAACGATATGTTTGATGCAGTGCTGTAAGGTAGGTGCATTGAGTTGTCGGCGGTCTGGGCATGGCGTAACAAAAAAGAGCACAGGAACTCTCAAAATAAACCGCAAGAAAAACGTTTGATCGACATCGATTGACCTAATCGTGCTGGGTTTGTTTACTCGGGGCATAATTAAAATAGCTTCATCGTGTTTAGAAGTCCATTATTGACTAGCAAAAATCAAATTAAACACTTTGTTTTTTCAGTTTTGGTTAGACATCGTTACCTTGCAAAGGAGAAACAATTTTGAAATGCTTCTAAGTTATTCAACAAGTAGATCAAGGCTGATAACCCATTGGCGTTACGGTCTGATACCCACACCCAACGTTCATACGAGTAAATGCATCCAGATTTTATTTCTAAGACACCGCTCTTAAAAGAAGGACGATGGTTTATTTATTACTAACATAATATATATTATTTCTGAACAGAAAGTGATAAATTCAATAAATCAATACTGATAAATTTTAGTGCATTTTAATTTCATGTAATTTGAATTGTTCGACATAGGAAAACCGCTAAACACCTGTGAAATGTCTAAAAGTTGAACCCAAGTTGACAGGATGTTGTCGCGAATAAATCGCGGTTGGATAGCATTTAATGGCTAGGTTACGGTGCATTCACATTCACATGGGCTGCGGTTAATAAATCACCCCTTGTAACCGGTAGCCGTTTTACCAAAGCGGGAGAAGGAGTCCATTTCTTGAGAACACCGTGTTGGTCGCCCGTAAGTGATAAGCGGAATGGAACAGGATTCCTTTAGGGATTACACTTGTTCAACCCGGGCTCTCCGTATTAGGTGGCTCTGCCCTCGAGCGGAATTTGTAGTACATTGCTGACTACTTATCATTGTTCGTGCGATTGCGAGAGGTAATTCTGTTCCGCAATGAAATGCATTTCAACATTGTTACAGAACAAACAAAGACAATAGTTTAAGATAGAAACTATGGACACATACCATCCCTCAAATGTCTATAAAAGTTGTCTTACAAATGTTGACTTGCGGCTGTAACTGCCAAGATCAAATATAGAAACATAAATTGTTTATTGATATATCTGGAGTGGTCGAAAACACATTACCGGGCCTTGCCACATGAAAAACGATTTAATGGTGTTCTAAAAGTATCTATTGGTTGTAAATGTCGATTAGAAACCATCTGCAGTACAGGGATTGATTATACGTCTATATAGTAGCAATATTGGGATATTGAAATTACGTAAGCATACCAAAGATAGTATTAAGTAATCGAATTAATTTATGGACACTTAATATAAATCAATTATAGGGAGATTCAAATGAGCAAACATTAGGAAATATCCCATATCTTACAAGTGTTAAGAAATGAAAAACTAATAATACGAGTATTATTTTTAGAGATGACATGTGTGTTTGGGAGTGGAACACAAGAAAGTTCAGGTGTGTAGTGGATAAAATGTAAGCATCACAATAAAAACGTTGCGGAATTAACAATACTTTTTATTATGTTTTCGTAAATGTCCTTTGGCTAAGGAGCCATGAATCGCGAGCAACGTCTGTATTTAATACGTTTCAATTAGCATTTCGTATGCACGAAGTAACTGTTCTCTTGGTTAGCGGGACCGAGAGCAAACCCTGGGTTTGCTTAATTAAAATTTAACCACGTCTTATGATAAGATAGCCCTTCTCCGCGTGTTGGTTGGTATGGTATGGTAGCTCGGCTTTTTGCACCGTTATTAAAACCGACTTTGTTAACGTCCTGATAGATATCAAGTATTGAACAGAATTTTATAACAGTTAAGTATCATATTGTTATAAATTTATAATACTCTAGCTATCGCCGCCATTTAATGTTGAATACAATGCGCACTTATTATTATTACAAAAGCAAAAATAGCCGAGATAAAAAAAAATACAACATAAAAAAAATAACGGCCAAGAACCTTCAAAAATGGTTTAAAAATAAATACGTTTTAGTAAATAATATTCACTTAAGATACGAAGTAGGTTGTGGTAACATGAGCTATGCAACAGACAGGTTTGTTCAGCCAATACGCGCTGCGGCTTGAGCTGTAAGTTTTCCTGGAATGCACGAGGAAGTATCGGCCCCGGCTGCGGTCAGCTCGAGACAAGCAAGACACTAGCTAGTCCCTTCGGCGGGTGTCAATCTCGAACCCACGACGACGACGCGACGGACGCGCCGGAGCCCTTCCGGTATTTAGTACACCCTGCATTATGCACATTATTCTAATGAATATACCTATATACTCGTATAAGCAACCTGCAACAGGCTGTTTCATAGAAATAGACTGTTGTAATGTGGAAAAATGAAGAAGCTTCGTAAATTCAATTTCATGTGGTGACGTACTTACTTATATTTCAGTTTTCTTTCGATTTTGTTCTTGTGCCGTACACACCAAGCGTACACAGTTACAACCAATGTAGTTGTACTTACAATGACGTTGATAAGCTTCATTATTTTACTGCATTTAGGTCGATTATAAACTTAGTAAAGACTTCTCTCAAATTATACAATTACAAACAGTTACTGGATAATTTTCAAAATATCTAGGTATGACTTTTGCTAATATTTAAAATCAATCAATAAAAGGTCTGGCTAAGGCAAAAAGAAAAGAGATTTTTAAAAAATACAGGCTACAATATTTTGTAGTCTTAAACCCTTTTCTTATATGATTTTTATTACAATATTCTAAAAGACAGAGGAAGATTCTTGTAAATCAGGACATAAACTTATCTAGAAACAAATAAAATAGTTTTATAGCATCACAGGATCAAAGCGAGATTGGTTGGTTCTTTCTGTATTTGTGTCAGGGTATCTTCATTCTCAAAAGTTCTCTTCCGATGTGTTTTAAAGCTATAAAATGTATAATAATGATTTATTTATAACCTAGTTGGGCCTATTTCCTCCGAGGGTATTGTATAATAATATGATTATTTGCGCAGTCACTCGAAAATATTTAATTTCTGAATGTTTGGTTGGCAACCCTGGCCTTGGAAGTCTCTATTTAGACGGCCGCAACTTATGGTTCACGACTAGCTGCGGGCACCGGGCGTTGCTTGTGTGGTCCGCCGTCGTATTTGCACTGCTAATACTTAATTATTTGCATTGAACATTTGTATTTGCTACATAACTTCTGTTTTCGAACTTTTAGGTCACTGAAATCCCACGTTTATCTTAAATACTTATTTATGTTACTTGATGGTAAACGTCACGCAGAGTTAAAAAATGTTCCGTATGAATTTATTCATTAGCCTACTTAGACACAGTCTTCGTGGAGGCCAGTAATCAAAGCAAATTGGTTTCGAGTCTAACCTTCGCTGTTCTCCTTCTCGTCACAAACCGAATCCAAGATTTGTTTAGACAAGGACGTTGCTCCACGACTGCACACGTGATGCGATGTGAACGCGCGAGATTCGCGCTCGTTGGAACTACTCGGGCAAATTGGATTTTCAAGCATTCCTTTGACAAGGATATTGCAATTTGTCAACGCGTCGGATTCAAAATGTGTTAGAGATCGCAACATTACACGAGGCGAGTGTGACGTGGAAAGGTGCCTATGAATTAATTATGGCACAAAATTCAAGATAGATATAAGAAAACGACAAAATAATGTAGATAATTATTTTGTCCAGACTGTTGTATAAAATGATAGATTTCAAATAATGTAAATAAAAATGGTCTTTTAAAACTTTTTAATGCCAGATACCATTGTCCATCTAATTTATGAGGATTTTACTTACTTGAGGAAAATTATTAACAAAGAGCAAATATAGAGCTTAAAATAAAATTTATTAATATTATTTTAAGTGGAGTAAAAGGAATTCAGTCTGGAATTCTCAAAGGATTTGTTGGAGTTCATAGAATCGTGTTGAGGCCCGCCTATAGAAAGTAATTCACAGAAATGTTTTTTTTTAGATTTAACGTCTCTTCAAGATCAGAAATAAAAGATAAAACAAAGAATTCCCAAAATAGTTAAAGTGAAAAGATTTTGTAATTTAGTAAAAGGAATTGAACGTTAACGAAATATCTACGAGAGCTATATCAAAGAACAATATCGTATTTCTGCCTTTATTGTAGACTCAAAGACGATCTTAATTGCAGAACTAAGCTTAAATGATGCAACATATAAACAGGAAGTAGGCTTTCAGGGGCTCAGGGCACAAAGTGTTTGACGCAATAGTAAGTCCCCTGGCGTATAAGCAGTGCCTTATCGTAAGAGCAAAAAAGGCTTTCCGTGTTAAGAGCTATTGAAGGAAAGCTCTTTTGTTCTCGCCTTCGATGTTTGAGAAATATTCAATATTGAGATTGCACATCTATCACACGGGACTTCGCGATACACTTGCCGAAATGGGTATATTTTTCCAGTTGTTCGACTATTTGATCGCTTTATCTACTTCTTATTTGACTTTATATGTAAGGTCTATTTGTTATTTTATGCAGTTCAGTTCACAAAACCTTAAAATTCGCACTAGTATCCGTCAATTCACAGCTAATTTAGTGTATGCGTCACACAGTAAAGAGAGCTTGTTCCTGAATAACTTCGACTTACACATGAAATGTATGAACAAGCAGATAGTAGCTACAATTACGGGCTAACATACAGGCCTACTGTGCGTTAGTAGGGTCAGCTGCAGAATAATAAGCCGTTTATACACCTGTAGTTGAATATTCAAAAGTGTTATTAGACAGCCTAAGAACTATAGAAAAAAAAATATTGTGATTTTGTAATTTGTGGTCATTATTTAGAACATCAGGCAACGACGTGCCATCTTTACCATAAAAAATGGGTTTATACCCAACAAATCAAGACGTAAAACAAGGTGGTTTAACTGGACTGATTGCCTAAGCAAAATTGGGTGGAATTCATATATTTAATTTCCTACAACAATATGGACTGAAAAAGAACCAATACCACCATCATTGTACCAATTTCTCTCTTCCTAGGTCTGCTGGAAGACATTTCGCTAGAAATAGGCAGTGCCTGTTGTGTTGTTTTTCTTTATGTTCGTATTTCTTTTGTAATGTTCTTGTGTACAATAAATAATAAAATAAATAAATAAATAAAAGAAATAAAAAAGGTTTGATACGACGGTGTTATCTATTGAGAACAAAGAAAGCCCCATTCGTCGTCTACAGCACTCCTAGAAGACTTCACGCTATGCCCTATAACTGAAGTACTCCAGGGCAGCAGTTAATTTGTAGTCGTGATTGAATTAACGAAGCCGAGCGCCAGGAACTTGGCAGTGCTCATTTCGAAAGCTGTTAGATACTATCTTCCAATTTCATTGAGAGACGGGCATGCTAATGAATGCATGTCAAAGTTATGCACGAGAAAATCGGACACGGACCCTGGACCGTTTCTAATTTGCCTTTGAATCCGTCGATTGGAACTGCACACAAAATCTGAGCTAAAATTCAATTCCCAACGGACACAAAATCGTCCCAGCATTCAACAATGCAGATGAAATGAAAACAAACCCAACTGTGGATTATTAATCTGGAACCGATTCGAAGGGGACTGAGAATACTCAGACGAGATTCAATCCAGCCCGAGAAGTTATTAAGAGTTAGTCTATAGACGCAATGTTTTTTTTACCCATCAACTTGAGTATACGTTACATGGGAAGCAAAGCCGCACGATTTATATCTCAGCAGGGTTCTTGCGGCTGGAGGCCATCGGTTACGCCGCGTCGGTCCATTCGAGAACATACACACATGACAAGCTGCTAGGGCTTACATTGCGATTGCAAAGTTATACCTACTCGTAAAGTTATACATGCTGCAAGAGCCGCAATGAGAGACCTGGTTTGCGTGATAGTAAAGTAAAGTTTGTGTGAAGTTCCAGTCGGCTGAGCGGCTGTGTAACGAGGAGTGACGGCTCTAGGACACAATGCTTGTCGGTTCAGGTGTTCAGTCATGACTGCGAGGAATGCGCAGCTGACATGCAAGCGGTCTGTCAGCTTCATCTAATGAGATAGCTAATAAAGGAATGGACATATTAAGCACTTAAAAAAAGTTTTGAGACGTGGTGCGTATAGCGAAGCTGCAAAGTTTTGTTTATTAATTCTGTCCTTTGTGTGCCGGCAACGGGAAGTTACGTAATCAATTGTTCACATAGAAAGCGGTCAAAAGTCAAGGAGATAATTGTTTGAGCAGGAAATTAGAGGCATTTGGTAAGTGGGGCAGCCACGGCGCGGCGGCGGGGCGGGGCGGCGGTCCGCGGTCGAGATGCTCTTATTAGCCCGATACCGCCGAGAATAAAGCAATGGCTAATCTTTGTACTCGTAATGAAATCTATTAATGTCTTAGTTGTCATTTGGTGTTGGCAGACAAAATTAACCCCAACATGAATATTATACCTCTATAACAGAACAGAAGAGACGACGTGTGTTTTTTTGTATAGGTAAGTCTTAAATTCCGTAAAACTATTTCAACTATAGCCGAACTTATTATTCAGGGTAGTGCACTGGGCCTGCCAGTGTGGTCGACTAGAGCCTTATCGCCCTAAGAGTAGGCCCCTCGGTGAGGACGTATGATGATAATGATGATTCAGGGTAGGCTCCTCAGTGGGGTGGAGATGGGGACGTATATAAGTTGACAACAAAACAATTTTGGTATTCGTTTCGATTGAGCGATTAGCTGTAATGAATGTGCCAAAGCGGCGACTGTGAACGTGGGAATAACATAAACAGTGCTTCAGACAATAGTTGTTTATAGGAAGTTCTGTCTTGTTTGTTTGTCTACACGCTGTCTGCAAGACGCGTGATTCACGCGCGCGTGGGCGAACTGCATTAACCTGGCTTGCGGTTACAGTGTTGTATCGTATCGTACGTAACTGGTTCATTAGATTAATAATTAAAAAATATAGTTTTATACACCACATAAAAAGGTAGGCTATATTAAATCAAAACATACTTTGCTAAAGCTAAGAATCAAACACAAATTCTAAGTTCTCATTGTTCTAAATTTCTGAAAGCCACTGAAAGATTTTCATTATTAAATCGGACAATTTGACACGGCAATCCACCTCCAGCGATGTCGTTCGTGGTCTAATGCCTTCAGAGCCGGTTAGAGCACAGGATAATTTACTTTTATGGGCTGCGAGAAGATTACACGCAGCGAAATTGGATACGCCGAGTCTTGCTCAACTCACTGTAATGAAGTCATACAGATTATGGAGCTGCCTTTATGCACACATATATTATTGATTTTTCAAAAATTATATTGCGTATGACATAATTTGTATAAATAAATTAAAAAGGCGAGCCTAGAGATCCTTGCGGTACTCGTTTGTTGGAAGCGTATTTTCTGTTTTCTATCATCAAATAAAGGTTTTATTTCCTAACAGTAAGGATTCTATAAGCTACTAACTCATAACATCGGTTTAAAAAAAATCTAAGTAGCAACAATTTGCGTGTACTCGAGTCGACTCGCACTTGTTCCACTTTTTGACTGTGGTTTCATATTATAAAAAGTTGCATGCCATTGGACACAGTCCGGGATCCGGACAACTTTCCATAGAAGGGAAACTTTCCACACTTGTGGGCGAGTGACATATTGAAGACCAAATTAAGTGACACTCAAGCAACAGTTAATACGCTTTACGCTAAATAATCATAGGTACATACATTTCACATTACGTTCGAGCTTTTAAATTGGCAATGTTCTTACTAGAAAATATATCCCACCAACAACCTCGTCAGTTATTTCCGCAGGAAATTCTATGACTAAGTAGGATTTTGTCAGTGCGGATGCTACAATCTAAAAATAGACAAAAACGAAGAGGCCCACATTTATAATAAAGCAGACTACGCAGAAATTGATACCAATTATTATTAAAAAAGGTACTCACACACATCACAAACAAGACTGATACCAAATTATAGAAAAAACAATTGGCAGTTCACTTATCGTAGTAGGTCTCGTATACTTTATGTTTGTAAAGCATTCATAAATGACTTGTACGCAACAAGTGAACCAATCAACAACACAAGTGGGACGACAGACCGATAAACAATAACATTTGAGGATGTTTGCTGGAGAACTTCGCGGCGCATTGTACGCTGTAAGATTGGCGTGACTAAAACCATCGCAAGCTCAAGGCTGGTCAACATTTGGCGGGGCAGCCAAGGTCCCACGAGTACCATAGACCTGTTTGTAGCAAGCCCGAATATCTAATGATGGTAATGATACAAAAAATCATTAGCATAATAGCGTATGAAGCTATTATTTTGGGTATTGTAATAAAATGTGTAAAAAGCATTGTACAATATTAAATTCAGTCTTCATAATACGTAAAAGCTGACACTGTAGTAACATTGTAGTTACCAAATTATAATAATAGATAGTGATTTGATTAGATAGTCTTTCGATTAATATGTAATTCTAGAAGTTGAACATGAACACAATATGACTTGCCTGAATCTAACGAGCTTTCTTACTATGAGTTTTTGTTTAGTTACATCAACATTCCTCGTAGTTCTGAAGAACGCTAATTATATTGTTAAAATGTGCCTTTGCAGCAAAGAGTAAGAAGTATCCAAAACAGAAATAGCGTTATGAGCAATATAATGTTGATGCGTACATAATATACCACATCTTGACTCAGTTGAGTTGAGTGAGTAATTTGATTTTCTCTTAAAGGTAGAAATTAATTTCTATTTGTAGTTCGCGGTGCTGAATTATGTTAATCTAGAATTAACTATGAAATATATCTTCAGATCGACTTCCTCGAGCATCCTCGACTATTATAATTATTCAACAGTCATATATCATGTCGGCATTTGAATAGTGTCGCTTGTTTTCGTCTGTTTAACTAATCTGACATTTCTTGAGCATTGTTAAGTACGCACATAACGAATATACCTCTCTCTAAGTATAAAAATATATTTATTTACTTACTAGACATTTTTCGACAGAGCTGCTACGTTACACATTCGGACACCTCAATACAAAACAAAGGTCTTAAATGGAAATCACGTAACAATTTGTCATATATTTGCATATACCTACATATCTGTTTATAAAAGAGGTCAGGATTACATTAAACTTCATGAAACAATACGAAGGTCTTCACCAACGAGGGAATGTGTAATTTTATTATATAATTTCAAGTTGATCTTAACTCAATGTTTTGTTTATATTTGTAACAGAAGGAGTCTTCTATTAATACTTAGAATTTGTACGAAGCATTTGTGTAAAGAATTATATTTTGCAATGTAAACGATCTTATCTAACTCAATAAAATCTTGCGAACTACGGCATGCCGCAAATCAGAAATTTAGTTTATTTTCAATTTAAGGAGATGCAATACCTACGCGTATATAAATACGCCTTTTTTCGAAAAGATATGAAAATGTCACTTTATTCTCGAAAAGAGGATAATATTTTTTATTCTTAGATTCTGGTCACGAGAAACGTGAAACATCATAAAAGTTGATTTGATTGGATTTGTTTAAAAACAACATAACTTTCGTACAAGGAATCTGTTGGGAACCGGACACGATCAAAATGATAAAAATGTGAAAGAAATGTTCTTTTTCAACATGAGCAAGAATATCATAATAACTACAATAAACTCGCTGTTTCTTAAGACTCAACCTATCATCAAGTAAAGCTTTTGTTTCTCAAGAGCAACATCATGGTTAGAACGCGATTTCTGCTAAATTGAAAAAGTCGTTATAAAATTCTTTCACGTTCTGCAGGGGCATTGCTTAGAAGGAGTGAATATACCCAACCAAGGATACTCAAACAATGTTTTACTAGGTTTTTCGATGCACGATTTTCTTGTTTCTTAGTTTTTATTATTTTTAAGTAGCTCTCTAATAAACTTTGCTATGCCCTAGCAGGGCGTCACATGTTTACTTTTTATAAATTTTGTACCTCTACTATCTCGAAATATTGTAATGTGACTTCCAAATAAATAAAATTGAAATAAAAATAAAATTGTTTCATGGTTATTACTGTGTAATTACTATGTTTATTTTTGTATCATTGTAGTTTTTTTACAAGTTGTCATTTTATCACAAGTTCTATTATTACTTAGTACCTGGTTCACCGAGCTTAGCTCGTTTATTTTTTTTGTAAGACACCTTTCGATAAACTCTACTTACTTCATACGTTCAGAAGAAAGTACACGTGGCTAGACATAGTAGCACCACTCTTATACTTTAAACGAGCAAGATAAGAATAATAAGGATCTCGGAAACGTACGGCTGCAACGATTTCGCAATTTAGTCTCGGGGGCAATAAATCCTCGTATTTTCAGGCTTAAAAGAATTGATACGCGATCATTGAAATAGAAAGGTAATTTTGGCTCAGTCGGGACACCGCGAGTTTGCAGTTTGAATCTCGACAAATATATTTTTTTTATTTCTTTTTTCGTTTGTTTCTTTTATTATATTTTTCATATTTTTTTTATTCTTTCATTTAGTTATTTAAATACAAAAATGAAAGAAAATTTCTGATAAATTTTTTGGTAGTCTGAAAGTTTTCCATCAGATGGCCCGAGTAAAACGAGGAAAAGAATATATTATGTATTATAAAATAATAGGATGGGACTTTTGATAGGATTCAGAAAGGATTATTATAGGAAAATAAATTATTCCCATACCAATAACCTACCAACTTATTAGCAGTAGTTCCAATTTTGGCCACTTCACAGATACAGTGGTAAAGGCGGCGCTAGTAGTAATATAAATTTGCATTTATTGAGGTTGCGTGGATAATTTCGATGAAATTTAGCATTATATAGGGTTTCGGGAGCGATAAATCGATCTAGCTAGGTTTAATTTTTAGTAAAAATAGATTTCCCTGCATTGACAATAAACTAGGGTCGGAATTTGGATAGAATTCAGAAAGGAAAATAAATTATTATTCCCATGCCTAACAGTGGTAAAGGCTGCGCTAGTAGTAATATAAAATTGAATTTGTTGAGATTGCGTGGATTAAATAACGTGTCCGTGGATAAAATAGCATTTTCCATTTCTGTGTTACATACCTGAAAAAATAACTGAAAATACTTTTTTAGAAGAAAATTTCGTCACTATGTGAGTTGTAGTGCCATCTGTTGCAGAACTTTCGGTGTAAGAAAAACAAAGTGATTTTCTGTAAAGGTATTTTAATTGAACTAAGTAAATGAAAAAATAAGTAATAACAACGACGACGACGGTAAGTAATAAATAAAAAAACATACCTATAAAAATTGCTCTATCTGTTGGAAAAAATTTAGACCACGAAAAAATAAGGTACTAAATAAGAAATTTTTATTTCTGTCATTTTTGTATTTAAATAACTAAATGAAAGAATTAAAAAGTTAAAAACAAACAAAAAAAGAAACATGATCAAAAAAATAAAAAAGTACCATGTGGATTCGATCATCTGACCTTCGGTTTCATTACCTCCCGGTTCCCCAACAGAGCTACTGCGTCGTTGTCTCTTTTAATAATATGGCGTACAAATTCTTTTAAGCTAAAAATCGAAGCTGTCAACAAGAAATATTAACAATTTGTGTATTATGTATGTCTCTACGTGGTCTCTACCATCTTAAAAGAACGTAACTGTTTAGTTCACAGACCACGAAATGCTTACCTATTACTACCTACTGAACTCCGATCCTAGTACCGAAACATTAACAACAGCATGAATACTCTTTAAGACATTAGCACACATTAGTGTAGTCAACAAAAGCGTTTCATTAAACTTATGAGCTATTGTTGGAAATGTCACGGAAGGGTGCGCCTGCGCTTAGCAGGCTCCGACTCTTGCGAGACTGTTGCAAATCATCGCCGCCACTTTACACGACGCAAATTGTCTTGCATCTCATCAACGTTGCTGTCTCATCAAGATTTAGCAATATTACATTGTAAATAAAATTCTATATCAGTGCCAGCCAGCTGTCACCGGCGAAAATTCCAGTAAACATGAATGAAACTCTGACACCCACTGATGTCAGTCGAATAGTAGATGAAAATGATTCGTGGCAATTTCTGGTTAAGCCTAGTCTGCGTATTTCCCTAATGACTTGCTATTTCCGCTATACGCGAGCGCGGGCACGAACGCTGACTTGGTATCCTGTCTTTCAGTTCGAATTATGTTCGTATTTCAGGCTAAATCTGGTCTCATAATATTCCTAGCTGCGTTTGAAAGTCGTCGCCGGGAGCCACGCTTCCCTTTGTCATGTAGCTACGACAAAACAATGGTTAGATTTATGGATTCATGGCCCACCGGCTTGTTGTCTATTCCCCTCAACACACATTGTTTATCGCATGTGATATTATGATACATACTATAAAAACAAATGACTGACGGTTCATAAGCGTAGCCACAGTGATTTTAACCGATGCAGCTAACAAAATATTTGTAGGTTAATAAAAGCAATTTGGTGAGTGAGTATAACGATGAGATGTGGCTTACGATGATTCTGTTGAACGAGCGGCGCAAGCGCGTCCTCGTTATGAATACTGAGAGTAATGATAATGACAAGAACAAGATAAGATACAGGCATTCATTCATATTCAACTGAGGAAGTTATCTAAACGGTGCGGTCTGGAAGATGAAAACGCGGGAAAGGTTCACTGTTTTATCACTGTTGAAGCCTCTCATTAATTCAACGAGTGGCCCTAATTGTAAAATCCTTTTCAATGACTGTGCAGGACTATTTGTGCATAATTGGACCCTTGGAAAGGACAACTGGGGATGAACGAGGTCATTCTTCAAACGGAAGTTACGAGACACGAGTGGTCATCGGGCGATTAATACTTTTCTTTGAAAAGGGTCGGGATTGAAATTTTGGGATTTCATTCAGCCGAAATTCGGAACGGTCAAAAACGAAGAGTTCATGAATTTCGTTACAACTTTTTGGCATTCTAAAACTATACGGAAAAGGTCTATCTTCACTTTTGGACACCATTTCACACAATATGAAACATTGAAATCGTTAACAGGAAGAAAACAAAATATGGTCAATTTATTGGAACGGAACTAACAACTCACTTTGCTAGGACAAAAGGAAATTACAAGAGGCACCGGTGTTCAAACTCATACCGACGACCCAAAGGGTCCTTGGCGACCCGGAAGAGACCCTGTGTTAGACAAAGAGTTCCCGGACAATCAAAATGTTGCGTCATCCCGGATATCAAATTACTCGTCCAATTTAATAAGAATTTTATCTTGCTAAAGAGACTGTTTCGAAAATTTATTTTATATAGACATTTCAATTCAATAAAAAATACTTAATACGAATTACATAACATAATACATTATGTTCGAGACAATGATGTTGCCAATAGTGAAAGGCATGCTTTTAATTGATCGGTACCTATCTGCATGCGGAATCTTGCACAGTTCAAATAATTTGTTGCTTCATAAAATGATTTCAACAAGATAGATTTGTTTTTTTTAACAAGCTTTTATTAGTTACACTTGTAATCAATACATCTAGGAAGTACTCGTATTGTCTAATAGATTTGGCATAGTTATTAAACACAGGACAAGAGAATTATATAAGACTATAAGACACTATTATTTTTATGCATCTTTTTTATCTCTCAGCTTTTCTAAGAACATTAATCTTTATCCATCTCAATATCATATCAATATCAACAGCCCATTACAGTCCACTGCTGGACTATGAGCCTCCTCCACTTAAGTGGAGGGTTTTGCCATAATGTCCACGCTTGGCAGGCGGGTTGGAGATCGCAGATTAAAAGGTTACTGTAACAGAGAGCACTGCTGCCCGTTCCCTGTTCAATTTGTAGTCCCTAAGTCGCCTCTTACGACACCCACGGGAAGAGTAGGGGTTGGTGACAAATGTATTCTACTCTGCCGTCACCACACGGTTTCTTCTATTCTACTCTGCCGTCGGCACGGGTTCTTTCTAGCGACAGCATATGTGTCTTTGCTGCACCACCCCATACAGTGATGCAGTATGTTATCAGGGACTACAGGGACTGGCACCATTTATCCATCTACTCACATAAAATAATTTATTGTGTCGATCAATATGAACATGTAATGGATTACTATATCTTGGCCCATAATGAATACAGACATGAGGTTTGGGTCTCCAATAAGTGATTGTTCGAGTCAACATATAGCGGACCTTTGTCTTCAAAGTTTATGGACTCAGATATGGGTTAGCCAATTGGAAAATGGGATTAATGAGAGAGGGATATTTCCATTTTTCTTTCGATATGGAAAAATATCATTTAATATCAGAATATTAGTTATTTTAGAAGAGCTGTTATTAAAAGTTGCAGCGAAATGCGAACGAGCTATGACACTAAGCTGGGTGAAGCCAAGTTATTACAAGACGCTATCCGCATATTTTTACTGCCCTACGACTTTTCTTTTACTACACTTGTGCACTATATCCATAAACATAATGGAGCGGTTCAGCCTCATTTATAGGCGGGGAAATAAAATAGTACATGTAATGAGATCGTAAGTCTCGCCAAAGTTTATCCATATATACTATATTTGGTATAACGCGGGGAGTGAATCACCAATGGATTTTGAAAGTCCAGTAGCACAATGTTTTAGAAGCCCCGATGAGTAGGTGTTTAAGAGGAGCAAGTTGCGAAATGCATATTCTATTACACATGAACTTAACATAAATGTTTTCAGAATAAGTACAAAATCTTTAACTTTTTATCTTTAATTTTTAACATTGATAATCTTATCGAAATAAAATTAAGTACCTACTCTATTAGTAATATAATATACTCGTAGCAAGTAAATAAGTACTTATAATAATAAGGAAAAATATGGTAGGTAAAAATAATAAAGGTAGCTTTGTCTTTCATAACATTCTATGTACAAAGATCTGTAAATTCAAATTAAATTCTGTAAATCGTTGCTGATAGAAGTTTTTCTTGATTACAGTAAAACTTTAAAAGAGAAAATACTGGTATGTAACGAGATCATAACGAGATAGACTATGTCAGTCGAATTGATCCGAGATCTTGGCGCGACTTAGTGGGATGTGTGTGTGGGATTGATCTTTGTGGTACCGATTTTATCAGCATTTACGTTTTAGTGTCGAAAGAGGAAATAATCATGTCTGAACACTAAACTGAAGTTAACAGAAAGACTCTAGATTATAAGAAGATAATATTTTTTGTTTTTGATAAACTTTATATTTTTTTCATGAGGCGATATTGAAATGAAACTTTGATCTAAATGATATCGAAATGCAATTAACCTTACAAAATGTTAGTTAGTTGTTAATCTGCTAAGATTGGCTACTGACCCTGAGGCTGATCTTACCTTATATTATAGATATGAACACGGACAAAATTAACTGTAAATTGAATATTATGTTTTACTGTCTCGAATATTCTTTCAGAAATTATAAAAGGTACTAATTTCCTTGTGCTCTATAAAATAGAGGCTGTATGTTTGTTTATTCTCGTTTTCACTGAGTTAGACCAGAAATAAAAGAAAACGTTACGAACAAGTTTGTAATGTGATTAACGATCAATATCGATCGAAGAAGCACTTCTAGCTTCTAGCTCAAAAAATTCCTGATTTTTAATTAAATTTGATCAATGGAGCCCAAAGAAAAAGTGACGTGAAAGCCCAACGAACTCGGTGAACAATGCCCGAAAAATGTTTGCAAATTAAAATTAATGTAGCTTGGTTTGCGGTTCATTTAAACACGACGGAAACAATGATTTGTTAGCTAAATTAATGGGCCGCACTACACGTTCAATGTTCCTTGGCCAAAGGTATTTTATGATTGCTCGAACTAAACACTCCGAGACCAAGTCAGGAATTTCGTCCCTTTGGCACAGCTATTTACTGTGTTTACCCAGCACTTTTGTCCACGCAAACAGATAAGCGGACACTATGTCTCAGGACGTCACAAAATAATAACAACATCATTCAGTAGAGAAATGCCAAGCTTCTATAGAACGGCTAAACTATCCGATGTAAGTGGCCAAAAACTGGAATATCTAGGCCATATTATAATAAGAAGCAAAAACAATCGACTACCAGGCAGACATAAAACATCTGAAGACCGCCATTCTTCGGTACGAGATGGTATTTGAAGAAGATAGTAAGTGGCCAGTGATAACAACAATTTCTTAATTAAATGGTGTACATAACCTACAGTTTTTTTAATGCGTTGGCGGTTTTGTCTTTTATTACTGGTCAGTGGATTCAATTAAGAGAAAAAGCTGCATGCTAAATTTTAGCTCCTAGAAACCTTCGTAACATTACTTCTAAAAGGCACGGACCTGTACTTTTCTGTGGTCAAAGCCTTTCAGTCCGCCGCCACCGCCGCCGCCGCCGCCGTCGCGGCTCGTGACTTACGTTGATGTAGCTACAAGATAAACGATATTATTTACACGGGAATACCATCCTTTTGCCGCTCAAACGATAAAAGAATCCGGTCGGTGTTGTCTGCAGATAGACCCGTGGTTTATAGTTTCATCTCGAGGTAGGGAATCGAACGAAATTGCTATAAATTGTTCAGATTTGATCGCTCTTTTTGTGAACAATAAAATCCGTGGCCCTTTTGTTTAGATCATTATGTTCTTGAATATAACGTATATGTTTATTTATAGTTAAATATACTTTATACATAGTAGATGTTCTACTACTGGTCTAACTTTAGAAGACTTGAAAGACGTTAATGTTCAAAGATATAGAGAGGCATAAAGATTTTCAATGACCGGTAATTTAAGCAAGTTTATAGCTTGGTATGGCACTAAAACATTTTTAATATGAAGTTAAAATAATGAACCTGTTGGACTGTAAAATACCAACACTCAAGTATAAAGATAAACTAATAGTTCGAAAGGCACTCGGCACTTTCACTAAAGAGCAAGGCACCAGGAAATTCCGTTCGCAATAAGGTTCGCGTTAGAGTCCCATCTGCGCAAATGAAGGGTCACTGGCAATGGACATCAACCTTTAATTAAACCCTACAAATCCCTGATCACGTGCTCGCTGTAAAGAAAGCAGTCGAGTGCCACTTTATAATTGAGTCGGGAAAGTTGTTTGTACTACATAAAAGAAAGTTTATTAAAAATAAAGGCTAGCACAAACTTAATAGTCAGTATGGTCAGATATAAAATCGGTGAGTTTCACGGAGTCCGCACATTGAGTAGTGAACTATCAAAAAAATAATAATGTAATAACGAAACTAAGAGATGTAACATCCAAAAGTTTATAAACTATTAACTTAATTTCAAATAAAATAAAATTTGACTATAGACTCTACTCTTATGAAATGCAGAACAATTATGTGTGAACAGTTGCGTCTCAGCAGTTACCCGTACGGGGTTAAGTCACACAGATCAAAGTTATGATGCGGTCACGTGATTTATGCAGAGCAAGGACTCACTTTAACAAGACTGGCTTATCTAAGAGTTGATGTTTCCAAGCCAGTTTAAATCTTCATTATAGAATCGTGGAAATTCACAATTTATTAATGTCCCAGGAAATAGATAAACTAAAATCTACCCCGTTGCGTTGGAAAAGTCTGCTTCTGTTTGTAGCTAGGCACACAACCATAAGTTAGTTTTACCTGTAAATGGATGGAAGTATCACTGTGGTAGTAGCTACTTACCTGAAACAAAAAAAAAAACAATAGCATCAAGTTAAATAGAAATAAGGAACTGAATTGGACACAGTCGTTGACATAACAAAGACTCGATGTAGAGGGTTTAAACAATACAAAAAGTCATGAAAAGAAATTTATGGGATTTTTATTGTTTTAGCGGTTGCATAAAGTATACGAGTATGCAGCCGGCATCGAAGTGTTCAAGTAGGTCGATCCCTCTCCATGGAAACGAGCAAGGCTCAATTTCAAAATTAAACAAAACACACAACATAATCGATCTTATGGCTTCAGAATTTGATATGTTTTTGTTTGGCAATAAAATTTAGTTTGACGCCGGTACAAATTGTTTACGACAGCGAAAAGACCAATAAGATCGCCCATTGTGGTCAATAACGGATAATTGAAAAATGCTTACAAATTCGATTGCGCAGTCAACCGCCCGAATGTTTCCGATGATTTACGATTGGGGAGTTCAAAATGCCATCATGCTTCATTGCCGTATTTGGAGTAAAATGCGGCGTTTGCGTTATTTTTGTTATTCTTTTTGTTTCCCTCCGTGCAAACGACATGGAAGTGCAAATTGGAATTTTACGAGACCCACCTCGCTGCGGGTATTTTTAGTTCGAACACAAAGTCATGTGCAGTTGGAACAATGGTGTAAGTTAAAAAGGGGATGCCTACGTAAGTTAGAGCGGTGTGTACAATATTTAAATAAATACAAGAAATGAGGCCATAAACGTCACGTGTGCAATAAATATGGTAAACAAGTACTGGCGTAGTCGATCTTCGATCTTCCATATTCGGGGAAGGCAGCAGTTACCTCTTAATGGGGACGAATAGGAGCTAGTAATAAATAACTGACATACTATTTGTAAAAAGAAAATCTCATTCGAAAAAAAAAACAGAGTGTCTTTCAACTAAAACTAAAATAGATTACATAGTTTGTCTTTAAATATGTAGTTTGTATATTTGAACTGGACAAAAAGAAGGCTATGGGTATTGGAGGTAGATGTTACCCAGAAAAACATAATCAACTGATCGCCATGCTGCGTCGATGAACGCGAGCGAAGCTGAAAGTAAAAGCAAGGAATAATAATATAATTCTAATCATTGATCAATAGAATAAGAGTAGAGCATTCGGCGGCGCCTGCCTATTCGAGCTTGAAAATATAAAACGATCGAAACAGGAATGCAGCGATAAGTGAATAGGGTCTAATTAATGTAATGGCCGCTGATAGATAATAATGGCCGCCACACTGCAGGTCACGAAGCTAAGGGTCCGACATCTGTTCGCGCACACGTTGCCAACAGATGCTTGCTAATTTGTAAGCATTTGTTTTGGTTGTAATGAAAGCTCTGATTTGATTTCTGCATGATTTCAATTAAAATTTAAAAAAAGTATGTGGTGAAAGGCAAAATTCAATATTTAGTGGCGGCGGCGGGCGTATGGAATAAAGAGTCGTGTACATCACGATGAGCATGAAAACAACAAGGAAAGATGTGTGTATTATGAAAATATGACTCGCAATGGTTTAAAAAAAAATAGCAAGGAAATATTTTGCAACGATGAAAGAACTCTGTATAAAGCATGAATGTTTTTGTGAAACTCTGTTATAAAAGTGAATGTGCGAGGGGGACATGGAACATCTGGCCTGTACAACATTTCGAAGTTATTCTAAAATGATAAGCGTGATAATGATAACACGCGTGCGCTAATGCACCGCCCCACGTATTAAATTACATTAAACTCATTATACCGAGATTACAATGAATGCATCATTACTCTTACAACACGAGGGGACTTTACAACTACAGCTTTAAAAGCAGATTGCGGCGAGCAGCGGCACGTGTTCAAAGATACATCGCGAGAACAGGGTTTAATTGCAACCACAACGGTTCAATTTCGGAGGAGGAACAACGTGATAATTTCCAAAAAATGGGACTTTTATGGTTTATAATGAGCGTTGGGGAAAAAAATAGCCGCTCAGTCACGATACGATCTCATAAAGAGCCGCCATAACGGAAACGGTGAGGTAATGTAAACGTGAGGCTGCTGCGCCTGGGCACTAAATGGACTCGCTTATTTTTGAGTCACCGACTGACCGCCAAGGACCGTGACCGACGACGCTTCGACGTCAGCGGGACATTACAAATGCATTACCTACATTCATTATTTAAAACCCCTCAACATTTCACCGTGTTCCCAATTTTAAATATGGCTAATAACATTAGTTTAGTCGAGTTGAGCAATTAAGTGTTTTTGTAATTAACTTCTAATGTCTCCGAACGAGCTGCTTTTAAATATTCTGACATACTTAATTAATTTTAGGTGGTCGTGGCCTATTTGAATTAAATATATAGATGTAATTAAGATAAAGAAATTTAGTTTTGTGTTTTTTTGTAAAGATTTTTTTTACCTTCAAGATATCTGTACTGTAGTAATAAAGTCTATTAAAAGTATTTAAAAATTGCGATATCGTAAAAAATAAACAGCAGCGGGTTCTACTCTAACAGAGGCGAGATTAACTATTCAAATAAACTTGACTCGCTCTAAAAAGCTCCAAGGTAGGACGAGACAAACTAGTATTTTTGTGTGCTCCTTGATGAGCTTTATCTAGTGAGCCAGCCAGGTCACAAATTGGTATTCAATGATGTAAAAAGTAAAAAAAAAACAACATATTTTTTGATCTTCTGCATAAAACGGTCCAGGATATGCTCAGGCAAACTTATAGATTTAAGAAGCCAATCTTGTTCTGAACCTCCACAAATGGGTCCCATCTTGGTATCCAATTACGTAAGCTTGGAGCAGCCCGCGCTCATACTAGCCGATCTCACTGCGCTCAATCAGCATTCGATCACCTATCATCATCTGCTCTCTCTCGGTGCACAATGGGTACACTCAGAGCTGCACATGCCCATCCTATTGTATAATCATAATGCAACAACTGTCTACATTACGTTACGAATTAATCATCTAAACTTGGATTTAAATATGAAACGAACAATTCAACTTCAGAAAATAACGAAACACTCCATTATGTACTCAGGTAAATTAGAATTCGGATAAAGAGAGAAAGAAAATTAAAATATTAAAAGGAACAAATTAATTTATTATCTCACGATGCTTTAATTTCCTGTAAACGACATTTAATGATACAATTTAGGTCAGTTTCGGGAGGTGAGGGATTGTAATTAACTTTTGAGATAATAAAGTGGAAAAGACGTCACAATTTAACCGAAATTTCGCCTCGCTTGCTTGCGTTCGCAATATTTGGTGACCTAAATACGTTTAATGCGATGCACCCTAAAACGCCGGCAGATTTTTATGTTATACGTTAAATAAGCTCATATGTCTGCGAGTTTGAAGAGGGCTAGATAATATACGAATTACTAACCATATGCGGACGAATGAATCAATTACTTTCATAAAATAGTCTTTTTTGAAAGTGGGCATGTGGCAGAGTAGATTTTTAATCGCAATAAAAACATCATTGTTTCTATACTACATCTGTCACTGTACAGTGTTTAATTTGGTGTTTACGCCGATCTATCCACTACTGGTAATCTGATGCGAGTAGTTTTGACATGAGATTCGGTTAGCAAATAAAGCAGAAAGTTTTCTAATCATAACTTGGATTCAATTTAGCAGATTTGGGGTTATCTTGGTGCCCCGGGCTACAATTCTCGTCCTTATAACGTTGTATATTCGCGTCCGCCGATTTTCAGGGCGGCTGTTTATTTTCTGGTTGGTTACTCCTGTCATATACGTTTAGAGAGGTTGGATGGTTTGCAAGCAATTTCAAATATTTAAGGCCCAACCTAAAATATAATTATGCACAATACTTGTGTACCCTTAAATACAGCAGCTTTTTGAGAAAATTCAAATCGCAAATCGGCTTGATTGGCAGTGAAAGAAATAAAAACATGCAATTCGCTTCAAAATTCTTGGAGTTTCACAGAAGTTACCGCGAATGCGCACAATTTTCTCTACAAAACATATAAATTAAGTGAAACAGCCACTTCGAGTGCGATTTATCCCATGTTTACGACATAAACATTGGAATGTTTGTCTATTCTTAACCTTATAAGGAAGCAATGGGAAACATAAAGCTGGGTTTAAGTGTTTGAAATAGCGAACTGTTATTGGGCACGTGACGAACTCTGTGGCTGAAGATAACCATCGATGTATTCTTGTGGATTGAATGATCAAGCACAAGACTCCTTTCTGAAAATTGTAAGCATGATTGTCTTTTTGGTATATGCCAGGGTCTCTTGAACAACGAGCTTTACTTTGACTTTCTCTACGTAAGGTAACCTTTTCAAATGTTTCATAACGTCTACATAGAGTTAAGCTTTTACACGCGGTAGGGTATTTGTCTTTATAGTGAAGTAACACAGATTAATGTGTCCCGTGTCACCCGTGGTTTGTATTAGCAGTAGGATTACATTACGACGCGTAAATAAAACGCCGCCTGTGTTATAATAAACGCCGCGGGGCGTGATTTTGTACGCGGCGCGCATTGTAAGCGTGTTCCTGGTATTATTTTTGATTTGTATGAGCTATTTAAAGCCATTATAATGGTAGCAGTCATTAGCGGAGAACAATAAACACATTTCTCATACTACTCCATATAATTTTTGTTTGTGTTTGTTCCTTCAGAAGCGAAAATCGGTAGCCTTTTCCACTCACGTCGCGTCGTAAAACGAAGGATCCCTTTGAGAATGTTGTCGCATTCAATGAGGAGATGACACCTTTGAACACGGATCGTATATCATGTTTACATGCTGATTTTGTTTTTACTTGTATGTTTGAAATTCTTGATTTGCAACGTATTCACACTAATATTATAATGTGAAAATATATTTGGATGTTTGTTCCGCCTTCACTAACGGATTTGGATGAAATTTGAAATGGAGATAGTTTGTAACTTGGATTAACACAGGATACTTTTTACGGGAAAAAGTCTTATTCCCACGGGAAAATCTTACACAACGAGAAGTATGGTGTTCTGATAATGCGTGCATCATACGTAAATATAATAACTGAAGTGAATCAAATCGTCTGTTCTTGTACAGCTGAGTGAGGGTATAAAGAGCTAGCAACAGAACATGGATTGCACTGGAAATGGAAATGTAAATGGTTATTCGATAGTTTAGACCTATTTAAAATTCACTGATCATATTTTAATGGACTTTTTGCTAAAATAATTGACCACCAAGAAAAAAGATTTAAGCTATCTTATCAGAGCTAAGACTTCAAACACAAAAATGACGATTTGCAACTTGGTTAGTTATATTATAGCATTAGCAACTTGTTGTGTTGCGGGCGCCACCGGCGGCGGCCGCTTTTATTCACTTCGTTACATAGAAGTAACATATTATGTAACATAATATACTATATAATAAACATAACATAATTTGTTCCAATCTATTCCTCCTTGATCAGATTCGGCTAATAGTCTGAATCTGAAGTCCTGTTTTGTTTACTGTGGCGTGAATCTGAACTGGAAGAAACGGAATGCCGATCTCGTTTTGTGTTTTTTTTAAAGACGATCTTATTCGCGAAATTGGGTTATCGTCAGGTATAAAATTGTGTCTTCTGTTACATTTTGATCCTGATCTGTCTTGATTTGTTTGAAAATTTGCCAATTTGCCACGAAGGACCATTTCATGTAAAATTATATAATCTGAGAATTACCTTGATTTGATATTCTTCCACTTTTAAAGTCTCGTCATTATTAGCAATCAAAAAGCTCTAAACAAAACTGATCCGACATAAGTGTATATTTAACACAGTACATAAAATTATAAAATTAAAAAAAATATATAAAGCTAAGCTATAATGTATTTAGTAGCTATTCTAGTTAATAATATAGAATTCTGATTCAAGTCCTCAATAGGTTGCCGCCAGTAATCTGGTTTCTATATCCGAATGTTCAAGAGGCTGTAATAAAAATTGGATTCAACCTGGCGCATACCGGTTCCACGAGTCGCATTGTGGATTTGTGGGTTCGTATCTCTCTGGAAACTAAAACACGCTTTTATAGACTGGTATACCCAAAGATAATATAAAGGTGGTACACCTACGTCGGCTTAGCTTGAACTTAATTTGTTGTTTTATACTTGGGTATTCTTTTAGTTCGACGAAGACCTCCCCTCGACAATTTAGTAAAGAGTTACTTTTGTTCCAGGACACATAATTATTATTGTAATTGAAGGTGCCTTTTTCGAAACATTCGTATATCCTGGAAAAAGCTGTTGTAAATTAAGTTCTATTAACACTTATGTTATTTTTTTATTAATTAAGAGTAAACTCTTGACCTCCATCTGGCCCGAAGGAGAGATGAGGCCTAGGTATGCTGGAGCGAGTTTACCCATGAGAAGCATATTGCACTCGCACCTTGAAGAAGTTAGGGTTGTTAAATTAAGAATATTTATACGTCGCTTGCTAACGCTTATTGTTTCCGACCTAGATCGATTAAACTATTTAGGCGCGAGGATATTTCTAACTAGCTATCCGCCCGCGACTACTACGCTCGCGTTGTGTAAGATTTTTCCTGCAAAAAGTATCCTATGTGTTAATACAGGTTACAAACTATCTCCATTCAAAATTTCATCCAAATCCATTAAGTACTTTAAGCATGAAGGCGGAACAAACATCCAAACATCTCAACATCCAAATATATTTTCACATTTATAATATTAATATGATGTCTGGTAACATGTAAACAGCTCCATTTGTTATGAATGAGCAGATCGTTCATCACATTAAATGCTCACTGATTACCTAGTTAGGAACGCACATTTAATATCTAGGCAAGTATTAGGTAACGCGGAAGACCAGCACCATGCTGAGCTGGGATCTCTTTGCTTGCCAAATCGCAACAAATTAACGTTTTTTCTTTCATTCTATAAGACGTACTCTGTCAAGAATACGGATGTTATCTAATTGTTAATTTACATTTAAAGGTTACATTTAAACATACATTACCTTAGAACTATAGTCAGTCTGTTAACGATTAATGTCGAAGTATATGAGAACATTACTACAACATTACTGCGTGAGGATAGTTCGTTAGAAAGTAAAGACATATTTATTATTTGGTTAATGTTTTCAAGCTAAAAATAAAATAATGAAGGGCGCCGAAGCGTGTTTCACATCGGCTTACACCTTGCACGTGTAATGTCATGTAGTTGATTACCTCAAGAAACACGGTAAGCTATTTCTGTTTAGTTTGGGGTGCCACCCGTACTTCTAAACAATTAGTTTTCACTCAAAAGTTTCTACACTAAAAATAAAGCAATCTTTCGTCTACACTGCATCCAAACAACACTAAAAGATAGAAAACAAACCTATAGTACGCAGATGCAGATATCGGCCACCCACAGTTAAAAAACTTAAGTTTATGTTAAACAAAACAATAAAACGAAATAACACAATTACAAGACTAGTTACTAACGCATGTGAGTATATATTGACGACAAATTTTAATGTTATGTAACAAAAAAACACTTTAAAAAAATAAATAAAAATGTTTGTAAAAGATGCGTCGAGCGTAGAAGTTGAAGGCAGAAGACTCGGAACGGAAGGGCTGACGAAACCTTGACCTCTCTGATCGCCTACGCATCTAATAGTACCAGTCCCATGTTTAATACTGCAGCAGTAAAAGAACACGTTAACAGAGGAATTCATCAATATTAAAGACAAAAGCCTTGCTGTCAAGAGATGTTGAATTAACGCCTAAAACGGCAAGGTATATCTATGAGTCGTAATTTTGAGACAGTTAAAAGAACAAACAGTTAGGTTTCGCAAGAATCCAATCTCCACTACAAACACTAATATTGCGAGTTATTGAGCCGCCAAAGCATAAGAAATGAAATGACGTGCGATAATAACACTGAAAATTGAACCCAGTAGAAAGGGCTAGGTTTAGGTGAAAACCGATGCGAGTTCTTTGATTAACTGATATAATTCATAAAATCATAAGCTAACAAGATAAAAAATAGCAAGGACATTACATACATAGCATAAGTGTGAAAAAGAGCTACTCTCTATCTTATCACAATTTAAAGTGAGTTACTAGAGTTATGCACAGATATAACACTTATCTTTGATAATGCGATTGTTAACCTACATTTAAAATCAGATTACAAAATAAATTACAAACCAGTAAACAAAATTAGCGTCAAATTAACCCAAATAAGATGATTAAGGCATAATGCATATTTGAGATAAGAGAGCGTAATGCAGAAGAGATCTTGCTTGACAACGAAGAAATGCATTGAAGCCAAATAAGTACAAGTGGGGTCAATTTCTCAATCTGAAAGAGTTGAGTGGCTGCCAAGGGATAACGAACTTGACCGTGAATTGATTGATATTCACTCACTGCGCAAGATTGGACGATAAGAACCTATTTGCCTTCACAAAGGAATACAAATGGACAACTATTTACATTCTATCCATTTCGATGAACGTTCTTTTTCCGATGACTGAAATAGGGTATCGATCGACTTAGTGATTTATTTTCTCCAGACAATAAATCGATCCAAGCTCAATCCGTCTCTGTTGAAAAATCGGATAAGCTTTAATTTTACTATCTTGTTCGAACAATGCATTTGATTGTGATGTTTACCTTGACGATTGTTTAGATGTCATGAACCTCACATTCAGGCACTGCTGTACGGTCCGATGGACTCTTGGTAATGAAGGGCAAGGTGTCAAGTGTCCGTACAGACAGAACTATACGGATGCATTCTGTGGAACGTTTGCTTTCACTGCCAGTGTGAATGCTCGAACGAAACCTTACACCCACACACGACCCACGACTGTGAGAGTCGGGATGAGTTCAACGGAATGAATATAGGTTTCATTATGTACAAGTTTTTGCTTATGTAGAAATTTATCCAGTGTTATAAATAAGTAGTTGTTTTCATGTCATTCATTAGTCTTTTCGTTGTAACTCCTTGTTATAATTACACTAATATAAACAAATCATATGAATCCATAAGTCTAGTCGTCACCGTTTTTAACAGCCATTTCTTGTCCTAAATTTTATAATTTTTTCGAAACAAGAACTACTCTTAATGGTATATTTCTGAATAAAATATGCGTGTTGTACCGAGATACGGGGTTGTTTTGTTTATATTCGGGCTGAGGGCCTGTCCTGCCCACGCCCTTCCCACGTCCCATTGTACGTGATCGAACCGTATTTACATGACAATAAGTCAGCTTTGGCTTAGCGCCATGTCATCCCGGACGATATTCCAGATATTTTCGGCATTTGCTCGTCAAAATCAACACCGCTCATGGAGAAATCGAGCCCCGGTGTTGGATTCCTTTCTCTATAACCAGAGTTGTGATAAAATAAATTAATTTTATAGCGGTTCAGTGGAAAATGACCGACGGATGGTGTCTTGAAATGTCGCGGGTGACAAAAATGTTGTTTCTCGCAGACGGAATTACACAAAAATTATATTGCTTAAGTTCAGCGATTGTAGTTTATTGCCACTCAGCTCAAGGGAAATTTTCCTCAACGTTCCTGTAGTTAGCTAAAGGTATGCGAAGATTAATATCCTGGGTTCGTCGCACTCATGAATTTATGCCGGTAATTCATCACAGCCGTTTTTTCGCTGAAACATCCTGCTCGCACTTTGCTTAAATGAATTCTTGCTTCACTCCTAAAAAAATGTGTTTATTACTCTACCTGCATACTCACAAACACGACATTCCATCATCAACAGCTCATATACGACTCCACCGAGGGACTCGAGCCTACCCTAAATTAGGGCGATTAGGCCTTAGTCGACCACGCTGGCCCAGTGCGGGTTGGTCGACTTCTCACACAACCTTTGAATTTCTTCGCAGGAGTGTGCAGGTTTCATCACGATGTTTTCCTTCGCCGTAAGAGCGTCGAATAAACGTACATATGAATTCGAAATTCGAAAACACATTGGTACGTGGTGGGGGTCGAACCCGCCTCTCCCGGATGGGAGGCAGCGGCCCTAGCCACTAGACCATCGACTGAGTTGCAGTAAGTAAAACTGACGAAATAAAGACTAGAATCTATAAACCTTTCTTAAAAGTAGAAATTAACTGACTTTAAGCGCAGACTTTAAGCCTTACAACGATGTCGATTTTCTTTCTCATAGAAAATGTTTGCGCATTTTATGGGTTTGGGATACATTCTTAGAACAGTTAGTTCTCAGATTCGTAACATATCGGTCTGATAACAACCAAGTACCTGTAACATCCTTCGGACGTATATATATCCTTGCTAAGAATCGACTTCGTATCAAATTGTATCGATCCAATTCATTAGTATCAAATTATAAATTATCTTGAAACTGGGGCAGAGGAAAATTGAGAAGGGTCGTTACGATTAATAAGGTAGCTGCAAAGGTATGAGCGCTGCGCCCGGTGGCTAGGTGTCAACGTATTAAATATCGATGTCGCAACTCGTAATGCAATCCGACGATACGGCTTATCGATATTTAACTTTCGATAAAAATGATAGCATCGCGAGTGATGCATGGCTCGTTCGGCAAATATTTGATGGTCGCCCGACACATTACATCACACTTGTATTTTTTTTTTGTTGGACGGACCTTATTTGTCTGAAATTACCGATAAGTATCGATAACTCACTTTCTTGCGTTAAAAGTTTGATAATAAAAAAGAAAGATTTGTTGCTTCGTATTTTTGGATATCCAGGAGAGTTATTAATCTTCCAGCTTTAAGGTATGTTTTTTAAAATTCATCGATCAACAGAATCTACCGAAGCTTGAAGTATAATTAAAAGAATATCGGTGGTCGATATTCTGATGATTCTGATGCAGTGTTGATTAAACATTAATACTCAAAGATTAAACAAGAACAGAACATCCATACCTGCAATCTAATTGTCCAATCGACCTGTTCAATCGACCACCTAGATTCTGATCACAGACTACATAGTGTACTATTAAGTGTATTAACACTAAGTACACGTGTCTGCCGTGTGTCGCGTTCGGTTCAGTGGGCAAGCTGCGGGCAAGCGGCGAGCGTGGAGCAAGCAGGTGGGCGAATAACGGTCGGCATTGCAGCGGGAACGGTAGGGCTAGCTCGAACGCGTATGGAAGTAACTACGAGGAAGACAGGGGTCTCGGCACTATTGGAGACATTTACGCGCCATCTTGCTCCTTTAACGGTGTTACTTCGAGCTTATTTAAACTTTTCACCTTCAAAGTGTAAAACACTTTAGTCCGATATTTATATAAAATGACGTTAAAGTTTTAAAGCTTTTGAAGTTGGAAAAAACAAGCAAGACGGGATTGGGAATTCGAAGTTAATACATTGAAAAGATCAGACCTCACCTTACGTCACATTCCACTTTACAAGATAGTATGGGTATCTGGACTGTAAGATCACAACCATATAAAGATTACCATTACCAGAGCCAAAAGCACGGTTTCATAACGAAAGCCGCAAGACCTATAAGGAGAAGTGTACCTGTGTAGGCAGTTGCACGCGCAAACGACGACGTGGGCCAAGATAGCCATCATGATCCCGCAGTCAATACAACCGTCATGCAGTCGGGAATCGATCGAACTTGCCTGTCTGAAATAATAAGCGACAGCAGACACGAAACCCGACAAGGGTGGCTCACCCTTCTATAGGAGACTCGTTTTATGGCTTTTAATAATTTGGTTGGTAAGCTGCACTGATTGTTGTGCTGGCAGCTGCTCGCAGTTACCGGATTAACGGAATAAATCACCGCTTTTTACTGCAACAAGGTGAGTGTGGATGTGATAAGATATATCTCGCTATCTCTTTCGAAACGTTGTTGTGTACTTCCCGCGCTACATTCCATTTATTTATCATAAATGTACTTAAATTTAAAAATATTGGAATTTAAATGAATGAACCGGTGTAGTTTCACACCCATAAACGGTCAAAATGCGCCTGAGCACAGTTGTGGCACAGTCGTCTGCCAAAACCAGTAGAGCGGGGATTGCGCATGCGTATACTGACAGGGTTCGTTCACCGGCAGCAGTCGAGCTCGAGCAGCTCGGCCGAGGTCGCCGCCAAATGAATCATTTGTTGCACGAGCTCGCGTGGAAAACGCTGACATAACAAATTAATGAACTAAACCGTTGGTCGCATGAATCGACTGACGACTCCACTTAGCCGCACATCGTACTACTACATCGTTACACAGAGTCAACTTCGTACCTAATTAAGAATTTAAGCAAAGATCCCTAAAAGCAGGCGGTCCATTACACAACACGCTGAAAACAACTTTCTTTATTGCCCAAGGAGCTGATGCTGCGATTGACCAGATTTTGTTCACATGGATGAGGTGTAAACGTGGTTAAGTAACGACCAAGCTGTCTCAATGTTATGGGAGCGAGTGTCAACGAAGATATTAATCTTCATTATTAAGAAAACAGCCTCTTATCTCTTCCATGTATGGTCCCCCGGACGTGCTCTATGATCTTGTAGAACATTTTGACGATTAATTATCAGATCAGATGGTGTTGAATTCTTAGTTTTTTTGTGTACCAATAATACAGGAAATGGAATTGAAAATAATTATGAGTGATAAATAATTTACCATACCGCCGAATTATGCTATAAATATATAATCAGATCTACACATTTTAAATCGCTTTCAATGAGATTTTGCTGTCACCCATAATTTTTTATCTATGATTCATTTTTATTGCGGTGCAAGTGCAATTACGTGTCTGGCAAAAATGGATTCCGATCACGCTAGTGGCAATTAAAACATGTTTATATGTAGTGTAAAAAGTAACAGTAACGTTATAACAAAACCGAAATTTTAACAAGAATTGTTTCTAAAATTCTAATATAATTTGACGGCATGTCAGTAGATATTTGAAGCATCTATAGAGTCTTTAATAAGAAAAGGGTTTATTGTTCGTGTTCCGATCCGAATGCCGGTCTACAGATCAAGGATAATCAAGCCAAGGCTGTTTGGTTTAAAATACCGAGTCATGCAACGTAATAAAGTTCAACTTGTCGAACAAGATTCTCTATTCTATTTAGAATCAAATGTCTGCTCTGTCTTACCGTGTCGAACATTCTACTTATGTTATGTATGATTATGAGAATTGGTACATACCTTGTACAAAAGTGAAGCGAGAATAGAATCTAATATAAAAGCATTGTTACGAAATATTCATAATAGATTGCCTAATATAATGTACAGGGATTAATGAGTCTGCTTTGTTATTTTAGATTCATCCAAGTTCTATAAGTGTATAAGACACTATTCTTAGTACACAACCAGTAAGTACCTACCTATAGTATTATAACAAAATAGATGTTATTAAAAAACTTTGTAAAGACAGCTGATGATGCTAATTTGAACTACAGCTAGAGATAGGTGGTAATAATATAGTTACTATAGCCCTAAAATAACAAAAAGTTATACGCTCTAGTTCTTTGAATTTTCATCAAGAAAGTCGCAGAGCTGTCTCTGTCTTCAATATAAATGAGGAGACCGATATCCTGCAGCTGGTAATAATGAATGAAGCGAGCCAGTGTTGCCATGCGTTCCAAAGTGGTCGGTGAAACTCCTACCAGCAGCTATCTAATGGTTAACTTACCCACTCAAGGGTTCCAATGTTACTCGTACAATGCTTAAGTATCTAGTTTTTGAAGGGCGACACGTCTATATTAGGGATTTTACTGGGCACAAAATACCGACATGTGACGTGACAGTTTGTCGCATGCGGTATCGTAAAGATACTCGTAAACAGATTGTCATCGCTGGCATCGATGTACAAACAAACAAAACAACAACGCAGGTGAGTGAGATGCAATTTATAGTGCTGCGAGTTTGCCAGTCTAAAAATTTCGTGCAAAGGCACCTTTCTTACCTATCCAGATTAATATTTAACCTTTACAATTTCTTTACAGCAAAATACGATGCAATTTGAACCCGCTGTGGGTGGCATATAGTGTACTCTGGGACTCCATTTCAGTTCACGTATCCTGACTCAATGTTGAAATTAAATGAAAAGTTCAGTCACGAATCACGAGATAGATAGATGTTGCTTTGAAGTTTTACTAAAGATCAATACGTATTTGAAAATATTTCACGTGGCCACGTAGCTGCAAATATAAGATGAACCTCGAGCATTACACGTTTACATTGTGTAGTACAAATATTTGATTAGTTTTTGTATTAGTTATTTTGTCTACTAAAGTTTGATTTGAAAATAGTTATTTTTATTCAAAAATTACACAAAAATAAACTTGCTATATATGCGACTATATCTTGAGACGTGTAAACAGCCATCTTTTGTATGTTGATTAGCGTAAGTGCGCGGACGCAGACATCGACAACGACATCCAACAACTAAATAAAATATGACCTTTATCTTGTCGAAGCTGATCTCGAAGCACGTGAACACTGATAAGAAATGTTATCCCACTAACCCAATGATTTATAGCAAAAGTCCGTATAAAAAGGGTACAGCTTATGGGCCGATAAGTTACCCAGCGGATCGGGATCGGGCATCCTTATCACGTTCATGACTTTCCACACGTTTCCTCAAAGTTATTTTTTTTAAGACGCGGGGCGCAGATTTTCTCATTTACGTATCAGGGATTTTATTAGGATATCAAAATAAATATCACAAGAATCATTGAATACTTTGCATGAAAGCTACAAGTTGTTTTAAAGTAACTATACCAATAAATTTAGGTGGTCACATTACGAGTACCTACAATTCACTATACTTATAATAATTATACAAAAATCAAAGCCTATCTATTCCCATGTCTAGCGACGTCATAGCTCTCGAGACGGACCATTACAGCATCACTGGCTTTAATTAAGCCATCTCCAGATTTAATGCACATGTTCTATTATTATTACAACTGAATAAATATTTGTGGTAGGACTTTAAAACGTAAAAAGAAAATGTTTAATAACATACTCGTCCCATTTCTAAACAAAACTTGGAAGGGGATTTTTCTAGACTGTTTATTTTGATTAGGTGACCTAAAGATGTTATGATACTTTCAAGAGAGAGATTATTTGTTCTAAAATCATCCGAGTACATTATGAAAACATAGTATGCAGGTATGTACTTATACAAAATCGTATAAGTTTAAATTATAAAATTTCACGCGCATAAGGAAGTTCAAAATGAAACTTACCATTAGTTTGCATATCAATTGAAGTTTAATGGCGCAGAGTTCGCAACTATAGGCGAACTTTATTGATTTCTAGAAGCTTTCCTTCCGTATAACGAAGTTTGCGGACGGGAAACACTAAACGCTATTTGCAGAAGCCACAAAACTTGTCGTTACTTCCAAACCGTGTTGCCAGAGACACGTGGCGAATGGCAGAAACCCTCACGTCATGAGACCAGATCGTGAACAATCGACATACCACGTGACTAAGCTTTAGTAACTAGTCAACCAGCACTCCACTAGGAACATACTTATAGTACGAGCGCGGACCGCTCCAAGCTTACGTAATAGGATACCAAGATGGGACCCATTTGTGGAGGTTCAGAACAAGATTGGCTTTTTAGATCTATAAATTTGCCTGAGCAAATCCTGGGCCGTTTTATGCAGAAGATAAAAAAATATGTTGTTTTTGTACTTTTCACGTCATCGAGTACCAACTTGAGACCTGGCACAGCCGATAAAGCTCATCAAGGAGCACACAATAATACTAGTTTGTCTCGTTCTACCTTGGAGCTTTTTAGAGGCGGTCAAATTTAAAGGTCGTGAAAAATGGGCCTAATTACGTCATCGGGTACCAAGATGGAAAAAAAAAAAAAAAAAAAAAAAAATTTATTTTTATTGGTGAACAGAATACTTGTCTGTTCAGCGGAAATGGTTTAGGAGGAACAGGAAACACTTTATAAATTTTAAAGGTGCCATCTCTAGGTGTGCACCTCTATAGTACACAGCTCACTATAGGCAATAACCTTTATATTCGCAGAGCCGACAAAAGCCAACAATTTTGAATGACAATCTCTGTAATCGCGAACAATCGATCTCGTCCGTTATGGATCACACGCTGCGCCAGCGCAGTCGCCGGCTATTGTGTCCGAAATACTCTGAATAATGGAGCTTTCCCCGCATTGTATGGATAAAAAGTGCGGATATTTCGTAAGGACAATGGAGCGTAACATAAAATTCGTGACCACGCAGACAAAAAAAAATCACTACGTAATCGATAAAACGGCTGTCAAATAGTCGTGATAATTATATTCATATGTATCGGATGCGCAGGTAACGTACACCGGGTTCGATTTTTAGTGGAATCCCCACTTCCTTCCTTCCTCGAAAGGCAAAAAGTGTGGTTGAGAGGTACAAAGGGCAACGCTTCCGATCAGCTGCCGCGGCGCCCAGCCCTGCTTTTTACACGGCTTCCTCTAATATTAACTACACAGATAGGTACGCGATTTGTTACTTCTACTGATAAATAAGTATTTAAGAATATTACTGCAATAATTGTTAGTCATGGCAATAAGTTATACGGCAATGACGTTTCATCTAATCAACATAACTTTAAAGCATGCATTTCGAAAGTCGTAAAAACATGGGCTTGCATTTTCATAAATAGTAAGCGTCTCGTATAATTTGAGTTCTAAAGTAAGGCAGTGGTTTTGGCAAGGAGGTGCAAACTTGTAAAAGTTTAACGAACAGTTTCAGCCAACTCGCAAATTTTAATGTAATGCAGCGTTTGTGCAGTATCCTCCTGATCAGACATTCTATCCATGCATGCACGGGACCTCTTTCGTAGCGAAATTCCTGTTGGTATCATTCCAAATTGAAATCGCATTAGTTTGTACAAATTGTGTGTAGTTAAGCTAGTGGAACACGTCGAACCCTCGTCTGGACTAACAATGTGAGGGGAGACTTACAAAATTTGTTGCTGTGGTTACATAGGTATAAGTAAGGGACACAAACTTTGAGGGAACTAAAATTAAACTTATAGCAAAGGTAACTTACAGTACAGTATGACTGACAAAAGATTGGCATAAACGATCACTTCTAAAGTTTCACAGGTCTTATATTTTAGAGAAAGAGAATATTTAGAGAATATTTTTGTGTCATTAAAGTAACTCATGTAGGTATAACATTTTTATTTGACCTGGAATTTTAACATGTAAGTAAACCCCAGTTAGAAAGCAAAATTTTCACTTTTAAGTGTAAATATATTAACTGTACTATTTATGTTGGAAGCAGGAGGAAGGGACGAGCAGATTAGCAGCGAATCTTGTAACTTATTGCATCATAAGCACACCGGTGCACAAATTCGATTGCCTCTTTTCTCTTCCTTTCTCTAGATTAAATTTCAATGGATTTGAAACGATCTTGGAAGGTTCTGAAGAGCACCTAATAAGGAATAGGAGCAATAAAAATGAACGAGAAAAGAGTCACAGCCCGAAGTCGCACGAGCATTTCCTTTCCATTTCCATTTCCTTTCGTACCTATTTAATCAAGGAATCAATCTTTTTTTTTCATTAGCTTGCTATTGTTTGCTTGAAAAACAACAACAGGTAACATACAGGGTGTAAGGAAAAGTCTCATTATCTTTTAAGCCACATAACGTGTTAGTGATGTGCAATCACTTTTACTATGGGGCCAACTCTGTAACTCAACAAAAACAAATCAGCTGTTTATACAAATTGTCAATACTTATAACAACAATTTGTATGAAACAGCTGATTTTTCCTGACTTTTCCTTACACCCTGTATATTTTCTTTAAGTTGGATTGTTCGCATGTGCGAGTTGGTCACCGGTATGCAGTCAGCACCAGGAATGCGTCTGCTCACTGCTGTCTGTGAAGAGGACATAATTAGCACAATCGGGTAAAGGAAGGTCATTGTCACTAGTAGTCACTAATCAGAAATGGCCAGGATAGGGCAGCCAGGTAGAAGGTAGATCTTCTAAATAGACTTGCTTGTCTTTTTCTAGTTTCTATCCACGACAACGGTAGCTGCTATCTTTATGATTATCAAAACAAAGGTAGATGAGATATAGCTTTGCGAGATCCAGGTTTAGTATACACTTGGTGTGGATGTTATGAACCATTCCAGACGAGACGGCGGACTTGAATTTGGTCAGTAGGTGTGTCTATGTCGCGCACAGGAACTCGTCTGCTGTCACGAGATGGTATATTATTAGTGTGGGCTGCTAAGGTCATTGTCATTGCATCGGTAGGGAGATCCAGTGGAAGAATGCTATTGTTCCACTGGTAATAAATAACTACGACTCTAGTCTAGTCGCGGACTGCTTTTCTTAAACATGAAATATTTATTTAGTTATATTTTATATTAGAAAAATTTAGGGCATCAGGGTGGAAATTAGCATTAGTAGAAAATTGCGACTGCCTTAATTCGAATGAGCTCTTCTCCACAGATTCCGCCATTGTGTTAGTGAACTCACCCAAAAAAAATGTAATGACGGATCTAAGTGATGTAATAACATCCTATGGAAATAAATTATTTTGACTTTGACTTTGACTTTGAATTACATTCCAAGAAATAAATATACTTAGTGCGAGTGCATAAAATGAATTGTCCGTAAAAAACCGTGACACAGCATAATACGAGTGAAGAATGCTATTCGCTGTCATTATTAAGTTCACATTCACAACAAACCATATACCGACGGATCTTGGTTACAATAGGAATAATTAAATAGCAATACCCGTGAGAAAGTATTTCTTGTGTACCTATTGCATAGGTAAGTAACAAATCAGGTAATATTATTTTACGGCTCCGTACCGTAGCCAAGGTGGTAGTGTATCTGCCTCCGACGCACAGGGTCGCGGGTTCGAATCCCGCCCAGGGCAAACATTCGTGTGATGAGCGCTTGTGTTTGCCTTGTGTCTGGTTGATGTTTAATATAAGTATGTATTTATCTGTTATTACACATGTACACACAATATTCGGGTCAATATTTGGAAATATTAAATGTAGCAGCGAAAGCGGTAGCAAAAATAAAATCTAGAAAATTTAGGCGTCTTTAATAGACTGAAACTTTACTAAATAGAAAAGTTTAATAGGAACCTGAAATTCTACCTTTGACATTTTGATTCAAGCTACTACAATACAATACAAATATACTTAGCTTAAGCTATTTTTATTCAGTAATTATTCTTTATTCCTAATTTATATCCACAACAAGAATCACTAATGTAGGCAATAAAGTTTCTTTCTCTCGACGTTGCACTATCATTCTCGCAAAATGCTTTCAACTCATGCATACAAAATCCCACATTAGTATCGGCCGGCTACCTGGACGCCTTTCCCAGAAATACCGACCAAAAAAACGTTCTTCCCTGTTTGTTTAAAGTTCCCACAATGAGCAGAGAGGGGTGAGCATCTCAAGTGTGGTTTTTGTCTCCTTCTATTTGTGGAGTATGATAATAAAACCCCCGACGACGCAACTAAGTAAGAGCCCAAAAAACCAAATCAGACCGTACATACATGAAAGAGATTTTCTTGAAATTTAAATGCCTACGACGACATGATAATCTAGATACTGTACAACCGTCTTCTAACATTACAGTAATAATCCTTTCGTAAAGTATCAATTTTCATGATTTATTCAGGCATAAAGTATTAGGCACAGGCCCCGTTACATTTAAGCTGCAGTTTAGATTACATGAAGACTGCAGATATCCAATAGCCTGGCGACCACTACGAGGAAAGGCTGCCAGTATCGGGGACGAAAGGTGACACCGCTGCCTGTGCATTAGGTTATGTGTGCAGCCCATTAGGTTATGTGTGCAGCCCGGGACAGCTGAGTACATTATTATAATATTTCGCATCACCTTATTCACGACAAATCCATAAACGTAGCAGTTGCATTCGAAAATAACCCCAAACGAGGCAAAATTACTGGTCTTTGTACCAATGTTACAGCACCATTCGTCTTCTGAACGATGCGATGTCTTGCTTGTTAACCAATACCCTTGTGGTCCAATGAGACACTGATTATGATAGACAGCCAGACATCGACCAGACGCTATGATAACAATGTAATGCAGACGTCAAACGCAGATTGGCAATGATTGCAGTGGCATGTTCCAAAGATACATTCCGCCAATTCGCGTATCTGAGTGCAGATACTAACTTTCACTGTGGTACTCGTATGTGTGTAGCAAATACTTGTAGGAAAACGTCATCATATCCTCTGCATTATTGAGGAACCAAACGAGTTCTAGATTTATCTGAATCATTTGACTTAGTATCCGTGGCCGGCTGTAGCATAAACCTACTGGAATCTAATAATCTAATAGCTACCTGGTCATAGCAGATAAGATCCCGTCCTGTAATAAATACATACTACTATAATAATGTGTTATAGGTACACTAGAGAATTTATTACATTCACATTGGTTTTCAAGATTGTATAAGTATTTGGTTAACGTAATAGGTTTTATAAGTTTCATGAACCTTGAGTTTATGTATTAAAATAAAATGAAATAGATAGGTATGTTAATATAAAACTAATACTAAACGATGCGGGAAGGTTAATGTGGGCATGCACTGAGAAATTCAAACCGCGCCGATGGTTAATATAATAAACATAGGTTATCCAGTTAGTACGACTGGCTGAACACGGATAACATCTTATACAAGATGCGGGCCACGGAAACACTCTCTATAATTTCCTCCCATACACGCCGCAGTGATTTATGTTGACAATGTCGCGTTCTATATCATTATTTGAACAGGAGGTCTTAGGCAGGCAAGGCTCACAATGATCCGGCTTTATAGATCTTCTTTAAGTATATTAAAAAGAGATAAGACCATATCTATTCTTCTATTGAACAAATTAACGTAAATTTTATTTTACAAGCGCTACAACCACTGGCCATATTTGTAGGATTATTGATTTGACTGTCTTCTTGTATCTAGATACAATTTAAACAGTGTTTCGATAGAAGAATAAGACAGGGAGTTGCGTAACGAATGTTTACATTTACATTCCCAGCCCTTTTATTTGTGAAGAACACAGTTGAATGGTCTCACCTCGGGAGATAAATCAAGCATGGGAAGTCAAATGTACACTGTCGCAGTGCGCTCGCGACTCTACTCGCACCACGCCGTGACATCTGATCGTTTGTCTCCTCGCCACGAATGCAAAATACTATTTCTACTAAATGTCAAAGTTACACCTTCCTCTACTTACCACATGACGTTGGTGGACCAACTTTCTAAAGTTATACCTACGTTCAGTTGAAATTATCAGATTTCGTCGAGCCTAATTAATTTCTTGCGACACGCTCTCGTTCCCCAGTTACAAAGAAAACTGATAAGAGCATTATCGGGCAATGAACTCGCAATGGCGTGGAGTTAACCGTTTCCAGTTTCCACCTTATTCATTTGCAGGCCACTGAGAATTTTCATTTTGTAGCGACTTTTATGGGACTCCCAAGACGGTGTACCCATTTGAAGAATATTGTTTATTTCCATTTTGCAGTCTGAGTCCGCGGTAAAGTACATCTTATCTTTGTCAGCAAGTGGGTCGCCTACACTCAACATTACCTGACAGCCTATATCCATAAACTTGGCAAAGAAAAGTTGGACAAGATACGTTGAACTTAGTGACTGCTGCTAAATCGAGTAAAATCTCCCATAAAAGGGCTGGGAATGCAATAAGATGACACTAAAACAACACTTAGCTCTTATCGTGCAGGTGAAAGGTTGTCAAATGAATCGCATATCGCCATGTTTACATTCAGACGCGTCTGTTTGTGTACCAGGCACTTACGCCCCATCCATTGCTCTTTGGTTATACTATACCTCTTCTCTGTTTTCTTTTCGTAGAGGTAGGTAGGTATGTTGTGTACCTTCACACATAATTATTAGAAGTTTCAAAAGATAAAGTCTAAAAGGTTATTGAAATTCTACTTGTAGCACATTCTTTAGATATTTACTTTTTTTGTTTTGTGAAAAGGCTACATCTCGCACTGTGAAACAAAACCAATTAAATTTATAAGTACTCGCAAATTAAACGTTTAAGACGAGTCTAAAAATGAGTAGGAAGGAGTATGCCACCTACCTAAGGTGACTGGGAAATTTAATGGAATGGAACAACCGAAGCACAGGAACGCGGGACTGACGGTCGTCGTGGGCTGGTAAACCGGAATACCTACTTGTACCCATAACAGCACTGTTATGATAGGACCGCAGGGCGATTTAAGGGCAAAGAAGGCGGAAGAAAAAACACGAAATTAGAGATTACTCTGATAATAACCATAGGCAGTGAGTTATTCGTCGTGCGCTGTAACGCTCATGCTTTTTATCTTGAATACAATCAGAATAAGACGAAGGTCGTGGTCTTGTCGTGTTTATCTGAAATAAGCTACAATCCATCACATCGTTGTTAAATAGTTGAGCGGCCAGAGTCGGCGGCTGGCTCTTGGAGCATTGGAAATTATCTCGAGACGTTTTTATGGGCCGCAATGGAATCTGGGATTTTTTTCCCGTCGGGCCCCGTTCCAACGCCGAAACAGGTTTTTAGATAGCGCTCGGTAATGCATCAACATGAAGCGTTTTTGTATAGCCGGCGCATTCAAGGAGTACGAGGTAATGAGGTTCTCAAACGGTCCTTTTATTCAATGAGCATCAATTTACTCATGGAGACGCGCGCGCGGCAACTTAATAGGTATTTGATGAAGGCTAAAGTAGACCTGTAAGACACTTCCAACCGGGATCTAATCTGCTAAGCACTAATTTCAGTGCATTGCATTTCAAACACTATTATTTTGTTGCAAATATCAAGTCATATCAGTTACTTAGTCAGTTCGATGTGAGTAGGTAGGTATCCAATCCAAGAAAGGCCAAGCCCCATAAACAATCTTATCAGTATTATCGTGGTATAACATAGGTAGCTAGCTATAATACTTAGACACTAGATAATATGGAACAAACATGAAACTGAGTGTTTATTTGTACCTAGTTTGCAAAGCGTAACCCAATTAAGATAGGAGTTCTAATTCTACCTGTCTTCGGATATTCTGTTTGTTACATAAACCATGTTAATGGGCTGTTGCTGTTGCATGCAGTTGATTGAATACCCAATTTCAATTATTTGTTTTATCTTTTTCACACGGAGAGTTCGGTCGGTCACATGGAGTGATCTTTGATAACCCCAGGCATTAAGTATCTGTAACAGTGTAGGTGTGTGAAAGTATAATAGGTACTACCTACCTAAAACACGGATGAAATAGGCAAAACCTACTTCGTTCAGCCAAGTATTGTGCCTAGCATCAGCGACATCACAGATAGGTAAGTAAGTAAATACTCGTAGCCTAGCATGGAGGCTGTGTAAAAACATTTCCATACTATAGTGTTATAGGTACCTAATCTAGTAATTAATTATAAGATTTATAGGCAAGTACTCACGGACTGGCACTTTCTTCGGGTCATACTTTTCGACGATTTCGCCAATGTTTTCAATCTTCTTCTGCGCAACTTTGGAGCGCTCTGTGATTCCCTGGAGCTCCGCCGTCAACTCGCTGAAGATATCCTCAGCTAGCAGCACGAGCGAGGCGAGTTGTCGCAATGCGTTGCTTAGGGTGCAGTTCGTCACCGCCTGTAACTCCTCGTCAGTAACCTTCGGCTTCCCATCCCCATCGCGCAAACTGGTCCGCGAAAGAAACTTCGGCTCCACAACACGCTGAACGAAAGGCATCTTGAAGCCAGTTCAAAAAATCGCGACCACGCCACTACTCACCCATCCCCGTGCCGCGAATTAAACGTATCCATTCAACACTGAACACAAAAAACGTCAGGTAACCGCCACTTTGAATTAACCGACATTTTGACCGGTGAACTTTCACTTTTTACGAAGTCTTTCAATGCTTTGCGGTTTTACAAGGTCCTTGTAGTAAGAAACAGGTTTTCCTTCTTAAAAATTAAGTTGAAAAGTTCAGAAAAACTTTTCATGTTGACGAAATACCGCGACAACCCGCGGTAAACAACATTACGACCACAATACGCAACTGCCGGTCGACGAATGAATGAATGAAGAGTCTCGGCTTGGGATACCATCCTCAAAAAATTTTCACCTCAGTCAGACAAAATCTTATGACAAAAAAAAGATAATTTAGTTTTCCTCTATCAAACAGCGTCATAAAATAGTACCAAAAATAAATAAAACCATATAAATAAAATTTAACTAACTGAATGAAATAAAATTACTTTGCCCTCTCTCATTGCCTCCATTGTAATTTTTTATTATTATTATAATACCACAGAATTATTATAGTACTTATTACTTACTACAAGTTGAGGTTGCTTTCGAGATAAGTTTTTACTTTTTGCACAAACGGTGTCTAGTGATGTTTTAAAAGAAAACTAAAATTTGTGATCCTATTATCTTGTTACCTAATACCTATAGTCAGATCAAAACGATCGATGGAAGTATCTTTGTAGATATAAGTGAGTTGCTTTGTTTGTTTATCGAAACAAATAAATACAATTATGTTCAGTAATATGCATTGAAACACATAACAAGAGTTTTAGATTTTACTGATGATAACCATGGATGTTATTTTTACGACATTTTGTAGGGTAATTTTTAAACAAGTTTATGGTAACATTCACTGTCGCTCAAGTAGTGACATCTAGACAAATGAAGCCTTACTAATACAATTATGTGCAAGAATGACTTTGTGCATAATTTAATCATCGGCCAACAGGTGACGCTGATAAGGTGTGAATAAATACACCATGGTATCAATAGATGGCGTTATTTACTGGTTCTAATTTGTTAAAACTTATCTTGAGAATACTCTCCTAATTTCATAAAGGGATATTATTAGTTGCACATCAAATAAATAATCACCTATAAATTATTTTTCATCATTAATCTTTTTACTTTTTTACATCAAATAATTACTTTTTTACATAAATAAACTAAATGTTTAACAAAACTAGTACTGCAGATAATTCGAAAATATACATAAGCTCGACGTTACTTTTTTTTTCTCATTAGCGAGACAAATAAATTCCTTAAAGTACAAAAATATGACTATCATAAACACGGAGACAAATACAAACTCCGTGATCATAAATACCGACTGCACAGCAAATTTACCAGAGCCGAGCGTGCGTAGATTATACTCATGCTCATAGCAAAATAACACTATCCGAGTAGCATAATATCGCAAAAAGCACCTCAAAACTTGCTCATCATCCTTACTAATATTTATTACAAACGCGAAAGTTTGTAAGTATGGATTGGGATGAAATTCGGAATACAGATAATTTGTACCCTGGATTAACACATAGGATACTTTTTGCGGGGAAAAGTCTTATTCCCATGGGAAAATCTTACACAACGTGAGTGTATGTATTTACTGCTAGTATGTATTTACTGCTAGTATGTATTTACTGCTAGTATGTATTTACTGCTGTATGTTATATAAAAATGGGTTCACTACTCCTTTTCAAAACATGTTTAACCTTATGACATTTCTACTATGACGAATTATCAACCATTCAGTAAAACTTCATACGACGTTTGATATTCCTTTAACCGTTTGTTCGGTGCTACGTTTCACCTAAACATTATACTTCAAAGTAGATTTCTTCAAAGTACTATTTACACTATATTAACATTATATATTAACGACAACTTTTTCTAGGAATAGCAGAAAAGGTGGAGCCTGTATTCTAGTCAAAAACAAGATTCAGTACAAAGAAATTTCCTATGTGCAGAAAAATTCTATTAAAAATGTTTTCGAATGCTGTGCAATCGAATTAACTCAACATAATATTATTGTGCTTTGCGTTTATCGCATACCTAACCGTAGACTAAGTAGTTTAGATGTATTTTACCGTAAGCTTGATATCATCGTACAAAAGTTATTAAGACTTAATAAAAAAATTATTATGTGCGGAGATTTCAATATTGATTTGCTTAAAAATGATAGTATCTCTCGTGAATTTGAGAATGTTTTGAGTCAATATAATTTAAAGTTACAATTCAAAGAACCTACGAGGCCTGTGTCTGGAACTTGCATAGACAACATTGCTCATTGCAACCCACGGGGATGTAAAGGTGAAGTCATAAATTTTGGCTTATCTGATCATACGGCTCAGTTGTTAAAATATCCAATATTAACAAAGTGTACTTTTACGCATTGGCAGACTATTAAACGTGATTACAGTCAAGAGAATTTAGAAAAATTTCGTTCCTGTCTGAGTAGCTTAAGTTTTTCTGAAATATACAAATCTGAAAATACTAACGAAGCATATGACGCTTAATAATAATTTAAATATTCCTTGAAATATTTAAATTATTTTACGATTTGTGCTTTCCTCAAAAAGTAATTAGTATAAAAACTACAAAGAAAACAACTTGGATAACCAAGGGTATAAGAATATGCAGTAAGCGAAAAAGGAATCTACTTTGGGAATACAGATTAAATGCTACTGAAAAAAATAGAAATACACTAAATACATACACTAAAAGATTAAAGAGAATTATGAAACTAACTCAAAAAGCTCAAAACAGTTATGCAGTAAATACAGCAGAAAATAAATCAAAAGCAGTCTGGCAAGTAATAAACAAAAATAAATTAAATTTACCAAAACAATCAATAAAGCTTATACGTAAAGATAACTATGTCATCAGCGATCCAAAGCAAATAGCAGATGAATTTAATAACTTTCTAATTGAAAACCAAAATAAAATCCCTCCAAGCAAACTAAATTCGATTAAAAATACTAATATTAATATACAAAATAATAAATCTTTGTTTATACCACCTACTATTCCTAATGACATTGTAAAAATAATTAATACTTTAAAAAATAAAAAGAGTGTAGGTTATGATGGCATCTCCACAAAGGTTTTGAAATATGTAGCACAAGTTATAGCACATCCTATCAGTCATATAATTAATCTTAGTATTTGTAATGGCATATATCCAGAGAGATTAAAACCTGTAATAGTGAAACCGTTATTTAAAAAAGGAGACCGGCAAGACATGAGTAATTATAGACCTATTGCACTGATTTCTGTAATATCAAAAATATTTGAGAAAGTCATTTATCAAGCCTTGTATTCCTTCTTAGAAAAATATAACATATTTGCTCCAGAACAGAGAGGTTTCCGAAAAAACCACACAATAAATATGGCTATCTATGACTATATAAACAAAATTGTCTCTGAGGTTGATAAGCGTAATCCTGTGTGTGCTATTTATATGGACTTAACAAAAGCTTTTGATTTCGTTGATCATACAATTTTACTTAGAAAACTAGAATCCTATGGAATACGCGGTAATGCCTTTGAACTTTTGAAATCTTATTTAAGTAATCGTAAACAGTACGTCCATTTAACAAATATATGTCATTCTACTAAAAAAGAAACAACGTATGTCTCTGAAGAACGTAAAATCTCACTTGGTGTACCTCAAGGCAGTGTACTTGGGCCACTTTTATTTCTTCTGTACATTAATGACTTGCCTAAAAACGTATCACAACACAACCCATGTTATTATTCGCCGATGATAGTACAATTGTAATAAAATGTACAAATCCGAATGAATATGAAAATAACATCAATGATGCTTTACTAGAGGTAGTAAACTGGCTTGATCAAAATAATTTACAAATAAACTTACAAAAAACCAAGATAATGCATTTTTATCAACGTAATCCTCCACAATTTTTAAATAATATCAATATAAATTACAATGGGACCAAATTAGTTAATACAGAAGTAACAAAATTTTTAGGAATGCATATTGACAACAAAATGACCTGGAAACTTCATACTGTTGAGTTGTGTAAAAAGCTTAGCAAATTTTCTTATGCTCTTTATGAACTCAATAAAATAGCTAATCGGGACACAGTGATGGCTGCATACCACGGATTCGTTTCATCAAATTTAAGATTTGGAATTATTTTTTGGGGAAACTCTTGCGAAAAGGAAACAGTGTTCAGAGCACAAAAACGTTGTATTCGGTCGATTTGCAGCCTTAACGTAAGAGACAGCTGCAAACCACATTTTAAAGCATTGAAAGTCTTAACTATGACCTCACTTTACATCTACGAAATGGCGCTGTTTGTGAAGTGTAACCCTAACTTATTTTCTAAAGTATCAGAAAAACATTGCATCAACTTAAGATATAAAGATAGCTTGTGTTTACTTGAAACTCGAACATCATTAATGCATAAAAGTGTCCTGGCCATGGCACCCAAAATCTTTAATAAATTACCCAGTGAGATAAAAGACCTCACTCTAATACTATTTAAAAAAAAGCTCTATGCAACATTAATAGAAAGAGCTTACTATAATATATTTGAATATCTTTCAGACACATTTTCTACAGTTTAATTACTTTATACTTCTTTATTACTTTATTGATTGTTAATTAGTGTTTAGTTTTAAAATGATCTCATTTCTTAATACTTAAGTAAATATATTTTTATAGTGATTAAGTTAGTTTAAGTGAACTGTTTTTATAAATTTGTGCGCCTTATGAAGGTCAGTTATGGAGATTCTATTGTAAAATACCTACCACCTGTAATGTATCTATCTACCCATGACTACAAATAAATTTTCTTTCTTTCTTTCTTTCTTTCACTTACTATTAAGTCGTCAAAATCACTTAATAGACATAGTATTACAGCATAGATAGTTATTTAAAGTTTCATTAAAAAAATACTAGAAGAAAAATGAAGTTTTATTTTAACACAGTACCTATATAACATTAAGATTTACATACAATTTTAATAAAAGACTTAAAAAAAAACGCAACTATGACTATTATAATAATTCATGAAAATGAGGGTAGGAGAGAGAAGTTAAACCAATGCATTCATCAGTGTAGTAGGCATGCGTGTATCTGGGGGCACGGTAGTGCCCCCGCCAAGTCGAGCACAAAAGCGGCACGGCCGTACCATCCTTTTCTCGAAGCAGTTCGGGCCATGTTGTGGATAAAACTAGAAACCTGAATTTTTAGTAACCAAACAGGCATTGTATAAACACGGTATATTTCAAATTTCATTCAATTTAAACCAGCAGTTTAAAAATTATAACTAGTCAAAGATTCTGAATTTTGTCACTCACTCACTCACTCACTGACTGACTGACTGACTCACTGATCATCAAAACTCTAAGGCACTTCTAGCAGACATAGAAGCTTCAAATTTAGAATGTAATTAGTGTTTAATGTATAAATCAAGGAAAAACTAAAAAAAATTGCAACTTCTTCCCAGTATCTAGGAAGATACATCATCTGCTAGATAATTTTGTAACCCCATATAAATCTTGGGGCATTATATAGGATTACAAAGTTACATTGCAGTAAATGAATCAGTGTACCTGTGTTAATGGAATAAAGGTGTTGATAGGTGCCTAGTTATTATTATTATGTTCAAAGGTAACTTTTAAAATGGTGAATGGAATGAAAAAGCAAGAATGGGACATGTCTTATGAATTGTACCAAAAGTTCCAAAGTCAAAGATATAACACTAATAAACATAACCGCGGCTGGCGGAGGTAGCTTGTCCGCGCCGCGACTTCCACGCTTTCCGTCCGTAACAGAAAGGCGGCCACTTTCTTCCAGGCAACCTTTGGGTTTTACTGCGATATCTTGGATTTTTACAACTATTACCTACACTGCTTTGTTACACTGTTCTGGTCTGTTTTATCAAACTGTTCTATTTAATAAGTAAACGGGGCTTTACATAGTTACCTAGGTACTAACGAAAAATTGAACATACACAATAAATGATTCATAATCATAATATAAGATGATACCTACTTATAACATCAGAAAAGAAGTAGTACCAGAAAAGAAAAAGAGGAAGACTTCATACAAAAAGAAATGAGATGCCATCAAAAACACAACTTGTAAAAAAACCAAGTCTCGCAATTCAGTTCTTCTACCGTAAAAAGTTGTGAGATCCATGTAATACCAAGTCGGTTAATTTATTCAGTGCCTACTTAAGGGTCCTTCTGTCTTAAGTTATTACGTAATTAGCTAATCTAACAACATCAGTGACCATATTAATATTAAATATCTTTTATGTTTTAAATAAATAGATTGACTTGGCAATCCCACTAAACAATCTAATTTAATACAATATGTATTACCTGTGAGATACATTGTGTTTTCATGCATAAAATTTTGACTTGTCATTCAAATACTGCTTTATTTGACCGAGCGAGCGCGAAGCGTCTCTACGGATCATGCAAAATTTACTCATCCAACCACTATCAGTCCGGGTGCTTACCGGAGCACTAATCTTCCAGTTCAAAAGTAAGAGCCCTTCATATAAATATTGTTATTGTAGTTCCGTCAAAACTAGTTACGTGCAAGGATAAATAATTCCTTCGGCAAAACCAGTTACGAAACTACTGTTCCGTTGACCCGCAGTTTCGTAAAAAGAAGAAAAATTCCTCCATCGAAACCAGTTACGTACAAGGAATAAGATTTCCTTCATCGAAACCGGTTACGAAACTGTGGTTACGTTAGCATCTGTGGAGCCGAAGCACTCCTGTCCATCTGTTTGTTCTCCTCTACAACAGGTCGCGATTCTCAGCCGATTCTCGTGAAATTTTGTGAGCAGGTTTGCAAATTTGTATAATTATTTGGTCAAGTCTGTTTTTGAAAATTTTTAAAAATACGGAGTTATGAGGGTTGAAAACGTAAAAAAAATCATCTCTACCATTTGAAAAAAATAAATATATATATACTCGCGAAGTCTACAGCTCATAGAGCTACTAGTTTATAAGATATAGGGGACTGTGGGGACTTGAATAATAAACAGCATGGCCAAAAAAATAATGTATTACATTTCATGTAACAAAGCGTTTATATAGGTATATCATGGTATGTATTAGTATAGTCCTAAATATTTTTGCAACACCCATCTTACAAATTTTCTTTCTATATCCTATAGTCGGAACAATTTACTTACACCGAGTTCTTACAACACATTATGAATTTAAAACAGATGTAGTTAGGTAACGCAGCGATTTTAGATACAATACAAATAGAAATGGTAGTTACATAGGTCTATAATAATTCAGTTTCACATTTGATGCCATGACAAATTAATTAAAATTTTAAATAAAATTTGTTCGCGTCCTATGGTGGTAACGTAAATTAGTAAGTATTCCATCATGCAATTATTACAAATTATTAATCTTCATCACTATTAACTATCACAATATCAATTCAAAAAGAAACACAAATAAATAATACTGAATCTGGAAAACTACGAACTAATGGATCATATTAAACATGAAATCGATCAAATCAAATCGATCAAATATATATCAGAGAATCCAAAGGGAAAACTGTAAGGGGTAATTTTATCGCTTTAGTGTTGTAAAATACAGTGTTCCCTCGGGTCTAGAGAAATGGCAAATATTATTTTCTGGTTAATTCAAATGTACCTACCTACTCGCTTAAGTACTATAAAATTTATGTTTATTAATGCCAGGTGAAAGCGAATATTATGGAAGAGAACAATCTCAAACCTAAGGATGCCGATGACCGGGCAAAGTGGAGAAGATTAAGTAGGAAAGCGGGCCCTAGCACTAGGCCGGGAAAACGCTAGGACGAAGAAGACGAAGAAGAATGCCAGGCAGGTATTTTTATCATATCAATGCATACGATTAGATTACATAAAATAAAAAATAAGTGTATTTAAAGAAAATTCGTATAGAGGTAACAATTCAATAATAGCAGCTTTACTTACTTTATAATATACCTATAGGTAATCTGGGGGCACGTTAGTGCCCCCGCCAAGTCGAGCAAAAACGCGGCACGGCCGTACCATCCTTTTCTCGAAGCAGTTCGGGCCATTTTCGACCCCCCTATAACTTCGTGGATAAAACTAGAAACCTGAATTTTCAGTATTAAAGCAGGCATTGTATTAACCCAATATGTTTCAAATTTCATTTAATTTGAACCAGTAGTTTAAGATTGATAACTAGTCAAAGTTTCTTAATTTTGTCACTCACTCACTCACTCACTGACTGACCGATCATCAAAACTCTAAGGCACTTCTAGCAGACATAGAAGCTTCAAATTTAGAACAGAATTAGTGTTTAGTGTATAAACCAAGGAAAAACTAAAATATTTTGCAATTTCGGCCCAGTTTTCTAGATACATCATCTGCTAGATAACTATGTAACCCCATATAAATATTGGGTTATATAGGATTACAAAGTTACATTTGCAGTAAATGAATCAGTGTCAGGTACACTGGTATAATGGAATATAATTGAATAAGAGGTGTAGGGTAGGTGTAGGGTAGGTGTAGGGTAGGTGTAGGGTAGGTGTAGGGTAGGTGTAGGGTAGATGTAGGGTAGGTGTAGGGTAGGTGTAGGGTAGATGTAGGGTAGGTGTAGGGTAGGTGTAGGGTAGGTGTAGGGTAGGTGTTGGATAGGTGTAGGGCAGGTGTAGGGTAGGTGTAGGGTAGGTGTAAGGTAGGTGTAGGGTAGGTGTAGGGTAGGTGTAGATTATGTGTAGGGTAGGTGTAGGTAAGTGTAGGGTAAGTGTAGGGTAGGTGTAGGGTAGGTGTAGGGTAGGTGTAGGGTAGGTGTAGGGTAAGTGTAGGGCAGGTGTAGGGTAGGTGTAGGGTAGGTGTAGGGTAGGTGTAGGGTAGGTGAAGGGTAGGTGTAGGGTAGGTGAAGGGTAGGTGTAGGGTAGGTGTAGGGTAGGTGTAGGGTAGGTGTAGGGTAGGTGTAAGGTAGGTGCAGGGTAGGTGTAGGGTAGGGTAGGTGGAGCGTAGGTGTGCATTTTTACATTGTGTTTTCATGCGATCTACAAAAAGAAATGAGATGCCATCAAAAACATAACTTGTAAAAAAACCAAGTCTCGCACGCAACTGAGTCTACCGTAAAAAGTTGTGAGCTCCATGTAATACCAAGTCGGTTAATTTATTCCGTCCCTACGTAAGAGTCCTTCTGTCTTAAGTTATTACGTAATTAGCTCACCGAACAACATCTTATAGTGACCAGATCACTATTAAAAATCTCTTATGTTTTAAATAAATACATAGATTGACTTGGCAATCGCCCTAAACAATCAAATTTAATATAATAATGTATTACTTGTGAGATACATTGTGTTTTCATGCGATTACCAGGTCAATCTATGTATTTATTTAAAACATAAGAGATTTTTAATATTGATCTGGTCACTATAAGATGTTGTTCGGTGAGCTAATTACGTAATAACTTAAGACAGAAGGACTCTTAAGTAGGGACTGAATAAATTAACCGACTGGGTATTACATGGATCTCACAAATTTTTACGGTAGACTAAGTTGCGTGCGAGACTTGGTTTTTTTACAAGTTATGTTTTTGATGGCATATATGATTTTGATAAGTAAGTGGCTAAAATCTTCCGCGTACCTACGAAAAAGGCGTGGAAAAGGCCTTTAAAATTCATCATAAAGTCACGTGACTAAGGGCGACATTTTAAGCTAAGATTGTTCTCTTCTGTCAAATGGCGTACTTTTTTTTTCAATAAAATTGTTCTAAACTCAGAGGATATAATAGACGATCGCTTCGCTCGGCGACGCGCGTCAGAAATCTTTGGTTCTAAAAGTCCAAGTCGCCGAAGACTTGCATACAAAGTGTCATTTTGATTTTAAATATAATCTGTGGAGCTTTATGTTCAGTTGGATATTTTTTCGAGCATGCGTTTAGCTAAGCTTTGTCTCTGAATGTCTCCCTTATTGAATACAAGGTGTAAGTAAGAGCTCTCAATCAATCAGCCTATTGCAGTCCACTGCTGGAGGTAGGCCTCCCCAAAGGCACGCCAAAGTGCACGATCACCCGCTTTCCTCATCCAGCCACCACCAGCGACTTCCTCAGGTCATCAGTTCACCTGGCAGGGGGGCGTCCCACACTACGTTTGCCGAGAAGTAAGGGCTAGGCCTCCACAATATAATAGGTACTCGTATTGAGAACATAATTCTAAATCAAATTCCACCAGAATTTCATTCCGTTGTGGCTCTCAAAAATATTAAAAAACCATTGTTCTAACATTTTTAAACTTTTTTGTGTGTCGGTTATCTTACTTAGTATGACATACTTGTCTTAATGCCTGTCACAAATCTATGCCTGTCACTTACAAAATAAAAAAAAAGGAATTTTATGTTGAAATTACATGTAATAAATTCGAAAAAAAAGCAATTTATTGGAAGAAAGAAAAGAAAATAGCGGTGGAGTGTGATTTCAAATCATGGGGTGGGCCCAATGACTGGAGACCTGACAAGGACCTGACATTTACACTCAACCTTCGCACTCAACTATCCGAATTGGATATTTTTTAAGTCAACGCCGAGTTCATGATTTCTTCGTTTTTACCATCATTATGATTTTATTTAAGTACAATTCTTATCCTTATAACTTGAACATAACAGATAATAATTAATTCCATGGCAGTTTTTCTTGTAATATCATAAATACGTACTTAATTTGATTTTATTTTTATTTTTTTATTTTATTTTTATGATATAGGTACACAACGTTTCTAATAAACATTTTAAAGATATAGATGAAATATACATGATACATAGTCAAAAAGGTAGTAGGTTTGTATAGGAAAGGTAGCACTATTAAATAAGGAAAAAGACGTAACTATACATTATTAAATTCATTAATGAAACAAAAAACATTGCTATAGTAAAAGTAAAACGTTAATCTTTCTTTGGATTACAAAACTATTTTTTTATATTAGTAAGTATGTAATAAATAAATAACAATGAAATTATTGTTTGATTGGAGCTTTGAAGGAAAAATATCTCTATAAAATCTTTGCTGGCTACCAGTCCGTAGTCCTTCTTACTTTATACATTTAACTGAGATATGAAGATATAATTGTATGTAAGTTTATGTAAGTAGTAAATAGGTAAATATAGGTCATTGCGATGATTAGTTATTTCATATACTGAGTGATATGATAATATGATAGGTAATATAGAATGGTTTATCTATGCAATTCAATGCTATGGAGCTAAGTAGTAGAGATACTCTAAATTGATTAACTATTACCTTACTGGCACATAAGTCGTTATGTATAAGTAAGTTACGTGGACAAAGAAGAAAAACAGAGTTGTATTATCTAACTAATTTTACAGTTTATAGACAATTAGATATGAAATTACTTGTAAATATCTATTTATTATATTATAATAATGTAGATAAAGAATTTTCTAGTCTACTTTTGTAACTCACTATTCGCTTTCATGTTAATTAATTAAATATTAGTTACCTACATATTAAGTAGGTATGCTTAGTACCTACATTAGTATCAGTAGGTATTTTATAACGGCAGGCTCACAAACTATGCTATTTAAAACCAATGAAAAAACTTTTTTTTTATATTATACCAAATATACAAAATATGATTTCGCAAAGTTGTTTGGAATGAAAATAATCAGGAATTTGTACCTATGTAAAAGTTAGGTACATATAAATAATAGTTGGTAGGTAGCAATATTGTAGAATGAAAGAAAAAAATATTATAAAATATTTTAGAACCATTGGCAATGTTTAGTTACGTACAGCAAAATGATCGTTCTTTTGTGGAGTAGCAGTGCCGGAGATAATTATAATAAGTTTTTTTTACTGCTTAATTTACACCCATAAAATTGAAGAAAAGCTACTTGGTTATCACCAAAGTCAGGTTTAAAAAACTCTAAACAAAAATAACTTCTAAATAAAAAAACTTAGCACAAAATTAAAAACGTTTCCCATATTACGTGCTAAACTATTTGTAATATGAACACATACTTTGGCAATAATTTTTCATCCATTCATATTTCCATTCATATGATCGGTAAATACAAACTGCTACCCATTTAAAAGCATTGCTCAAATGTAAGTATAATAATAGATTATGTTTGAAAACTTAATAAGGTATGTATTTATCGATATGATTAGCAGATTTACATAGATATGCATAGTAGACACACTTACGAGTATTTATTTTTTGTAACATAAATACACTTCTATTTAAGTACTATTACATTATTAAAAAATAATTTAGAATTCTAAATAAATAATTTTAAAAAGCTATGAAGCTTTAAATCGAGAGGACATAAATCGATTGTATTTGTATGAAATCTACGTAACAAAAACACGTTGAGATCACTGTTTTGGAACGGCTTACATGTATTTTGGCTCTAGGTCGAGTACATCTACTTAACACAATTAATTCAAGTCTTTAAAATAGTCCACTGAAAGCGCAAATCAAATGAGTACTCGCCTCGTCAAGCCGCTAGCTAAACTCCGAAAACAAATCCTACCAAACACGTTTTCTTGCTATTCTGCTGCGCTGCAATAAGCACTTAAGCGAAAATTCTAAACAGGCATTCCGATTTTCAGCTAGAACTTTCTAGAACTTTCATCTCTTGGGCAGCTAGCGACGGCTCGACCGACTGCGGTCTCTGAAGGAGCTCCTCATTTATTTGCGCACGCCTCGCTATGGGTCCACCTCATGGCAGACCTCCATGTAATCAGGGTCATGCATGATGTCCTTGATCATGTCCTTGAGCATGGTGTACCGAGGGATCATCGGGTACATCTTCGTGCTGCCGTATTCAGACTGAAACATTGAAATTTTATGATGTCTGTTTAGAGGTAGTTATGTTTAGGTTTTAAATTTCATGAATACTTATTTTTTTATAATTGTTTGCTTTGCGATTAGCTCTATCAATAAAAAAAATAACTCAATGGAAAATCTGATTTACTCGTAAATATCTGAGTGCCGGGAATCAACCCATGTACAAAAACTAAATACGGCGTATTATTTAAGCAAAACTTATTACTTAAAAATCTTGAACCATAATGAGCTATTCTTACAGTTATACAAAATATATTTCTCATCAGAGAAATGACTGGTCATCAAACTAAAGATGCATTAGTATAAGTACATACAATTTAAATTAACATACATCGTAATGTAATCACAAAATGCAGACGAGAGAAGCGTGTGATAAAAAAGTAGTATTCAGTAGTGTTGCGGAAACCGAGCTAATTAGGAAAAGTAGTATTCAGTAGTGTTGCGGAAACCAAGCTAATTAGGAAAAGTAGTATTCAGTAGTGTTGCGGAAACCGAACTAATTAGGAAAAGTAGTATTCAGTAGTGTTGCGGAAACCGAGCTAATTAGGAAAAGTAGTATTCAGTGGTGTTGCGGAAACCGAGCTAATTAGGAAAAGTAGTATTCAGTGGTGTTGCGGAAACCGAGCTAATTAGGAAAAGTAGTTTTCAGTAGTGTTGCGGAAACCGAGCTAATTAGTCCATTTGTGTACTTGTAAAAAATTTATTTTTCTGTAGTCTTATCATGTGAGCTGTAAGGTGGACGACCGATCACACAAACCCTGATGTCAGAGTTATGGAGTAAAGGCCTCTAGTAACGACAAATTTCAGAAGACAGTAGCCGGGACCCGGAATCATCTTACTTTTTGGATAATCAGGTTTGGAGACAGTTTTACAAATAGTTTTATTGTTTGTGGGATTCGAATCCATAACCTCCGTATTGAGAGCCGAGCGCCCTATTGCTCCATCTTGGAGGCTGTATTATCTGATGGTAGCCAAATCAGAGATCACCAGGTGTCCCAATTTACCTTAAGCATTCTGATGAGGTTCCTAAGGCCGGTGTACTTCTTGAGCAGTCTGTAGAGGTCGTTAGTCATCTGCGTGTTCTCCGCCTCTATCTGCGACGTTGTCATGTCTGCGGAAGCGAACAATTCATCTTTGAGCTTTAATGGAATTCAGCTTGCTATTCTATGCCACGGATTGCCACGCCATTTTGAATTCGTGTTTGGATTTTTTTAAATGACGAACATGGCAAGGCAATACTCTAACCAAAAAATAGGCTTGTCCGTTCTTTTCGCTAGAACAAAAAGGGGCAGGATATATTAACGTTTTGTAGTTATCAGACATCGAACCCGCTATACACCGTGAAATTTACATCGTTTTGTTCCCGCCGTGTAGTGATAGTACCCGTCAAACTGAACAACTTTTCACGAAAAAAAAATTTCCTGCGACAAAAAAATTTTTGGCCTCTCCATACAAAGTGAGACTCCCGAGTACTCCCGACCGACCCATTTTGTATGGAGAGACCAAAAATTTTTTTGTCACAGGAATTTTCTTTTTCGTGAAAAGTTTGACGGGTACCTACTATCACTATACGGCGGGTACTATCACTACACGGCGGGAACAAAACGATGTAAATTTCATGCTGTATTACAACGTCCACTTAAAAAAAATGCTTGATTTTAGTCCGAAAATAAAAACATCAGATCTAATTTAGAAAACTTTAAGCTACGCCCTTAATTTATTAGATAAATTAATGTATTGAAAACCATTCGTTCGTGGACAATGGCCTTCATTTTACATTTTTGGTTCTACACGCCTAAATGTTGTTATATATTACTGGTAACAATGTTGAAGCATATTTAATTACGTTAATATTAATAGAAAATGATTTTGTTGAATCTTACTTCGAATAAGAACATTTTTATTTTTATCTTTATCTAGAATTAAAAACATACGCGTCAAATATTTGATTTTGTCTCACGATGGTCCCATGTAGGTACTCGTACCATGGAAAATAAATATTTTCCCTTTTATTTAAATTTTCACAGCCCTATCGTAAGCAATTTTATTGTTCGAGTTTAATTCCCGTCAGAGCCAGCCGTGTTGGCTTGGGCGCGGTTGGGACCAATTTAGCTGTAGGTACATTTAATTCGGATCGAAGGAGCTTTGCAATTTGTCCAATGAATACAGTATACTAATCTTTGTGTATGCATGATTATTTCAATTTAAACATGTAAGAAATATATACCTATATATTTTAATTTTTTTTTTTTTTTTTGTAGAATATCAACGTGATGTTGATGTTCACCAAAATTTACAGTGATTTCTCACACGTATTATCAGGCTCTCATAATCATATTTCCAAAATCAATCCCATATTTTATATGCGGCGCGCGCGATTTTGTAACATTCCTTTGTCTGCGTGGCTTACTGCGTCGCTGCGTCTATACGTATTGACAGCCGCATACAAGGGGATATTTTTTGCCGTCAATACGTCTTGACAGCCACAGTACGGGCTCAAATTATCATAAATTAACATAAATGACATCATCAGTTGGCACGTTTCAATGGGTCTCCAATTTAAAGTCGAGTCTCCCAGATCTCGCTTCCTTACTTTGGGTCAATTTGGGATATCTACGGCAGGCGAGGACAAAGACTTGGCGGTAGGCCAGTGTCGTTGGGCTTAAGGTGGCATTAGGAACACCTACTTAACAAACTGAACCTTTTGTTTAAAATTGGAGAGAGAACAGTAGCAGATATTCTGAAGGTCTCGTGAAATTGAACTACAGGGGTGTTTTGTTATATAACCTACAGCGGAATTATCCGAAAGGTAGAAATACTTTGTTTTTAATGCCGCGCAGAGACAATAAGAGAAAAAAGCTATTGATTTACTGAGTTTTGCTACGGGCTACGGCGTAGCCAATACAGTGTTTTGCTACGCTGCGCTACTATGTGGAAAACGTAGAGGATTGTATGAATAATTAGATCTTTTGTTAAAATTTCGATTATTAGATTTTATTCACACACACACTCACTCCCAAACATAATGACGCTTTTCTCCATAAAGGGGTAAGCAGAGCTTTTGTTTGATCTCACGAGGGCACGAACTAAATCCGCGACTTTAAACAGTTTTCTTTTTATTGAACCCTGACTATAATGAAGAAATACTATTATAGGTTTTACTCTATAGGTATAGTCAAATCCTACAATTCTTTTAGATAAATAAGAATATATTGGTTGTGCTTCTTCATTTCATCCGTAAAAATATGACCTAGTTTATTTTAATTAGGTTCTATTTAATTATAATTTTTCCTTCTATGTGTTGACACGAGCAGAAAGATTTCGTACAAATAAACTATGTTCTTTTCACGAGTTTCCATTAAGCTGAGTCACAGTTGGGTTCTCATAATTGAAGGGGTTTTAACTCTAACTGGCCATGTTCGTTTGTTCGAGAGCTGATCTGAATTCTAAACCTGAGTTAATTAACACAGAACGAGCACTGAACATGTTAAAAATGTACGAGAGCTAATGACGGTCAAAGCCGTTAAGAGCTAAAGCAACCTTCGAATAAACTATGCGTGACTGAGATTCCGTGTGGTGACGGCAGAGTAGAATACATTTGTCACCAACCCTTACTCTTCCCGTGGGTGTCGTAAGAGGCGACTTAGGGACCACGTATTGAACAGGGAACGGGCAGCAGCGCTCTCTGATACAGTAACCTTTTAATCTGCGATCTCCAACCCGCCTGCCAAACGTGGAGATTATGGCAAAACCCTCCACTCGAGTGGAGGAGGCTCATAGTCCAGCAGTGGACTGTAACGGGCCGTTGATGTTGTTGTTGATGACTGGGATTCACATTTAATCTTTGAAATTTTTGTATTAAATAGGTCCAACTAAGGATGACGAAGACGTTAAAATACTCCAGAATACCAACCCGCATTAAGCCAGCGTGGTTAACTAAGTCCTGATTAAAGGTACCACGTTTATCTGAAATAATATTTAATCACACAAATAGGGGAAAACGTAGCTTTTACAAAAACTTGATACCAATAACTGAATATAATGCTTATTTGAAAATTGGCCGCACACTACGGCTGTTGGAACAATTCTCCGTCAAAATCCACGGCAGAGACCGTATAAAGTTTATTTGCTCTTTTTCAAATAGGCATTTGAAAAAAGACCAAAAAGAAATAAAAAAAATGCAACCGGCATCAAAATATTTACATGGCTAACACGTGGACCATCGCGGCCCGGTTGCTACAATACCTTTATATCTATGACCAAATACTAGTAAGGTAGTAAAGTACCGTTGAGTCGTTCTATTCGCTCCCTCCTGTCAGCAGCCTCCTCGGCGAGCTTAGTGGAAGTCTTCACACCTTCACCAGACTTCTGGGTCTTCTCCATGATGGAACAGGCTCGGAGCACGAAGGCTGGAACCGTCTCCGCCTTCTCCTGCTTTGGAATCTCCACAAGGGACCAGTACTGAGTCTCGAGCCGGATTACATCCTGGAAGTACGAAAAAGAAGGAAGAGGTTCAAGTTTGCTGTTAAGACTAATTTACCCTTCAGCAAGTAGTAATTAACCCAGTCGTAAGTAGGAACGAAACACGAAATAAAAGGCTGGTTTATTTTATCCTTCAGCAAGTAGTAATTAACCCAGTCGTAAGTAGGAACGAAACACGAAATAAAAGGCTGGTTTATTTTATCCTTCAGCAAGTAGTAATTAACCCAGTCGTAAGTAGGAACGAAACATGAAATAAAAGGCTGTTTATTTTACCCTTCAACAAGTAGTAATTAACCCAGTCGTAAGTAGGAACGAAACACGAAATAAAAGGCTGGTTTATTTTATCCTTCAGCAAGTAGTAATTAACCCAGTCGTAAGTAGGAACGAAACACGAAATAAAAGGCGGGTTTATTTTATCCTTCAGCAAGTAGTAATTAACCCAGTCGTAAGTAGGAACGAAACACGAAATAAAAGGCTGGTTTATCTTATCCTTCAGCAAGTAGTAATTAACCCAGTCGTAAGTAGGAACGAAACATGAAATAAAAGGCTGGTTTATTTTATCCTTCAGCAAGTAGTAATTAACCCAGTCGTAAGTAGGAACGAAACACGAAATAAAAGGCTGGTTTATTTTACCCTTCAACAAGTAGTAATTAACCCAGTCGTAAGTAGGAACGAAACACGAAATAAAAGGCTGGTTTATTTGATCCTTCAGCAAGTAGTAATTAACCCAGTCGTAAGTAGGAACGAAACACGAAATAAAAGGCTGGCTTATTTTACCCTGCAGCAAATAGTAATTAACTCAGTCGTAAGTAGGAACGAAACACGAAATAAAAGGCTGGTTTATTTTATCCTTCAGCAAGTAGTAATTAACCCAGTCGTAAGTAGGAACAAAACACGAAATAAAAGCTGGTTTATTTTACCCTTCAGCAAGTAGTAATTAACTCAGTCATAAGTAGGAACGAAACACGAAATAAAAGGCTGGTTTATTTGATCCTTCAGCAAGTAGTAATTAACCCAGTCGTAAGTAGGAACGAAACACGAAATAAAAGGCTGGCTTATTTTACCCTGCAGCAAATAGTAATTAACTCAGTCGTAAGTAGGAACGAAACACGAAATAAAAGGCTGGTTTATTTTACCCTTCAGCAAGTAGTAATTAACCCAGTCGTAAGTAGGAACAAAACACGAAATAAAAGCTGGTTTATTTTACCCTTCAGCAAGTAGTAATTAACTCAGTCATAAGTAGGAACGAAACACGAAATAAAAGGCTGGTTTATTTTACCCTTCAGCAAGTAGTAATTAACTCAATCATAAGTAGGAACGAAACACGAAATAAAAGGCTGGTTTATTTTACCCTTCAGCAAGTAGTAATTAACTCAGTCATAAGTAGGAACGAAACACGAAATAAAAGGCTGGTTTATTTTACCCTTCAGCAAGTAGTAATTAACTCAGTCATAAGTAGGAACGAAACACGAAATAAAAGGCTGGTTTATTTTACCCTTCAGCAAGTAGTAATTAACTCAGTCGTAAGTAGGAACGAAACACGAAATAAAAGGCTGGTTTATTTTGACAGCTACTTACTATTAGCCGATTTTATTTGACGAATGAACTGTACTTGCGGTAAATAATCTAGTAATGATATGTAGAAGAATTCGTGGGTCACCAGTGCAGCGACAAAAATGCCCAGAAAGTAGTGCAATTGTTTTAAGTATTTATTGCCATATATATTTTTATTTGTTTTTTTTTTGTAGGTAGTATAAACACCTTCCCTCGACTATCATAAAAAAACCAATCCTACCTGGTTTGCCTGGAATACACTGCTCAAAGCAGTAAGGCCGTCTTTTGCCAAGCGCCGTTTTAAATGTACTGTTTGTTGAAATTGCTTTTGTGTGCAATAAAGCATTTGTATTGTATTGTAGTAGAGACATGGTCTTTCTAATTCTGATTAATAATTAAGCGACATGATACACGTCACCAAGCTCTCCGATTACAAAATAATTCTGTGTATGTTTACAATGTTGGCGATCAAATAAAATAAAAATAAAATCTCTGTTCTTCGGAAGGAGATTTTTCGTCAGAGATCATGCTAGCCAAAAAGCTAGCCGCAGTTAGCGGTTTGTTTTAGTTTTGAAACCCTTGGATTTCATAATAAGGTAAGTTCTAATTAAATTCAGGTACGCATTTTGATTGCATGCACAGTAACCAAATAGGGAAAAATTATTATAAGAGAGAGAGTAGGTATGTGAAACCTGCAGCTCTGCGAAAGAACACCGCAAGCTAAAATGTTGTAAGCGGAGAATCTGAAATTGCTCATTATGTTTTATATTCAGCTTTTTAACTGGAAAAAGTTTTCTTTCATTTATTGTTTTCAAAGATAGTATGTTTATTAGCTTTTGCAGGTAGCAAGCACATGATCCGACGTTGGTATCCTCCGTCCTCGGGTTTGTAAGAGATTATGTTCTTGAATATATAGATTTGATAAAATAATTGTATTTTTTCTTATCAGATCTCGTGAAGAAAGAAGTACAATTACAAAATAAAATAATATTCTAGACGGTAAATCAAAACTGTTATCGGCACGATTAGCAACACAAAGCAAAAACCTCACTCGCCATTTGCAACCGAAGAGAAAATAACATTGTGTAAGGACAGGGTGTCCAAAAAGGGTGTTGGCAGTTTATAGTCAAAAATTATATATGAAAAATATATCATTTCATAATTTTATTACTATTTGCAAAAAGTACATACAATGGAAAGTTTACGACAAAAAAAGTATGTTGTTTAAATGACGCCCATTACGTCTTAATCCATTTTCTAATGATATTCGCACTGGGAGATAAAGAAATGTCCCGTAAATTGAACTGAGCGCGATGTAAGCGGCGAACTGTTATTATCGAATTATTGTTTTGATAATAAGCTCGTTCGTACACAAAATGCGCGCTGAGCTCCGATATACGAATCCATTTCAATTAAATTTCCAATAAATTCCATGTATGACATTATATTTGTTTTTGCTATCTACCTTCTTTAAGACGATTTGTTGATATTTAAAAGTGCAAATACCCTTTTTGGACACCCGGTATTTTATTTTGTTTTCGTTTTGCTTGCGTTATGTTCGTATTAGTAGATCTTCCTTTTAAAAATAAATCGTATTAGATACGGGGCGTTGGATATTATTCTACAATTTTATTTCCCCAACGCAATTTTTATTTTTCTAATTGTAATTCCAATGTTTTTTCTTCTGCTTTTGTAGACGTCGCATTTACTTCTTTATTTAATAATCCCCTTATTATTTACATTTATTTTTGTAATATCGTTGACAATAACAACGCTGTTAAAAAAAAACTTACAGGGAAAAGTAGATCTAAAAGGACTTCGTCACGAATCCCCATAGAGCAATCTGTATCGGGAACTGCAAATAAACGGCATCACCAGTACAAAATCCGCTTAAAGTCTGGTTGGGTAAATAAAAGTCCGTTACTGGGATAGCGTGATAGCGAGCTGAGAGTTGGCGGCCGTCCAGAGGAAACTTTACTCAAGCCGAAGCCGACCACACACTCGGCGGTACACACTTACTGATAGGAACAGAATTACTTTCACAATTGGTTCTCGTTGCTAACACTATCAGGGAGAAAACTGTCTGAAGTTTAGTGGAGTCTCCTATGAATTAGCGTAGTGAAATAAACAAGTTCCATTCTGTGTCTATCAATCATGTGCAAATATAAGCAACGTATGAAGACCAATATTGCATCCATTTATAAAAAATATAGACTAAAAAAACACTTGATTTAACAGAGATCGTAACAAAGAATAGAAAATTAAAAATACCTTCGACCAAGTTACCATAAGAAGCAAATTCATCCACAACAGCTAAGTAGAAAGTAACAGAGTAATAAAAGTTTTTAAAAAAGGCGACATCTCATTTCTATAACAAGTAACTGCTTTGTTAAAGCTCTGAAGTTACGATGTGGTTTCCCGGCTATTGGAAAATGTTTCAGCGACAGTTTACAGTCACTACAAAATATTATGGATCGCTTGTTTAAAGTATTACTAGCTTTTTGTACTTGCCACTTTATGCCGCAGAGAGGACTTTTTAAATTAAAAAATGTTATGTAATTATTCACTTTAACAAGACTTCTACACCAGTCATCATCAGCTCATAAACGTCTCCACGTTGGGTCCTAGTCGCTGGCCCAGTGCAGGTTGGTCACCTTCACACACAACCTTTCAATTTCTTCGCAAGTATGCAGGTTTTCCCACAAAGAGCGTCGAAGTACATTACAATTCGAAAATCGAAAACACATTGGTACGTAGTGGGATCTCCCGGATGGAAGACAGCGGCTCTAGCCACTAGACCACCGACGCTCACCTTCTGCAACATTCATTGTTTATCAACAAAGATTGAAGAAAATTACTTACAATTCGAAAAAACCTAACCTAACAGTCATGTCCATGCATTATTGTAATTGATAATAGTGTAACATTACGATACGAGGATCGTAGGTGGCAAATTACAAACGAGGTGGTTTATAATGTCACGAGTTTGTTATAAATAATGTAATGAAAAACGCATTAGTGTGGTAAAACGTATTTACCGCTACTGCCTTTGTAAGTTATATTTTCGAGCAAGGTATTCTGTTTTCAATTCGAAAACCTGCATTGAAAACAGACACTTAAATCACGTTAAAAACATTTTCAATCCAATTGACCATGAATATTTATCTCATGAAGGCCTCAGATGGAGCAATCAAGGTGGCGGCATATTGGGCAAACAAAATATAAAATCTTTGACGAGCCATCGACTCGAAAGAAGAAGAATTTATCAAAAATGTTTCAATACAAACATTTCTAACATGTATCAACTAAAAACTGTTTTTTTGAAGCCCTAATGGACGTCTAAGGTTACGACCACTTTTAGAAAATGTTAAAGTGCTTATACTCGTCGTGGCTAGCTGAGAGCCACTCTTGAACCGTGTCTAGTTACAGTACATAAAGCCATTGTAACGTTGGAAGTACCTAGTTCATGCTCTTTTTATTTTTCAAAGGAATACTCAAGGAGAGATGGGATGCTATTCGGTACCTAACGTCTACTTACTCAATGGAAAAATACTGAACAAACTTGCGACTTTTCTTTCATTATAACTTTGTGATTTATCACTTTTATTTTTATTTGGTATTTTGCTTTGTTTTTTATGAAAGAGGAAGTTGTAAGCTACGCTGATCTTAGCTGAAAAATAAACAAGATTATGATAGTTGTAAGGGTCACACGATCTTCGCTTTGTCATTTAACGAGTCGTCTCTTATGTTTTTCTTTTGATATTATAGAGGTACAATACAAATAATATTCATTACATAAAATAAAGAATTGGAAAAAAGATATCAATCTGTTCTAGACAATGGAAACAAAACAACATACAAAAAAAAAGCGAAGAAGCGAAGGGAAGCGGGAGGAAGCGCTTTTGGTGAAGCGGGTCGGTGGTAATTCTTAATGACTATATCATCAACAGCTGAATTAGGGCGATTAGGCCTTAGTCGATCACGCTGGCCCACTGCGAGTTGGTTGACTCCACACACAACCCTTGAATTTCTTCGCAGGAGTTTGCAGGTTTCATCACGATGTTTCCTTTACTGTAAGAGCGTCGAATGAACTTACATATGAATCCGAAATTCAAAAACATATTAATACATGGTGGGGATTGAACCCGCGTCTCCTGCACGGAAGACAGCGGCCCTAACCACTAGACCACCGACGCTCTTAGCATTTCTTCGTAAAACATAGAGCCAAAAAAAAACTCAGGAGCAAAAAAAACACCGCTCTTTACTTTATATTTTTTATTTTTTCAATAATAAAACTAAAAACAAACGAGGCATGGTTCCCAAAATGCTGGCAGCGTTTTGATTTTAGTAACTGAAAGGCTACTTTATCTCTTATTATTCGTAGGAGGAGTAGTTGTTATATACCGGGGGACCATGTATTAAGCTCCATCAAGAGGGTGCTCCGTCGGCAGATATTTGCTTACTCCTCTGTTGGTACCCGGCACACGTCCGAGCCAGCAATTAACACCACCGAGAATTTCCGCCGAAATGCGAATTCTGCTCGTTGCCGCTTTTACTTACATACGTGTTTTTGGATTGGATCTCTTTGTATAGCGGGGTGCATTTTTTATACTTTTTCATGAGGTAGATAGAAATCACGAAAAAAAGCTCCAGAAAAATTATTAACGTTCTTAAACCAGCGGGTAGTTTATTCCGCCTACAAGAAAGGTCAAAGTAGATAAAAATTATACCTAATCTAACTATGATTTCCACGAGGTAAAATCATGAAATATTTACTTCTTCTTTAATTAATTTTAAACGAAAAGTGCTAAAATATAAATAAATTCAACCATTTCGTTTCCAGTTCACAAGTTGTTACTGTTTTAATTTAAAATGGAATTTCCGTTTCCTTTAATTTTTATAAAAGGAAAATGAATGAAACCGCATAGTTCCCAGAACAAATGCAACAAATGTAGACAAGTAACTGGAGCAGAGTGTAGCTGGAAGGAAATTCCGGTTCTAGCACCAGTGTTGCCAGCGCTAGTTAGTTTAAATAATTGTATCACTACATCTGTTAGTTGGCGACTAGCCCGACGCGAGCAGTTATCTTAATAGGGAGTTTATCAGCGACGAGGAACTTGGCAGAGAAATCTCCTGAAAAATTAACGAGAAGCTTTTTGTTACGATCTAATTGCACTTAATTTCGTACGCATATAAAATTACGAGGATAATGTTCTTTGCTTGGAAAGAGCTGAAAGTGTTTTTAAATATCGTTATAGTTCTGCTGCTACAGTGATCTTGAATATAACTCGTTATAAATCGTTAATTCTTACTCCATCACACTTCTGATATTTTGCTACAATTTTGTCGACCAGGCATATATTATAATACACGTCCGCATAGGGTTGCCAGACGTCCGGATGAAACCGGACAGTCAGGCTTATTGGTTGCGTGTCCGGCCAAATTAGATGATATCCAGCTTTTGTTAGGTTTTCTACATTTTACCATTTGATTGTTGTTTCATTAAAATTGAAGATTGTATGGTAAATGATAAAAAAGCCTTGTTTTACTTTAAAAAATTGTCGTGTGAAGACTAAAATAAGGTCTTATAACCCAAATATCCGGCTAAGCTGGCTGGTCAGTCCTGCTTTTCAGTTTTAAGACCTGGCAACCCTACGTCCGCATGCTACACTTACTACGGACTCGTAGGTCTTAGCTACGGCGTAGCAAGCTCTCACAAAGGTACACATAGAAATTAATCTCAAACGCAAACAACACGGCATCGTAAAGCACTGTGAAATTATTCACGTAATATAAATTTTGATTTTCCAAATACAAAATCCTAGGTCACATAAAGTCTACATTGCTCTTTCGCTACCGTGTACTGGCTTTTATCACCCGAAGCCCATAAGGCCCGGTTCGTGACGACCGACCACGTCGCACTGAGGTTCACAATAATCACTGACAATCGATATGCCTTATTTTACTGTGATTGGTGAGGTGATTGGCCTGCATTCCTGATCTTGTTTATGTTGCTTTTTTGTGTTAAGCCTCGTCTTTTTAGAAATCTGTTAAATTATCTAATGAGAAGATTTGCAATTCTTATATTCTCATTTTTGTATTCAAATTTCTGACTCATTGTGGATAGTATTCGTACAATTAGAACGCAATTTATTATTACGTATAACTGGGATCCAATTTACCTATGAAAAATAATGTGGATGAATAAGCAGACGAATATTCTTATATATTAAAAGTGAGTTTATTAAGCTCAAAACACTTGGTTGTATTCTTATTTTCCTACTTACAAAACCGTTCATCTTTCCTTCCCGACAAAGAAAGCTTCTTGAAATAAAAAGACGAAACGCGAGTGACTTTTCACAGGAAACAGCATTGCATATTTATGAGAATTCTTTTAAAGGAATCTGAAATATTCTTACCGGTATTGCAGCGATCCTGAAGAATTTAACTAGGTAGCTATTTAGAAATGTTCATTTATTTTATTTATTTATTTTGCTTATTTGGAACAGTTAACAGCATTGTACAAAGTATTACTTAAATATAGTAAGTAAATCTAAAACTAAGTTTTAAGTGGACAATGGGAATATTCCTTTTTTCACAGCGCCTTATCATTTCAACAAGTAAACTGTATTTTAGTACTTTCAAATAAACTAAATTTAAATTGTTTCAAATATAAAAAAAAAATTGAGCGGTTTTTCTTAAAAAAAAATATTTTTACTTGTTTAATAGTTTCTATATCCTACCTACCTATTGTTCGACCATCTTTAAAGGTACCTAATTGTTTCTTATATACATAATACTTACATACATTATCTGTGACCATAATTTTGGCCAAAAAACGTCCACTGATGGGCATAGACCACCCCGAGGATCTCCACAATGACCGGTCCGGTCCTGCGCATCCAGGCGCTTGTCACGACCTTCACCAGATCATCTCGGCCCCCCTGGGGGGCCTACCTACTACGTCTACCGGTAAATACTCAAGGGGTACATACAAACTTACCAAAAGTTTGGTACAACTTTCTGTACAATCACAGCACAGGTGAAATTCACGGATAATACAGGTAAGTCTAATATTATTTATTCAACTGCAAGTAATAAGTATTCTGTCATCGCTGTAACTAAACTAATCATTAGGCATTTTTTTATATCTATTGGTTTTTTATTTAGACTTCACTACTATCTACTTGTAAATTGAACAGCGAGGCTAAAAACGGAGCATAGCTAGAGTCATTTCACGGCCCTCGGCAATTGCAGCCCGATGCAATTAAAGCAGAACAGCTGCAGCTAGTGCATAACGTCATGTAACCTACATTTTAGAAAGCTGGAAGATCTTATGAACGACTGGAAATACTGTAAGAGAACTAAAGAAACATAACATTTATTAGACTACTAGCGGTCCGTCCGCGGCTACGCTCGCGTTGTGTTAGATTTTCCCGTGAGAATAAGACGTTTTCCCTTAAAAGGTATCTTATGTGTTAATCCAGGATACAAACTATCTCCATTCCAAATTTAATTCAAATCCGTTAAGTGCTTTAAGCGTGAAGGCGGAACAAACACCAAACTTCTAAATATCCAAACATCCAAATATATTTTCACATTTATAATATTAGTGTGATTTTACAAGCAGTCCTTTGTTGTGTTAGTGAATGCAAAAATTAAAATCATTAACTAAAAAAATCTAGTATTGCTGGTATTGTCCATATAAATTGCATGCTATTATTAAAAAATGCGCACACGACGATTTAAACGGAATGATGAATAATTTGTTAAGCCGATAGGGCGCAAGCAACACACTCACAAGTCACACTGAATGATGTATTTAAAACACAAGCTAATAAAAATTAAATAATACCTAATTTAAGGACCTATATACCTATAGGTATACTATACAATACGTAATTTGAAAGTTGTGTTTGATGTCGAAGTTGTACGCGATTGCTTTGCGTAGTCATAGTCAACTGTGTATACGTTTTCATTGATTACTCCTATTTACTTTAGAATACATTTCCTTCGAGGTATTTAGTGATAATAAACCTGTACCTATCTATTTATAATTTTAGTACGAAATTTAGTTTCACAAAATCTTGTTGCTTCTAAAGTAGCGGTATTCTTTTTATCGTTTGAGTTGTACTCATATGGTCGATCATACTCCAAAACTTGGTATTGTCTATAAATTTATGGATTAATTTATTATTGGTATCATGAACTCAATTAAGCCCCTTTCCGAAATTTTCCTTTTCTTCTCCAGTGACTAGATTGGAGGCTGTCTCTGCTAATAATTAGGAATAATCCTCTCTTCAGAAACTTCTTCTAACCAAACTAGTTCTCCCGGACAGCCTGTAATTGGGTAAAAACATTCCGAGTTGGCAATCTCAAGGTGCGTACGTGTTCTGCGAAACTCGTCCTTATTCCCTTATTACAAGCCAGTCACGTCCCAACCTTCCAGTTAGGGCTACACTGCAAATTTTCTGGGTTCCTATTATATTTCTGTGTTTGGAATGTATAACTGGAAACAATTTAGTTGTCTCTTTTGTAAACTGAAAACGTGGGCGCTTGCGTTCTCGCGAGGAGACTTCATACGTTGTTTTTTAGTCAAGGACACCAGCAGAAACAAGTTAAAATCTTATTTTAGATGCAAATGGTAAGAGCACGGCTGGGTCTCCTAGAAAAGGATATAAGATTTAAGAAATATATATAAAACAAAGACATGAAATGCGTTTAAGAGCGGATATAAAATAAAACTAAGTATTTAAAAACATACGATGTCTAAAAACTATAAAAAAAGCTAGATCTATAAAGCCTATTGGTCCTTATTGCTTTGTGGTATGACAAGAAACGCAAGATAATTTTTCACAAATGTTGCTTTGTACTTCTGTCATGCTCGAGATAGTATGGGAGAATATGAGGACGTGACCGGGGTTCAATTCTCGACTGTAGAATTTCGAATTTTCATAAATAAATATAAAGAGTTCTGTCTCGGTAAACCTCCCGCATTCTTAGAAAATGTGACGTCGGACCTGAAATGTATATTGATTCAACGCTCGTTAATTCATCTGTGATTCAAAGTCTATATCTTTTTTTGTAGAATATTTAAATTATTTATATACGAGCATATTAAATTTAAGAGCAAGGCTCTTGTCCGTGGAGTTATCGCCACCTCTCTCTGTCCATAGCTAGTCTCTTGACTTCCTGGTACGACACGACATCAACTTTTTCCTTCACTTGGTCCATAAATGTACGTCTCGGTCTTCCACGTCTTCTTTTGCCTTTTATTTAACATATTTAGATAATTTAATTTAACATAAACAAACATAGCAAAACATTGAAAGATTAAAGGAAAATGCTGCAGATTAAATTAAATTACTTTAGATATTGTCATTTAAATTATCCATTTGATTCATATCCGTCCATATGATTGCACAGGCTCATGAAGAGTGACAAATGACAACTGAATACTCTTCATTTGTCAGAATAATATTTTCTCCCGAGGCGGTCTACGTAAACAGGTTTGTGATATCCAACATTATTAAGATAGGCGGTTCCGAATGAGACAGATAATTATGATGTTTCAATGTCTCTTCGACGGGCTCTGCAAGATTTAAAGCCGAATAGTGAGATATGGTTGAATGTTTTATCATGTAATTGGACATCATCACAACCTTAATGATCCGTTTATCTTATCAGCACAATAAAAAAAAACTAAAGTAAAAATATTTTCAAAACCTATTATTAGGGACGCTTTATTTTATGGAAGAACTTAATCATACTTTAAAAAAAAACTGACTAACTAATCTTTCATCATGTAAAAAAAAGACTGCAAGTTCTGATACATGTCTCTAGTTATCTATATATTCTAGTACTCTGTCAAGGGCTGACTGGCCACAATACTAAATGATAAACATCTAAGGCCAAGTGAGTATGATCCAACAGGAAGGGCTATACTAACATGGAAGATATGCATAAATCAATAAGCGATGAGATCGGCTCGCACGCCGGGTCACGACTCCATCCATCACGCGTGAAGCTCCTGACCTACGACCTGGGTAATGAGCTACAATTTATTGCTAGGCTTAACGAACAGAACACGATTCAATAATCTGAATTCAATATATAAAAGGAGAAAAGAACGGATCGAGTGAATGTTAATGTACAACCTAGAACGTTTGGTTTAAGGTTAAACGTCAGCTGCAGTAGCGCTAAAAGTGACCACTTTTAACAGTTGCGACTTACATAACTTATTGATTATATTTAGGACTATAAAACAATAAATAAAATATAATTATTGTCGACAATAGAAGGGCTGTAACACAATAATTTCGATCGAAGTCACAGACAATAATTAAATGATTTATTTCAATTGGTGGCGCTACTGCAGCTGATGTTTAACCTTGCAGATAGGTAGCTTCTTAGAGGAAGAAAAGACAATCGCAGGCGACGCGCGTCAGAAATCTTTGAGTAGCTTAGATATTGCAAGTCAAAGTCGCGTGCAAAAGCTGATAAACAAAACAACCATTATAGTGTCTGTGTGAATCTTTATTTTACACTTCACAGATGATAAAAACGTAGTCCAGGGAACTTCAAAACTGTCGTGATTAGAAGTGTGTGATAATAATGACCTTAGTTAAGCATGTAGCAAATATTATGTTAAGGCTTAGATTCCAAGATATCACAATACTAGTTTTTTTCTTCGTATGGCGTGGGCGAAGTAATAAAAACATTGTGTGTGAAACGACTATTCCGCATTGGGCTAACGACGACTTAGGCATAAATTGTCCTAATTAAAGGTAAGCTCAAGCCTTTAGATGGGACTTAACATGAACTGATTACTAATTCATGACGTTTTTGCTTGGACTAATTAATAATTAGTCCAAGCGTTTTTGTGATGCGCTTTCTCTAAGGTAAAAAAATTATGTTAAAATTTCGTAGCTCTCCTCGTAGCACTTTCGTAGCTATTGCAAGTTTTGATCTCCATTTATGTGTGTTTTTTTTTTATTAACATACAGTTCTGAGCAAAAGCTGTTTGATCAAACGTCTTTCTATAAGGTGCAGTAACCAGCCAGCAGTAACGGCTAAGTCTCCTCGCCATGCATATTAAAGCTGCCACAACTAAGCTCCGTGAATCTACTTGAATTACCCCGCCTTGCTTGCGGCTGCTACAGTTTAATTGTATTAGGTAATTACGACTGCGGAAATTGCTACTGCAATAACGTATTTTCACAAAGAAAGTCTAGAAGAAAAAGGATGGCTACTCGGTGGTTGTACCTCTATTTACAAATTGAAAAAAATCTTAGGAAGGGAAAGGATTCCCCGAAGGGGAAGGATGCGAATTTTTTTTAAGCATTTTTCAGTTTTTGTGCAGCTACGGAGTTAATCTAGTATGAAAGAAAGACAAATGTCTATTTGTTAGATAATTTTCTTTAATATTTTATAGTTAGTATCTTATGAGCCGATTAAAGATATTTTTACTTTTGTCTTTTTTGTTATGCTACTATACTCTTACCTTGATCATGGCCTTGAGGAGCTGATACCTCGTGAAAACGTTCCTCTGAGCCTTGGAGTCGCAGTACCTCGTCATCAAGGTCACTAGCGCCTTCTTCGCCGTGTCGTAGTTTTCGTCGAGGCGCACACGCACCGCCCGCAAGCGCTCGTTCGTTTCTATCACCTCTTCCTTCGTCTGCCCGCCTGGTAGGTCAAATCATGGTTTAGGCAGGGGTAGAAAAGTGTAAAAAAAATGTGCAAAAAGTAATGCACTGCATAATTTTTAATTTATTTAATATTAATAAATCCGATATAATATTTTCAATATCTTATTTATTTTTTCAAAAATATACTTTATGCATCAAAACATTAATTTATTGGGTTGCAATCAATCTATAATAAAAAAAATCATTCAGAAGCTTATTATTTTTCATCCAATCAATAAAAAGTAACGATTGGTTTGCACATAAGTGCGCCCAAACTAGGTCTTAAAAACCCATGGGCAGGAAAGTGTTTTGAATTTGGAACATTGCTTATAATTCTGCGGCTACAGATATGGAATACAGAATATTGTATGAAAAAGTTACTAGCCGGTAAGGCGCGGGTGGTCTTCAGCCAAATAAAAAAACGAAAACAAATGAAAAATTCTCGAACTACGGCCCGTTTTCAACTCTAAGGCAAATCTTCAATGGTACATTGTAATTTATTTAAAAAAATTCAACGATACCTACCTAACACTATGAGGCAGTCGTGAATAAAAAAAATAACCCCCACTTCACGTGTTCCAGAGAAACACTAACAAATTTGTTTTTTAAGATTTGCTTTGTCGGCATGATTAATATGTACTACCTACTACCTATATAGTTATATAGACTCATAGTAGATATTATTTACTATGAGTCTCTGAGCTAAGCCGCGGACGGACAGACAGACAGACGGACATGGCGAAACTATAAGGGTTCCGTTTTAACTGCGAAACCCTAAAAATGAGTTAGTTTTTCGTATTTTAACACTTGAATATGTTAAAGCCTTGCTGTGATCGAAGGTTAAAGCAGGTGCAATTCATAAAGATATTCATGAGTTGTAGCTAAAAGCATTTTATAATATTTTTTCTCATAGAGATGAAAATTTTCAATGAAAAGTAGAATGTATAACTCGGTCGCAAATATTTTTTCCTCGAAATCCGTCACTGCACTCAGGATTCTACTATAAAATCCCTCGCTGCGCTCTGGATTCTACTCTTGAATCCATCATTCAAAATAGCGCCCTCGCCGTAAAAATATTCCTTTGCGTCCTTGTCATAAAATCCACTATTGATTTAATGGCGTGCTTATACTATGTCTATAAAATGCGAGATGTTAAATAAAGTCTCGGAGGAAAGTATATTGTAAAAACTGTCAAAACTTCTTTAAGTTTCCTTTTTTAAGGTACATTATTTTAGAAAGTCAAAGTACCTTTGTTCACGATTCTAAAGGTGACTTCTGTAAGGAATATTTTGCCCAAATATCTTCCCCTCCGACTGATAAACTTCGGCAAATACCACAAATCAAATCAACAAGTCCAGTAGCCTCTGTGGAGAACTATTTATATTCCAGAGTGGTTCTGTACCGGAATGCTAAGACAAGCCCCGGCCATTGGTTGAATAAGCTCTTGGCGGCTCGCTACGTGATTCATTATGGTTTTCTTCACAGATGTAGTGGATCAAATGGCCAATAAGGTTGCTAAAGAGGACAGATATTAGTTTGCAAGCCGAGGTACGACAGGAAGAGGTACTCGTACCTTGTACAACAGAATCATGAAATACTTAGTTGCGGAGAGTTTATGTTGTTAAGGCAGGTTTTTGTAAATTAGTATACCTCTCAGATTAAAAACTCATTCGCTGCGGAGAAGTTTCTATTCTGAGATCTACCTTATACAGTTTAAAATATTTTTTGTATGTATTATTTTAAATAGTTTCCGTGTCTTACAACGTATTTACTTGTCTATTCTTAGTCAAAAGGATTAGTGTAAATAGTAATTTTTGTAAATCAAACATTAAAATCACTTTTAGATTTTCGTGGTAATAATCCGTAGTCATGTGTGTTATTAATGTAAAACACTAATATAATTTCTTTGCTAGAAAAGTATTTATTTGCGTATTTGTTAACTTACTGGAAGTCCCCTCGTCTTTGACATCCTGGACGATTCGTCGGACGCTCTGAGTAAACTTCCCCACCAAGTTGGTGCTCGCTGAAACAAAATGAAACATATTTTATTTACTCATCTAAGTACTTTGCAGTCTCTATAGCTAATTATTATTGCCAATATTACAAAAATTACAACATTGAAACATTTTTTTTTATGATTTGAAAAGTTAGTACGAGCGGGATATATTAACGTCAGGAAAATAAAAAAATACTTCAGTGTTTTTTTCAGACAGAAGATAATTAAATAAGTATAGTCTATGCTTCTTTTCACAAAATCATTTATTTGAGAAAGACCGACAGTAGTGACCTTCGATCGGTAGTGACAGATTAATTTTATGTATATTTTTTAATGACTTCAACAATGGGGTATGATAAAAAATATCGGTATTTTTTTTATATTTTTAAATGATAATTTACAATATTTTAAGAAACTGATTTGAGTGTTTTATCGTTTACATCATTTATAATTTTTATGTAATGGTTTAAATTTTTTACCTTGTGACGTCATATTATTATGACCGACGACACGGACAAACATACTCGTATCCTTCCTAATATCAAATCGTCAAACACATGAAGAAGAAAAGCTTACTTTGTACGAGTAAAGGTTTTTGTTAAGACTTAGATTTGTGAATATTTGTGTATAAGATAACGTCACATAGGTCAAATTGCATCATTTGGTTTTTTGTATTTTTTAACGTAATCTTTAGCTTTTTTCCTTTAAAAGTACGAAAATATAGTGTAAACCATAAAATCTCGAAATGGTTTTCATATTTCTACCTATATATACATAGTCAAGTTTAGCTTGTGCCATTTTAATTTGGTTTTTGATTCTGAATTCGACGTTAGTAGGTTCATATTATATTAAAATTTTATATCTAGTACCTTTTAGGGAGCCTGGATTAAAAAGTTACTCTCTAGCCTCTTAATAACATATAAAGAGCAAGATAAAGCTGACCATAATGGTTTATTAAGAGCACTCAAGAGCAAATATTAGCCAGTTAGATAGAACGCCTGAACAGTAGAGCTCCAGCTGGGTTGAATCATTTCCGGTTCCTTGAACATTTGCCACAGATCTGAGAGAACAGATAGAGGGGTTTACAGTTACGGAATTAAATATAATGGATTTTGTATTATTAGACGACTATAAGGTACAATTGAAACACACGTACCAACCAATGTTTTCGAATTTAAAATTAATATATGTACGTTTATTCGACGCTCTTACGGTGAAGGAAATCTGCATATTCCTGCGAAAAAAATAAAGGTTGTGTGTGAAGTCGACCAATAAACATTAAGCCAGCGTGGTCGACTACGGCCTAATCGCCCTCCTGCAGGATAAACTCGAGAGCCTCGGTTGGGACGTAAATGAGCTGTTGATAATACCATTAAAAATATATGTTTTCAAAGCGAGTTGCGCTGATATAAACCTAATCGCATAGGAGTATAATAATAGTTGTTGTGGTGGTCTTGAATCGTGGACTTTGTCTTATGATGTTAGTTTGTTCCTTAATTGCAGTTGGTATAGGATAACTCTAAGAATAATTATTCTAATCTCAGTAAGACCGAAGTATCAAAGTACCGTAGGCACCGTAGCCCAGGTGGTAGTGTATCTGCTTCCGACGCACAGGGTCGCGCGGGTTCGAATCCCGCCCAGGGCAAACGTTTGTGTGATGAGCGCTTGTGTTTGCCTTGTGTCTGGTTGTTGTTTATCTATATAAATATGTATTTAATTTATCTATTTATGTAATGTATATCAGCTGTCTGCAGTACAAGCTCTGCTTAGATTGGGATCAGATGGCCGTGTGTATCTTCACACATCTCTCCCCCCACATGTTTTTTATTTTTTTTATTTATTAAAGTAAGCACGTAATACTGCGTTTTTAATAATGGCGTCTTCGGAGTTGAGAGTGACTAAGTAGTGTTGCTTACTTTAAAAAAAAAGAAGAAGTAGAACTTTTTAAGTTGAACAAGTATAAATGCTTCTTTACTTAATACAAAGATAATATATTTTATAACATACTTTACTTATAAATGTTTTTGTTTGTCCTTTTTTTTTTAGTTTATCTAAACCTTGGATTACAGCTTAAGAATTATATGCCACTCTTTAAAAAAACATTATAATAAAAAATCTAAATTGTCGGACAGAAAACTATTACTTAACACAAATTACAATTAATAAGAATCAGTTATGCAGTTGAACAATTTAATCATAGTATTTGTTTTATGTACACTATGCAATATTAATGGACAAAACCAATAAACGAATGCGTGTAAATAATCAAACACAATTTAATTAAAAACAATCCGCGTTCATAAACTACACAAACGAACTTAATTAAACTGGCTTAACTCGATGGGTCGTCTCGTCCTACCTTCGTGGTTAGTTTCTCACCGTTTAATTTGAAAAAGGATGTCGAGAAACTACACTAAAGACCACATTTTTATTTTAGACTAAAGGATATTAAATAAGTTAAAAGTTCGTGTAATTACCGGCACACGTGTGACTACTTACAATAGACACGTCAGTCGTGTATGAAAACAATATTTTTGTGCTTATTGTGAACAAAGTCGTAGTTGATTTCTGTGAGAAGGAAAACTGAAAATATACGACAATGTAATCGTCTATCTATCTATACCCAGGTGACTACAAGTATTGATTTATTTTACAAATATCAGATAGATAGTGTTTAAGAGTGGGGGATAATTATTTAGGTAAAGTTGAGCCATTTATACAAAAAACGTACTTGCAAACTTTATACCTGTAACCAGCTCAAGATAAATCGTACACACAGTGCTAGCAACAATTTTTGTTGCTTTGTGTAAGCAGTACGTAACAAAAATGTTTATTCAATATAGTTTTTCACCTCAAAATAATCTAGCTTTATTTTATAATCGGAAGACTCTGTATGGACTCTGTAGGTCATATTCCGAATGCGAAGTTGCCAGCAGGCCGGTCTCCAACAGGGCTGTGCACTCGAACGGCCTCTGATCTGACCAGACTCGCCAGAGTCAATGAATATGGACAACGAAAGCGTTTCTATGCAAAATTTAGTTGGCTGCTCAGGAATATCTTCAATAGTCGTCGTACCTAAAGGTCATTAGAATTGAAATCAGGAATAGAATGAAGTGTAACATGCACATTCGCGGTTTGCGGCGGTTATTCAAAAGATAAAAAAAATCATTAACTATAACGACGTAAATGCTAGCTAATAATTACCAAGTACAAAATTTCGTCCATGGTTGGCACGTTCACCACAAAGTGTGCGCTCATTATGGAGAAGAATGATTAAAAAACTTCACAGGATCTTCTATGTTTCTATACGGTTATATGGTTGAATATGGTTGGTTGGTTGTATTGTTTGGTTGTTGGTTGGTTTGTTTCGTTTGTTGGAAATTTTTGGGGGCGTAGACTTTTTTCGACACAAGTATGAAAAAGCTGCCTTTTGTTATGGATATTTACCTAATATTTGTGACCATAAGCGAAATCGGAGGTCATGGCTTGAAGATTCGGATCGGCTATACGAGTATATGAAATAATGATTCGCTTACTCGAATTAATATTCCTTGCCCTCACAGTTCAATGAACTGAAATATTACTTAATAAAAGTTAAATAAATTTAACTTTAATGTAGGTACATTTTCAGTCCACAGCGGATGGTATTATTAAGTAAATTTATGTCAAAAAGGAAGTAATAACCGAACGTTGATTGCCTAACTAAATTAACTTCAATTGAACGGTTCAAAGCTTCGCATTACCACTTCATATTGGATATGAAATTCCGTGAATGTGTTATTAATATTAGATTATGCGTTGATAAATTCTTTAACAACGAGATTGGGCTAAACGTCTATTATCTTCTGTTCTAAAAGTAAAACAATAAACATAAAGACGTAATGATGAATAAAAATATTATAATGCATGCAAAAGTGTATAATTTTCAATAATAATAATAATAGAAGAAGAATATTATTATTTGCCCAAAATTGCTTTTGTATGTCTGTGTGTCTGTCTGTTTGTTCCACTCTACAGTTCGCGTTTCTCAACCGATTCTCGTGAAATTTTGTGAGCAGGTTCGATAAATTAATATTTGTTTTGTCAAGTCAGTTTTTGGAAATTTTAAAAAATGACGGAGTTACGGGGGCTGCCAGCTTACAACGTCCACCGCTGAAGCTGTTTTCCTCTACAGTCACATTTCTCAACCAATAAAAAAAAATAAAAAAAAAAATTACGAAGTTATGAGGGTTGGAACGTAAAAAAAACTTAATTCAGTCATTTAAATAAAAGTACTCGCGAGGTCTACAGCTCACAGAGCCACTAGTATTATTATTATTAATTTTCAATGAAATTGCATGATGGACAAATACTGGTAATGTACGAGTACATAAGTTATTTTTACTTTGGGAAAAGTCTAAGTCTTCTTGTCTCGGTAAAAATGGTTCTAGTCAAATGTAACCGAAGTCTGGGCAGTGGTGGGCATTAATAATTACAGACACTCAATTAGTTTTTAACAAAATAAAACTTCAATAACATTATGACATGCTCAAGAAATTGACTCTCGTATGCCATACGACACCTCAACTGAGATTGCCCAACCCCCCACATTTAAATTTCGTTCCATCAAATTGCATGTCAATCAAATTACTATCTCAAATTTTACCCTTGCAACTCATATATGCGATGTCACTATTACCAGTCACCAACACGTATCGAGTAATTTCGCAATAACCTGCTCTGTTCAGCGAATGCAATTACGAGCTGCATAAACGTTAACAATGTAATAGGTAAACGCATGACCTGCGTATTAGGCGTCTGACATTGTTTTCATGATTGCATCGCCGCTGCTCCAATCCTACCTGTCAACTAGGGATTTGAACTCTAGTGTATGCGCGTCTGTTTCAAAATGCAACTGTATTGTTAGATAGTCTTAGCTCGTCTTATTAAGTATTTTTTGTTTAGTGATTACTGGTTAAGGATAACTAATTTAGCGTTGGGCATATGCATTAAGTTCTGTATCAATCGATATAGTTTTAAGGCACTATAATAATTATCTATTAATAAAATGAAAAAAGCTTATAGATTTATGACGTTAGAGTGTATTTCAAACCTACAATACAACGTGTGAGTGAAATTACGCATAACGTCTCGGGTGGTAACTTGGTCCATGAAACTGAACAACTTTTGTTCTGGAACTTATCCGAAATCGCAAAAAATATTTTACTTTTCATAGAAATTGACTCGGCTATAGCTGATGAGATTGAGAGAAAAGTATTTTTATTGTGATTTCGGAAAAGTTCCAGAACAAAAGTTGACCAGTTTCATGGACTAAGTTACCACCTGAGAGGTCTTGTGTTATTTTACTAACATGTTGTAAGTATATTAGATTAGTTGGTTCTTTACGTGACAGAGCAGTCACAGTGTACCGTTGCGTTCGGAGCAATTTTTAACACATTATTTAAGGGACATACAATGGCAAAATTAGCAACTCAACGTGCTTTAGTTGAAAGTTCAACTGACGCACTACAGAAATTATATTTGCGTGCGATGCTTCACGGTAGTCACGTCCGACACTACGCAGGAATCGTGCGAAAAACTCGTTTTTTTTTAGTATTTTCTTGAACTATTTTTGTTTTGAATGGATGAAAGATAAATGAATTGCCAATAATATCCCGTAGGAACCGTGTCCGCGTCTGTTGCAGTTTAGAAGCAGTAGCGAATTTAACAATAGGAACAGCTCGACTTCAATGGCGTTTTTGGTATAGTATTTAATGTTTTTAATAAAAATTAGTCTGCGCGAAATAAAGGATATATATCCAAGTTTAATATTTATGTTTTCTGGATTTTTCTGCTTGCTCGTTTACGAGCCTTAGGTTTTCAAAAACTGCGAGTTGGCATGGGTAGGACCCTTAATTCAGTTGGCAATGTAGATAGCTACAATGACAGCTGCGATTCGTCTCCCCACATCGGATTTATAAACGAACAATCTGCCGTGTTGATTGATGCGCAACATTCATCTCAGTGAATCCGACCGGCTCGGTTCAATTGAAATACTCATTTAAAATATAAATATTAATATATAGAATTAAATGTGGCAAGGTAATGACCTACCTTACAAAAAAATTTAAAATGTTAAGTTTCATCCTAAAGTTTCACATTGATTGACTTATGTAGTGATACTACCAAACTTGCGAAGCATTCATTAGCACAATTCAGACAACACTTTTAATGTTGTAGGATGGTTAAAAAGTAAAGCAAAATATGAAAAATATGAAATCTTACAGAGATGACTTAAGCCCAGGATCTGACCAACGATTTTAGCTGAAAATGCCAAAATGTTTTATAAAAAATTACAAAAAATCCTGTGTTTTTATTTTTTTTATATCTTTAAAAATGACTGAGTTATTAAAGATCAAAGTGCACACTTTCGCACGAGGCGAGCGGTAGCTGTGACGTCATATTGACGTCATATGCACGCTTCGTTCCTATTACACCGCCCGCAACCGCCTGCATATGACGTCACACGCTCGGAACTTCTCGCGGTCATAACTTTGGTAATATTGCATGTATTGAAGTGAAATAAAAAGTAATGTAATGTAGTAGTACATGATATAAACTTTAATATAAGGCATGTTTTAATGTGATATAAGAACCTATCGGTGTTCTCCACAGGTCCAAGTCCTGTCCGGGAACTTTCATTTCCGCTGCGATTTAAAATATGACAAACATGATAATATTTTTGTAACAGTATTAAAAAAAAAATTAAGATCTTAAAGTAGTTAATTAAAAACTAAATATTTGTATGACATCTGCATTTTTTAAATAAAAGTAAAAAAAATCCTCTATCAACATGTATTTACCAAATCCGCGCCCGCTATATTACTTCGATAGAAATAGCGATAAGTCCCTCCTCAATCTAAAAAAATTGAATCAAGTAGCAACACAACAAAATAATTTTGCATTGCACAATGAATCGTGATGATAAGAGGAGAAAGGGTCGAAGTGAAACGGACAGTCATCAAATCAGAGAGTTTAGTTAGCCGGCACAGGGCCCTCCAGATAATTGACCGAATTATCATAAGGGTGCTCTGCGTTCACTGGTTTAAATTATCTTGATCATGCAGGGCCATGAAAAGGGAGTAGAATCAGGAAATTTTATCTCGCATCTACCTTAGGAATTTAGAGTTATATCAACAATTTGCTATGAACGGAAAAAAAAGCTTTGAAGTGTGTGTGTGAGTAAGAGTTATTTTAATTACATAATCTAGCCTTTTCTCCTGATAATCATCAACGGCCCGTTACAGTCCACTGCTGGACTATAAGCCTCCTCCGCTTAAGTGGAGGGTTTTGCCGTTCTCCTGATAATACCACCTATTAAAATACCCTTATTATAATATAGGTAGCTCAATTGTTGCGAAAATTACCATCAAAATGTTACTATAGCGAAATAATCGCTGCGGAATCATCCCGCCGCCGCCGGCCGAACGTTCGCCGGTGAAGAGACTGTCGATGAAACGTTCGTTGGCGAAAGATAATGCCGGACAAATTTTCACATAACAGGTGAAAGGTTTTTTTGAGAAATATTCAGTGACAAAATGTTGTGTCAGCTAATTATTCAACGGAGAAACGATTGTCGGAGAACCGTTTCAGACTCGATTCTTGGACCACTCGCAGCTCAACAACTCTCGTAAAACGTGATACAGGCAGTACAGTACCGATGTCGAACTTCACGACGGCGGCGCGGGCGGCGGCAGTGCTCAAACGGTCTAGTTAGAGCGAAGTTTAAATGTAAAAGTTAGCGGCACCAGCTGAATAAGTGTGCGATCGCACACTCAATTCAAAGTGGATCCACTTTTGTACTAATTTACAGGGAAGTCTTCAATAATGCTGAAAACAGATACTGTACAAGGTTTGAAGCGAAAAAGATTGGTGACCGCGCTGACTCAATAATTTTAGTTCAACTGCATTAAAAAAAAAACACTCTTTAAATTAATATAAAATTGTAAGAGATGTAACACTTTATTGTGACATGTATTGACGAGTACTACTACAAAACGCATGCAAGTCTGTATCAGATAAAGTTTATTGAAGAGATTAAAATTAAGTCAGATGCACAGGCAGGATAGACTAGACACCACTCTATAGGACCTGAAGAGTTCTCATACGCGTGCTGAATGTTAAGGTTTAAGAAGAGTAAGAAGTAAAAAGGCCTTGGAAAATCTGTGCCATATGATCTAAAGTAGAAAAGAGTGTGAAGCTTATGTGCAGTCAACAGACTGACACAATATCTGTGACAATATTACTTTATTGTTCATAGCTTGTGTACTAGCTTGAATATTTGTTTACAGCATCTACCGAATACTCGACGACGCGACGAGGTATTAATAGAGGTTTATATGTTTATATGTTATCAGGTAGGTAATACCTTTTTGCAAGAGGCCCTTAAAAATAGTAAAATTATTAATCAGCAATAATTATGTTTTTTATTTTTATTAAGTAAGGTGATAGGGGATCGGACTACTTTTTATTATTTTATAAATCCAAACTTCTTAGTTTCTGCTATAGAACACTAAAAGAATTTTTGCTCTATCTTTAAAATTGACCAAGTTATAAAGGTTTGAAATTTAAGATTAGGCACATACCCACTTGTGACGTCATTTGTTAGTAGCGCCATAAAATCGTTTTTGAAAGAGACAGACATATTGTAATATTTGTAACTTTAAAAAATCACTGTAAATTCATATTTCAACCGATTGTTTTTTTTTCTTCGCGAATCGTCTGCTACTAATCTATATTTTAAAAATAAATAAATTTAGGCACTGGTCCGATCCCCTATTGTAACAAAACAAAACACTAGTTGTATTTAAGTACACGTTACAAAAATTTAAATGTCATAAGGCCAAACACAAAACATTTATATACTTATATGTCGTGGCCATATTGTAGAATTGATCACATCATGAAATGGTCACATTTCATTAAATTTTCACTGTCCATTGGCCACATCATGATGTGCCTTGGCTAGATTAATGATAAGAAATCGTTTGTCGATATGTTCAACTAAAAACGCAGCTACTTCATGAAAAAATGAGGAAGATAAAAAGAGTTATGATGAAAAAGTACTCTGAAAATGTCTGTTGGACTTAGAGAACAATAAGTAGGTACCAAACATAATTTAGATTCTTTTTAAATATTTCATGGACGCCCTATTTTCACGATATGGCCAATTGTGGACGACAAAATCGTGAAATGCACACGATTTAATGGTCTGGTCAAATTTAGTTGCCCACATCATGAAATGCGACCATTTCATGAAACGATCGAAAATTTCATGATGTAGTCAATTCTACGATATGGCCACGACATATACATAGTTTCATCATCATCATTTCAACCTAAAGGCCTCCCCTAAAGTTCTCCTAAGAGCAGCTGTAATGAATGCTGCAAATGCGCCGTTTGCGAGCTGCCCGCACCTCCTGGCCCGCACCAACTCATCCGTTCAGTTCGTTTCAGATGCTGTCATATAGTCCGTCATCTTCGAAAACAAATTTACAACTGCGCGGGCTACGTGCGCGTTCTCTATGCAATCCTTGCATGAGTTGCGCTAAAGAGGCGCATCAAACAATTTTATTACAGTGCACGCGTGCAGTTCATAGCAGCTCGCAAGCGGCGCATTCGTGGCGCATTCGCCAGATCCAGATCTGCGAATGCTTGCGTCCAGACGCACCCTAATGCTACTCTTTATAAAATAAAATAAAATTATTATGTAGGTACGCCTTTATTGTTCATTTGGTACATAAACAGAAATAATAGGTATCTACATTACTAGCTTGTTGATTGTAAACATGTTTGTACTCATTTTATACCTGCAAACGTAAAATGGAACGTGATTGGGTAGCCACTTGGGGCATGCCCTTTACATTTTATTGAAGCTTCTGCGATTTCAGTTGATTAGAAAAAGGTTTTTGTGTGCTCGATTGGTTTTGATATTGAGGCTGGGGACATTACTGGGTAGGTAAGTCACTTACATTTCCTTTAGGTTTATAACTTGCTGAAATGGGAATTCAGTACTTTGAAATTAGCAAAGTATTTTTGTAGAATTAGTGGTTTGGTTGGTTGGATATGTACTTAACAAAATTACTAATTCCAAAATTGTTTGATGAATAAAAAGATTTTGAAGCTTAATGGACAGCCTTACATAATTGAAACGAATAAAATTTGCATGCACATTTTATTTTACACATATTATCTAAAGTCATGCCCTCGTCCAGCAATAACTAATTTTTCATTACTCATACTCTGAAAGTAGTGCGGAAGTTGCCTGAGGAGCGGATTGAAGGCAATACTTTTCAGCCCGGAGGGAGAATCACTTTCAACTGACAGCTGTCATTCATTCATTTTCATTCATTCTGGCAAATTATTAAAAACACTGGTTCTAATTTCACATTTCTATTGAACTATGTTCCATCTTTCTATACAGCCACTCAATAGGGAATATGCATAAAAAAATATTAGTTTTTTTCATACTTCACCTGAAAGTACAAAAAAATAGAATACTGACAGTCCAAACTGAATCGAAATTGATCGAAAAACAAACTAGATACAACATTATTAAACAAATATATCTGTTCCTATTTTTATCATCAACGAAAACAACATTTTCTATGGCGGATGTATGGCCCGCGTGACCAATGACGTCAATGGTCATGTCGGACCTCTCTGTCTAACCATCAACTTTGAAGCCTTATAAATTTGTTTCTGAGCAAGATATTTGAAAAAATATTTTTTTCTATATACCTTGCTCGAAAATTGAACTTACGAAGGCAGTAATCTGTGCGGTAAACGCGTTTTACCGCACTAGTGCGATTGTATTACAATTTTTTTTAAAATTCCTACTGTCTTCAGAATTTATTATCCAGCCAGGATCATTTTGACAATAAAAAATATTTAAATCGATTCATACAAAGAGAAAAGTATTTTATATTTTTTTATTTCAACAAATTGTATCAAAAATATTATCAGCCACTATTATTTTAATTATAAAAATAAAATTATCTCGATTTAAAAAATAATATTCTTAGAGGCTGAATGTTCGCCAGAACCTTTTCTCCGTAATTATGCTTATAAGAAAGAAACATACTATCGTTGTGTAGTTCGCGCCAAGTTTATAAAATTTTCATTTAATTGTTTTACATTGAATGTTGTTTTATGAGTGTTTTAGTGCTGATATTTTATGATAAATGTGAATAGTAAGGATACTCAAACTTGGCGCGATATAGTAAAGGTTACTTTTTACAACTTCTACATGATCCATTTTACCTGTAGTATCATAGCTTTTGTAGGGTACTATGTATGTACCTTTCTTAACCATTTCAATTTAATTATTTACTATCAGTTTTCTCACAAGTGTATTGAAAAACGTCGTACAACACACGGATCTTAGGTTTTATAACAAACTCGTGACATTATAAACACTCGCCTGCGGCTCGGGCTTACAAAAGTCACCTTGTTTGTAATATGCCACCTACGATCCTTGTATCGTAATGTACTATTATGTGTTTATCTGGAACTTGAAATATTTCGATTAATGAATTTAATAAAAATGTGCATATTCCCTATTACAGCGCAATGTTAAATTGAAATAATATAAAGTTAAGTATTAATTAAAGAATATATATATTTTTAAATGGCTTTATTATAATTAACTTTCAACTATTTCTTTAAAATAAAATAGATTTGGGCAAAATATTTAACATTTTTCAATTATGGAAATTAAAAATAATGGCTCAAAAGCTGGCAGCAAAAAATTAAAAATAGGCGGGAAAGCAACAATCCGATTATCATTTGTTTCTCGAGTTGTAGGGTTTTGTTTACAATGAGTTCATCTGATTGAGATATGGAAGTCACTCATTTTTTCTTTAGCTAATTCGTGTTTTTATTTTTACTTTCCTTGTATTCGTAATGAAAAGCACAGTGTTTACCCCTGGTAAAAGACTTATTTAGTGCCTCGAACTATTAGGGCCCTCGCTACGCTCAGGCCCCAAACCCCGTCTCGGCGCTAAATAAGTTACTTTCACCCCTCGTATAACAATGTACTATTGCGGCCGCAGCAGTAATTTAAAAGTAAATAATAGCACAGCATGTCTCGCCTGATGAAGGCATACAAATATTAAAAAAATTCCTACTAATAAGCAGATACAAAGGCAAGTTAATAAGGTTTATTAATTATATTACGACACATGCACAATTAGGTACCCATTTATCATTAAATTCATTTTAAGATTGAAAGAGGTAAGTATTAATAATTAAAATGTCAAAAATGCAAGATATCAAAATAAAAAATGTCATAAATAAAAACATGTTTGTCATAATCATAATGATTTTCAGCGAGTAGCGTCATACAAAATTTTAATTATAATGTTTGAATTACCTGGGCTGATTGATAACTGGCCGAAACGACGAACTTAAAAAAAATTATACGCAAAAAAAAAATATTACATTATATTTTGGCATCTTTTTGAAAATAGAACGCCAAATTTGAATTTAATCGAACTGGTGGAATTTGTTTGATAGGACGTAGAACTTTCTCTGTCGTAAATTTTCTTAACAATGGAAAGAAACGAAATTCGTGCGGTGATAAAGTTTTACGTTTTAAAACAGAAAACAGCAACCCAGATTAAAACCAAGCTAGACAGTGTTTTAGGTAATTCTGCTCCTGCATTGAGTACAATTCACACCTGGGTAACTGATTTTAAACGTGGAATACAGAGCTGCGAAGACGCCCACAGGTCTGGCCGTCCAAATGAAGTCACGAATCCGGACATGATCAAAAAAATTCACAAAATTATATTGAATGATCGGCGCTTGAAGTTGCGAGAGATAGCAGAGATGGTGAGCATTTCATCTGAACGCGTTTTTAATATTTTGCACCAACATTTGGGAATGAAAAAGCTTTGCGCGCGATGGGTGCCGCGTTTGCTCACTATTGACCAAAAGCAACGTCGAGTGGACGATTCATCGGAGTGTTTGGCGCTGTTTAACCGAGATCCTAACGAGTTTTCGCGGCGTTATGTAACAGTCGATGAAACCTGGATACATCATTATACTCCCGAGACAAAAGAACAATCTAAGCAGTGGACTGAGAGCGGAAGACCTGTGCCGAAGAAAGCAAAAACGGTTTTGTCGGCCGGCAAAGTGATGGCGACTGTTTTTTGGGATGCTCGAGGGATTATTTTAGTGGATTATCTGCAAAAAGGAAAAACAATAAATGGAGAGTACTACGCAAGCTTGCTGCAAAAATTATGTGAAGAAATCCAGAAAAAACGACCACATTTGGCCAAGAAAAAAGTTTTGTTCCACCATGACAACGCACCTGCACACACGTCAATGGTTGCAGTCGCCAAACTCCATGAATTGCGGTTCGAATTGCTACCGCATCCACCCTATTCCCCGGATCTGGCCCCGTGTGACTTCCACTTATTCCCAAACCTGAAGAAATGGTTAGGTGGCCAGAGATTTTCATCAAATGAAGAAGTCATTGTTGCCGTGGACGAGTATTTTGAGGGGTTGGAGAAAACATTTTATCAAACTGGTGTAACGGCATTGGAGAAGCGCTGGACTAAATGCATCGAGGTAGAAGGAAACTACGTTGAGAAATAAATTTATTTTAAATAGATTTTTAAAGTTTTTCTTTGTCGTTTCGGAAACTTATTATTAAGCTCCGTGCTGTTCTAACATTAATAATAATAGGTATTATCCAAGTATATATTCAATTTAAAATCTTACATTTGTCAATATTAAATATTTTTTAACAGAATAAAATGCTTGTACACTCAACCAGTTATATAATTTAGTTTTAAATTGTTTAATTGACAATTCCTTAATATTTTCAGGCAACTTATTAAATAGACGGATAGATACACATAATAAAACAGTTTCGGCTATAAAATTCAGTAGGTACCAGTGGCGAAGGGTGAAATTTTGACAAAGGTAAGCCGGAAGGGCGCGACCTACCTAATACCTAACTGAATGACATGACTTTTGTTTTGTTTTTGAAAATGGAATTCATCGTTTGTACCTATATCACTTGAAAGCCCAGAAAAGACTGAATTTTGGGAGGACGACCTCTGTTCAAGATGTGAATCAAGAACAGAATCGTATTTGCATTAATACTTTAACGTTTCAATATAATTACCGCAATTGTCCGACTCTGGTCTTTCATCGTGACCACGAAATGGTAATTCTTGCTTCCCCAAAATAATGACTATATCAATGAAACGTTATAAACTGTTTATTACTAGCATTAAGCTGTTGGAGCAGATTTTTGAAAGGTAAGCCGATGGGAATCGGCTTGTATGGACCCTTCGCCACTGGTAGGTACGTATCACTGGTAAAATAAGACAGTGGGTGCATCTCCCCTTATAATTTGCAATGCTGCATTGCAACTAAATAGTGTGGGATTAGTTTTAACAAAAGTGCAAGTTTCATATAGGTATCAAGATGGTAAGGTCAGAAGTTTTAGATTCAGGAAAAGTGGTTTGCAACTGGTCATAGGAATCGCATTACATATTGCCCGAATACATTGATTTTGTGCAATGAAGGCTTTATTGAGGTGAACATAATTGCGCCATATTACAATTGCGTACCTTAGGACAGAGACAACATAACCATGGTACGCTTGAATTGCCGATTGCTGATTAAGTGGGAATACAAAATGAGTGAAAAGGAAGATGATAATAAAATACATGAAACGATTCAAAGCCGTATTGAACAAACACGTCCAACTTTAGATGCGTCATGAAAAAAAAGGCAAATAAAAATAAATCGAACCCACTTTGCTTCCTGTCCTGTTATAGAGTTACAGCAATCCTTATTGAAGGTATATTTACCTTGCAGTTTACTTAGAATCGTTTCGATCTAGCTATTCTCTGTGCAATTTCATTTGCTGGTTCGCAAGCGAGCGTGTCACCTCATCGCGCCGACCTCCGCCCACTCGCTCTATACACATTCAGAGCCATTTCCTGCTGTAAGTGACTGCTGTACTGAACAAATATTTTACTTTAAAATGTTCTCTAACTAAATGTTTTGAAAGACGTAACTAAGCGTTTTGAAAATAAATAAATAAGCGAGCTAAATAGTGTGCAGGGCTTCCTTCGTAATGCATATAAATCTTGCTTCAGATACTTTAATATGATTGGTATTAAATAATATTGAGGTATTTATGATTTAAAGCTTTATCAGCTAGGTTAGTCGGGTTTCATGGCCAAGGTTAAAATAATTCTTTATCTGTACCGTTCCTGTACAATCAAGCGAAAAGTCAAAGATACTCATGAAAATAAGATAATCATGGTGAGAATAAGAGACATTCATGAAAACAAATGATGAGAATAAGATGGCACGACAAAGACATCACTCAGCGGCATAGATACCTATATCGTCACTTGATAAAAATTACATTGGAGTCAGATTTTTGGTTTGTATTTTTCTTATGACCCTTTCGCATTTAACCATTAATAGCAATTAATAACCATAACGGCCTTAAGAGCTCATAAAGAATTTTCGAGGGTAAACAATAACTTTATCAAATCGGAGAGGAATTAGGGAAGGTAATTAATTTTCATCTTAGAGTCCAGATGCGTAGCAAGGGTCTGAAACGGGCATTTCAAAATAAAATTCATAGAAGAGGTGACAAAACAGGTTAAATTCTAAAAAAATGTGAACAACCACAGAATAAAGAAAACTCTCAACGAATACAACAAGGAAAGATTTTCCAACATCCTAAATTAATTTCTGCATCTGAATGTATAATTTAATGTAAATTTAGTTAAATAGTATATATTTTTTTAAAGTAGATGCGTCGGTGGTGGAGTAAATACGGCTCGGCCACTGCTTCTTACCCGGGACTGTGTACAGGGTTGACGTATGAAATTCGTAGCATCATTATAGATCTAGCAAATAAAATAAGTATTTTGGCCTTAGACGCCTGCCACTGGAACTGACTACGACCCCGCCGCTTTTGTTCCTCTCAAATTCTTGGGCATGGGAGTCGGGGGAATATTAATTGGTTCCTCGTACCTCGTCGGGGGAACCGCTGGATTGCGCGGCTTTATCAATCAATCCGTACTGTCTAGACTAGACGATGTGCTGTGCTGAAAGCACTTCATTTTGTGTAGGGTCAGATGTCGCTTTTACTTCCTAACTTAAATTATGTGACAACAAAAAATAATGAAACTATTTTTTTTTCCAATATCTTCCGCGGTCGCGCGTCAGAGCTTTTGCCTCCCGCCTCGGAGATTTCGGGTTTGATTCCCTATAAGGTCACAGTAAAATGAAACCTCTTTGTCAGACCGTTCCCATTTTAGTTAAAACATTGCAGGTCGAATCACCTGTCTGCTTAAAGTTTAAGATGATTCCGTGCTTCAGAAGGTACCTACTTTAAACGAGGCCTTTAGTGGGACAAGTCGTTTGTGAAGTCGGTCATTGACTTCATATTTCTGAATGATTGAAACCTTTTTCATCTTGAAAAGTATGTTAATAAACATTGTACACCTTATTATTTTGATAAAGCAGTCAATACTCGCTGGCGTGAAATTAGTGAAGTTCTCAGTAGAATGAGCGCGCCCGATAACTCGCAAATTCGTATTGATGTGATTACACCAGCAGCCCGTTGTTTCTGTCGGGCGCACTCGATTTATCATTGTTTACTATTTGTTCAGCGACCGCTTTTGACAGCTGCTCTACCCGTTAACCCGCTACTCAATTTTCAGTGTTAGAAAAACTTTAGCTTCGAATTGATGGACTTAATTAATTTCTTTCGTAATAAGGGGAAGGCGCGTTATCGCTCCATAAATACTCAAAGAAAAGTAAAGTGTACCATGATTGTTGGAGATCCACCATTGAGACCCACTCAATTATTAGAGCTCTGGTTAAATTAGCTAGGCGTTCTTTTGGAATTGTATTGGTAGTAAGAGCAAGCAACATAATTGGTTACAAAGCGCATACCGATATTTATACAAGGCGTTGAAGTTTTGCCCACTTGACTATTCCCGATATTTTTGTCGAAAATGCACATATACTTTTGTGGGAACGTATATTCCCAAAACATACAAATTGTTGAAAAACAATTAAAGTGTAAAAATATGTATCTATTCAGATGTAGGTAGAAACTGTAACAGTCTAGTTTACCTAGAGTTATAATCAGTAAACATAATCCGCGCTAATACCTAAACCTTTTTGTTGTTCGAACCAAAGTATGCCAAAATATTACCCGCTCCATTTGACAACACAAAATTTCATTAGAGTTGTAATAAACTGGAGAATAGGACGAAACAGAGGCTCTTAGTCACTCGGTGGATTACACGCTATTGTTTTCAGTACTAAAATCCCTTTTGATCTATGTTTTATATTTTTCATTAAGGAAAGCCAGTTTACGAGCCGTAAAAGCTCTTAGTGACACTTCAGTATAATCTCGGTGAATTAAACTCCCTGAAATAATTATCTTTGGCTTTGAGTATGAGATTAGAGATCAGGGTCAACCCGGCAAGCTTTGGTGTGAACAGTTTATGACCTTTGTGAGGCTGTGCTGTTCATCTGTAGATCATCTTAATACTCATCTGCGGGATGGTCCTGAAGGACTCTACTGACATCCGTCTAATTTGATCGGTTGGATTTCAACTGGTGTGTAGGTCTTTCATACGACAAACTTATTATCATTGCATACAGCTTCCGCCGCCGGTCGAATCCCTCGGATTGGTCATCGGAAGGTTAGTAGAGCTCTTAAGTTTGCAATTGTACTTTGGGGTAGGAGCCTTCTGCTCCTCCGTAGAAATAGCGATTAGTCCGTCCAAAAAAAACAGTTGTACTAGTTAGTTACTCTATGTGACTTAACTTCACCTGAAATCTGAATTATAACTACCAAAATATTATCTTCTTCTGTAGATAAGACAATAAATTAATAAATTATAAAGCGAAAACAGCTGAAACAGACGTTATCTGTAGCAATAATAATCTATAATAAATTAATAAACATGAATTCAGTCACGGATACTCTGTACAAATTACAATAGATTACCATTTACATAAGCACTTAAACATGACATCAAGAAAAAATCCTACGAATCATCCCTTGAGTTGTGATTCCATTCAAAGATCTGATTCAGTCTGCTTTGCATAATAAATGGCAACAACTAATGTGCGAGAATGAGTCACTAGTTCAGAAAAGTGAGCTTAATTTTAATACTTAATGCACCTGTGAGTCATTCCTTATGATTGCAGTGTAATATCTATGTTAATGTTTAGAACTGAATTTCAAATAGGTGGCAATTTTGGAAGTTAACCTGAGTGACATCTCGTAGGATGTTGAGGTTGAGTAACAAATTGGTGTTTAAGTTTTTTTATGATTTTTCTGGCATTCAGTTCTTGATAGAGGAGTTCTAAGTTCGAATCGAGGTGGTACTGTCGCCAGTTTAGTTAGGACATTTGCAGGATGTATCATCTGACTGTCTTAAAAGACGATTTCGTGCTTCTAAAGATACACGCCACCTTCAGCGGTTAAATAACTCTGAGACCAGTATACCTGGTATATCAATGGAGACCAGGGTATATCATGTGCTTAAGTGAGACCGATCACCGACCTTACAAACCTCACGATTTAAAGATAATAAGCTTTTATGATCCTTGAAGAGTTTTCTTTTATTTTTTCCTCTTTAGTTGAGTAAAAGGCCGTCACGTTCTTAAAGCGTCCACCAGCTCCATTAATCTGCCTGGTCTCCTCCAACCGCTGATTAAACTCGCTCCCTTGTCCCTCCTAAATCAACTTTGTACAATCTAAGTGCTTAGTTAGAGACTTAACAGCTTCTGTAATTTCGTTGCAAAATAAATTTACGGCTTCTCTGTTTTTGTTTTAGGTGTTTTTACCTTTTGCTTGTTATACTTTTCAGCTAGAAATTAGCGCACTGGCTAATAAAGAGAGTCTTTTGATCTTACTTCAATATGAAGAGTTTGCTACCCTAGCAACAAGGGTTGCTTGTTAACCTTTACATTTTCAATCAAATTGTATTTTTGTAAGTATTCTTTAACAATTTTGTTCAAAATGAACCCCACCATTACACTTATAATTACAAAGCAACCCAATCCACTCAGGGCTCGCATCCCATATGCGTAAGCATTCCTTTGTAATGAAAACGTACCGATATTGCGTAACATGATCTAATCTTACAGCCCCGTACCCAACATGTATAAATTACCTATACATACATGTATACATTACCCACACTTGTATACGATTAAGGGTAACAACGGGCTAGGTTGGGTTCAATTTACTTTTAGTCGGATAGCCTTAAGATGACATCACACTTGGGATAAAGCTAAAGTACTTATAGTTATAGCATGTCAGTGTATGTGGGCCATTTTGTTATATATGTAGATCATCATTCTCCTGCCCTGTTCTCTTTATATGGGGTAATATGTTTTCTTCTTCCATTCATCCCTGTCAGATGTCACATCACTATTTACTCCCTTCTTACACATATCATCTTTCACGCAATCCATCCATACTTTCCTGGGTCTACCCCTACCTGCTTTTCCATTCACTCTCATATCTAGCATACGTCTGGTGGTATGGGATTCCTCTCTCCGCATCACATGCCTATACCACGACAGCCTGTTACTCCTCAGCTTGTCCACTATGGGTGCCACATTCAAGCTTCCTCTTATATACGCATTTCTTATTATATCTTTCCTCGTCACACCACACATCCATCTTAACATTCGCATCTCAGCTACATGCAGTCGTCTTTCATCCATGTCCTTAACGGCCCAACACTCAGATCCATATATGACGACCAGTCTTATAATGGTCTTATATATTTTTCCCTTTAGTTTTAATTATATATGTAGTGTTATATATGTAGATAGTCGAGTTATAACCTATCAAAGTGTGTCATCTGAACATACACCAAAAACTAGCTTCAACTTTCAAGTATTTACTTTCATCTGCGTAAAGTGCTAACAGATCATTTCGATAATCTTTGTTATCCGTGAAACTTGCGAAACATGGTGCACGTATCAGTAACTTAACAGCTGCCGACACGATGAGTAACCACCCGTGAGCGCACCACGTGCTCCTGCTAGGTTCTGTGTTCGATTCCCAGCCCGAACTACACATATTCGCACACATTTGTATTAATTGGATGGCCTGAACAGCTTGAGAAACAAGACATATTGTCTGCTATGTAGTTAGGCGACAAATTGGAACTAAGACAATTCGCTGTGTTGCAGATCTGTCTTACTAATGCTTTACAGCATTTGTGATTGTCTCTGTCTGATCAGTTTATAAGTAAGTGTAAAGGGAACATAACACTTATACATCGTGTTATAACAAAATAACGCAAAACCTCTCGTGTGGTAGGTCTGTCCATAAAAAATAAAATAAATAAAATAAAAAATCTTTATTTCGTAAAAGGTTGCATAATCATCAAATGACTGGAGTCTCCTTTTAGCATTGCAATGCCTGTGGTAGGAGACTGCGCTCTTCCCATTCAAGGTAGTTACTTACTAACATATTTTTATTTTGTCCATGAAACTGAACATTTTTGTTTTAGAAGTTCCACATAATGAAAAAAAAAAGTTTTCTTACAAACTGATCAGTTGATCGAGTCAATTTGTATAAAAGTTATTGTTTATTTTTGCGAATTTAAAAAAAATTGTGGAAGTAAAGTTGTTTCATTCCATGGGCAGACCAACCACACGAGGGTTTTAATCATAATTTATATATTTTTTTTAAGCATTAACAGCCTTTAAATTTGTTACAAATCTTTGCATAAATATGCATGCATAATGCATATACATTAAATACTACTTAAAAGCTGTAAGTCAAAACTGTGACATTTATTTAAACGTGACTTGATTTATTGTTGTTGCATTCGTAAGTCATTGGAACACTTTAGATAAGAAAGCACTTTGCGCTTGTCAGGTGCATAATTCATAATGCGTTGTCGCGCGCGTGCGCGTCGCGTCGCAGTAAATGGAATAAACAAAAACAAAACAGACTTACTTTTTACCACGGTATAGTAAATATTCGGATATTTTCATCAGATCATCATTACTAAAATATTTTCGTACAGATTTAGTACCTATCTAAATATAATTTAAATTTATATATCGCAGAATATTGCAATGTTACTCGTATTTTCATTGCGAGTCGCGTCGTGGAATACTAAACTTTAGTTTTAGATTGACTAGAGGCTAGACACATCAAAGTCAAAATCTGTAACCTTGTTTGAAGATTAGTTCGGGTTTAGAACGTTTGTTCTGCGATTTCGACATTTATCAAGTTCATTCCTCATCAACGTGCAATCAAAGCCTTTTGTTTCTTATTTTTCTACAATAGCGATATAATCATAAAGGATATTTTCCTGCTCAACTCATTGTTTCAAAAGAATCACGATTCAAGTCTTATCATTCTATTCAAGCGAACTTAGGAGAGGTATTTTTAAAGATTATGTTATTCAAAGGCTTTTAAAATATTTTGAATGTATTTATTATATATTTTGTTCGAGTAGGATAAAAAAGCGTTAAAACTGCCATTCATTACGTGTTGGACTCCGCTCAGTGTAACGTGACTGAATAATTCCCAGCGCCCGCTATATTATATTACCACTTTAACAGCATAAAAAAAATCTTATAACATAGGTCTGATCACCTTAATTCGGGTTAGGCCCTAACCCCTCCTCGGTGGGGACGTAAATGACTATTGATGTTAGATGTTATTATCGAAAAAAAAAACTCTTTGACGCATTATTACGAATACTATCTCAATAGAGGCTATCAAAAATTTGTCTATCGTCTCAAAACTCGCCCTCCAGTCGTGATTTCTACATCTGCTGTACAGCTAAAACATGCAATTACCAGTATCTGGGTATTTATAACCGCAATAGTGATTTATGTCTGCTTGTGGTATAAAATAATTATTTTCTGTTTTATATGAGACGAAAAAAGCGTGTTTGTAGTCTAAAATCTAACAAAAGCGGAAAGAATCAAATAGAAATAAGCTAAATGGCCCGAATATGATATTTATTTAAAAAGAGCCTTGAATTTTCGCGTCACGTTCTAGAATAATCCTAACTATATAAACCTGTACTGCGAGGTACGCCAGGAAGGCCATAAAAAGGTATATCTTTTACGAGCAATGAATTTTCCTCTCTATCAAACTTTTGAGTTGCGTACGGTATGCGATACGTGTCGGAAATCTACCTGATTTGGAAAAATATAGACCTAAAATGTTCAACTTTTTCTCATACGTAACTACGTACATCATCATCATCATATTATATTACTTAAAAGAAATACTTTAGATTTTCTTATGAGCCCAAAGTGCATGCCATTTTTCTTGTCAATAAAAAAATTGTGACCCTTACTGAACTAAACCTTCAATAGTATTTATTTATTATATAGGTACCTACATATATTATTTACATACACGGGCGGCGGGTGGACCCGCATGTTTTAAGATTTTTCCCGTGGGAATAAGACATTTTCCCAAAAAAGTATCCAAAGTACAGACTATTTTCATCCAAATCCGTTTAGTTGTTTAGGCGTGAAAGCCGAACAAATATCCAAACATCTGAACTCTAAACATGGAGAGAAGAAAGTCGTGAACTTATAAAAAGACGAAATATGTTTTCTTTTCAAGGCTTGTAATATGACTACAGCCAATGTTGCAATGATGTGAGTCTGTTTTATGATAGGTACTCTATTATAGTAAACTTACCTAAGAAGTCTACATTCAAGAGAAAGTATGGTTGCTGCTTAGCTAGCTCATATATGAAAGTAATGGAAGACATGCTTCTTCTCGTTTCATCGTCTTCCTTTGTCTTCTAAGAAAATCTTATTTCTGCCTCGTGTTTATTTGATGTTCGCTTTATGTTGGTTTATATCTCGAGCATCCTTCTCGTGCAGTAAAAACCGGATGAACATCGGTCTCGTATCATAACAAACCTTAGTTCTTAAACGAAATTAAAATTTATCTTTGCTTATTTATAACGAGAAATCACAGTTTCAGAAACAGAATCTAATCTATAAAGCAATAACAGCAGACTAAGGGAGTGAAGCGACATACAGCTATTTCCAATTTGCTTTCAATAATAAAATAATCTGATAAATCAGTGGTCGTGAGACGAGAGCTGGAGACAGCCGTCGTCGGTCGGCGCCAGCGCCGCGGGGCGGGACGCCGCCGCCGGGAACCAATTACTAACAGCCAATGACATTTTGTCTTATTAAAGCTTCCATTAGTCGGAAGAGTCAATAATTTCTTTTTTAATTCAAGCAATCGGTTGCATTGAGAGGCTAAGTTTGAACTAGACTCGGAAAAATGTACAAGATTTCTTATCAGCTTTCAGCCCGTTTAAGCTATCATCAAATTTTCTTGTGTTTTTCTTCATGATATTTGGAAAGAACACGCTCTCGTGATCTTATAAAGCTGAGTCTTCAAACGCCGCAGCACTTTTTATGGAGGAGTCAAAATCGACAAAAAAGCTCGTTTATTATCAAACAAGTCTGGTGAACTATCGTATTGTGTCTACGAAACCCTCGGAAACGTTTGTTTGAAATTCAGCGGTTTATGTAAATTCAATGGCTTCATGGAACGCATTCACCGCCGATTTAGGGCTCGTAAAACGTGTGCCTTTAAGTTTGTCTTTAATTTTTGGAAACAAAAAGAAGTAGTAAGGTGCGAGTTCCGGGCTGTAAGGCGGATGCGTCATCATTTCCTCACTCGAAACCTTCAAATAGGCTTCTGTTTCCTTAGCGGAATGTGAGAATGCGTTATCGTGGTGAAGGAGGACATTGCTTCGAGGACGCTTTTTGCGAACTTTTTCTAAGACTCTGGGCAAGCAAGTTTTGACGTACCAATCTGCAGTCTCTGTCCTTTGATCTTCAAGCGATACTGTAGTGTACTGTCCAGATTTACCGAAAAAAGAAGCAACCACTTTTTACCAATGCTTCGACTTTTCTTAACTTTCGTCGGCAAATCTTCAAAAGGAAAGATCCACTCTGACGACTGGCTTTTTCTTTTGGGGTTCAGAGCAGTACACTCAGTTTCGTCATCTGTTACAATATTATAGACAGCCAATGACTGTACTTTTTTATCATTTTATGGCACCACTGGACACGCAGTCATTTCTGGTCCTCCGTTAAGTCATGCGGTATCCATCGAGTGCTAAGCTTTCGAACCTTCTGATGCACATGTAAAATGTTTAGCAGTTGGCTCATTCCAATGCCTAACAAAGCACGAATTTGCTGGCAAGTAAATTTTTTGTCACTTTCGATAAGTTGTCATACAGTATCAATATTAGAGTCTGTAACCGCAGTCGCCGGCCGACCTTCACGTACTTCGTCATGGAGATGATCACGTCCACGTATAAATTCTCCAAACCACGAATACACAGAACTGCGACATGGTGCCACATCACCAAATGCCAATTGAAGTCTCTGGCAACTCTCTTGTTGACTTAAGCCACAACGGAAATCATAAAAAATCATTGAACGAAAATAGTCGAGTAAAATTCATTTTGATAGCGACACAAAATTTTCAAAAGGACGTTACAATGAATAAAACAAATGACAGTCTCGCAAATTAAAAAATAACATGTTTCCAAAGATTTCCATTTTCGAATTCCACAATTGTTTTTTCATTCTTTTATTGTAAGTGGCCAGATCCGGAGACTTTCATTCAGTATGCCCCATGTAATAAACATAACATTATACACAGAATCTGATCTTGTAACAGAATCATGTTGTAAATCAAAGGCTGTGACAGTTTTCTACTTGGCGGCATCAGCTTGTGGCTACGTCCCTTTGGGGGCGCCCAGAGGGGGTGTGGGGGTGGGAGCGGTCTCGGGGCTCGGGAACCAATTACTCGAGCATCAGTGACACTTATTGAAGAAGAGCCACGTTTTTGTTGCTTCCTTCGTGGATATAATATAACCATGTTAATTTGTATCCTAAGTTTTAGTATAAAATGATTAACCATATGCTTAAGCATGCTTAACACATTAACAATTTTCCAACCACATAACATATGAAAAGGTAGGTTCAATAGATATTTGTTGGGTAAGAGAGGAATATCGATTTTTCCTCAGAGAACTAATATTGAATCCAGAGCATACGAAGGAGTTTATAATAGATGAACGAGCGACGTGAGTGTTTCTTAAATAAACTCCTCAGGCTCCAGGTGAGAATAAGATTCCACTCAAACCCAACACATTATTTTTCACCTGTTAAGGAAATCATTAACTTTTTACTTACCTGCGTTAATATGACTCAAAAATGTACAAGAGTTCTCTTATTTTCGACATAATTCTATAAGTTAAGACTTCATTATTGTATTTTATCATAATACTCTTTAATTTTTAGTTAATTAGATAAATATAAACAACCAAGACAATAAACAAACTTTTAGGAGTTTTTAGGTTTTATATTTTTAGGGTGCGTTCCAAAATTGTATTTCATATGAATATCTATAAAAAAAATATGGCACACGTCAATTATTTTTCGCGCGGATATACGAAAACTATTTTCCTGTGTAAGGTAATTTTCGAAATTCAAACGAATTTTCCTCTCTAGACATGAAAATGGTTTGCTTGCATGTCTAAAAATGAATAAGCGATTTTCGGCCCTGTTTACGGGCATTAAAAGTCAACTTTCCGAGGCGGAGAGGTGAAAAATTTATGAAAAATCTTTATCTACTTATTTTTTTATTGCCGATCTGCTACGGTCTACGGCGTAGCAAAAACATAGCAGATTATATTACGTTTATATTGCAACTTTTCCCTACTTAAACGGAACCTACCGCCTGCATCTGTTTTGGTTTTTCATCGCAAGTAAGGAACCTAAAAACATCACATAAACTCAAGAAACTACCCGGTAGAAAAAAAATATGTGACACCATTTCTTGGCGTTGTTGCTGGTGTAGCCTATTTTAAAACAATCGATTGAGTTTGATATGATGAAATTGTTTGGTACACATCTTGGAACAAGTGTGTCTTATAAAAAGTCTTGCGTGTATAATCTGCAATAACAAATATTAGTCGTGCTAATCCATAGATAAATAAAAAGTAGTATAAGTCATCTTGCGCGTCTGTGTCAGACTAGCTTGACGAGTTTTGCATCTAGCATCAAACCCTGTCTAAGATATTTTTTTTTATATTGTTTCCTACTAACCATTGATATACTGGTTAAAAAGGCGTAGATAAGTCATACGCGCTCAAAAAGTGGCACACCAAAAGTTGGCTAATTAGCCAACCTGAATTTGCTTAGACTTGCCGTCCTTGTGTAAGTTTTGTGCCAGGTTAAAACACCGTTTGCCTTGTAAGTGACCTATCTACGCCTATATCATTGCTACTAACAAACAAATAAATTCTTGTACATCAATCTGTGTGTGATATAATAATTTTGACCGAATGGGGAAGAAAGGTTCTCGAATGGCGACCGCGGCGCGCGGGCCGGAATTTGAAGTGTTGGACGGCCTCCCACAAGGTGGACAGATGAATTGGTGAAAGTTGCTGGGCGCGGTGGATGCAAGTAGCGCAGGACCGTTCACGGTGGAAACCTATGGGGGAGGCCTATGTTCAGCAGTGGCTGAGATGATGATGATAGTAATTTTCAGCTTTTTAATTTATTGGATTACAATTATATCAGCTAGTGGCTTTTTGCCAGCTATGTCTACTCGGTACATCGTTCGCGCAATAAATGTGAACAAAATCCAGGGATTCATAGAAATATTTATGTCACGGAAACAATAATGTATCACTATTTAAACAAATTTAGTGCTTTTATCGAAATTCTTTCCAAGTCGTAAGGCATTTAATTTTTCAATAAAGAGCTCAGGTACGGGAAATGAAAGTTTATAGTCCAATTTGAAGGGAAAGCCAATAATGGCGTTGAGACGACGACGCCCGGATCTTTGCTTCCTCCGTCTTTATTGTTGTTTGTGTGCCTTAATAAAGTTTATTCCTCTTTGTTGTTACTTAGATCGTTTATGTTTTTCTGTAAGCAGCATAAACACCACGACTAGTTCAAAGAGTATTTCACTGTTTATGATTTTACCATATTTTATGAGTTAATATAAAAATATACGATAGTAGAAGACGATTTGCGTAGAAAAATCTGAATCGGTTGGAAAATGAATTTACAGCGATTATTTAAAGTTTCAATATCTCTGTGTTTGTACAATACTTTTCTGTATGGTGAATGTATGGCGCTACTGACCTGTGACGTCACTGGTCTGTATTTGCCTCTCTATCTTATCTTGAATTTAAAACAGTTATAACTCAGTGATTGATTGATTGATAACTGAGTTAATTTCATCAACAGCTCATATACGTCACCACCGAAGGGCTCGATCCTAACTTGAATTACAGCGATTAGGTCTTAGTCGAGCACGCTGGCCCAGTGCGTGCATATTTTTTATTGTAGAAAAAACACAAAATGTTCTTTCAAATACATCGTTTTGATACTATAATTTTACTTACAACTGAACAAAAAAAATATATCGACGCCCGTCTTGTTATCTCCAGACCAGCCTAAGCGTGCTTCTTACGCAACTCCGATAACAATACTTGTTGCTTTCGAGGTTAATGGCATTGTTCCTCTCCCGATCGGCTGACGAGATGCGAATACAAATCAGGTACCTATCCTACCAACCATTATAAACTGAAATACAACGCAATAGTAAAACTAAAACGCCTAGATCTATTTATATTGGTTGAGGCAGGAATCTCGTCTTTGACCATAATCTTTGTGCGAATTTTGACCTCGTGAAGTAGATGATGTAACAATATGGAGTAAATAGGAGCCGGTGAATAAATTGGTCTGCTCTGTGAACTCGGTTAATGATTGCTAGAAAATACAATAGGTCGTGATGCGAATTATTTCGTTACTAAATCAGTTTCAAATTTTATTTGCAATTTCGTATCTCTATGTTCGTGTGTGTATATTCTATTCTATTCTGTATATTGTTTTAGATAGATAGATAGATAGATAAAACATGTATGCGTGTTTTCGTGCATTTATTCAATTAGTATATTTTATGTTATTTTTATACAAAAACAGCAACGAACAAAGCTAGGATTTCCAGCTCACAAAACATAACCTGTAACAAATTCGAAAAAAAAAAAGAACCGTGGCTCCTAGAATCTTGTAAATGTTTCAAAGCCTTTGTTCGACTTATCTACACCCGATGTAACAAAAAGGATTTTTATGTAACAATTCATTGAAAATTGAACCTTTTGCGAGCGTGTTAAAGGGGAATTTCTTGGAGAAAAAGTAAGTCTCTATTGGACAATATTATTGAATTCTTGAGGGGAGAATGCTCCCTTGTGGTGACGTCGTCTTCGCTTCTCTCCAGCAATATTTTAGTTATTGATCTGCATAATCACTTTGCGAGAGTTTTGTGGCATTTGATTGAAGGGTAAGAGGATTTCCTGTTCTTTCATTCTTTCCTATGTACGAATAAGTACCAAATCAATGTTAAAATGGACACTTATTGGCAATGATATCTTCCCCGTTGCTTATATTATAAGAACCTCATTCATTATCTTTAGATTTACAGTCAGCTCATAAAGTATGTGTGCGTCAGATTATACTAATTTTTCAAAATCTTTTTTACAGCTTCCTGTTGTTAGTTCATAATCAAATTATAGATAATTATTGTTTTTGATCTGCCAAAGTGGCAAGTTGTATGAAAACAAAAACAATTGTCACAAAAATATCATTTGTTTATTATTTCACAAACTAAAGTTCCTTCTTATACAAGGGATTATTTTGACCTCCTGAAAACTTCCGTAAAAATTGTACTCGCACTTGGCAGGCTCTGTCAGGTTTTGGCAATATGGTAATGACATTTATTGGCGGCGGCCAACGTCACATGACATGAAATGGCGGCCAACGTCAATGAAATATTCATGAGATTCATCGCACCCCGCGCAAAAAAATGAACTAAATATAGATTTTCTACTCGAAGAAAAGGTTATGACAACGTTTGTTATAATAGCAGCTGTCTCTATGTTCAGTGAGTTTGATGCTCTTGGACCGTTTCCTTGGGTTCCGTATTGAAAATAAAGGACCATAGCATAAACTCTATGCCATAGGGGATCATTTATTCGCTGTCTGTCCGTCTATGTGTCTGTCTAGGTTGTTTTTAGGGAAAGCCTGGATGTATCAAATTAAATTATTAGTACACATTATTGTTGCGTCAAAAGATCGAGCCGACGAAGTTGAGAACCGGTCAAATATATAATAAATAACTTTTAACTCTATCCCCAACGCTTTATAATAAATAATATAATATACACATAAATATAAATATATCCAATTGGACAATAGACTAACCTTAGTAGTATTGTTACTTTAGTTAGGTGGTAGTACTATTATTAACTCTGTGCTTCAGGCCTACACTCTACTCACTCACTACTACTGGAGTATTTTTAACGCTCTTAGGTATTTCATTTTTTTTTTTAATTAAATCGTCTGTCTGTCGTCTATCAACCTTATAGGAACTGGTTATTAAAATTAAATTTTCTTGCTTACTTATTAACATGACCTATATCCTTTATGTAAATAAAACAGACAAAACTAAGTTTAGATTGTAACATATATTCGAGAGCCTAGATACAATAGTATACTTGACCTTACGATAGAATGATCTTAGATAGAATGCTCTATATAGAAATAATACAAAGTGACTGTCGGTGGCCCCGATTCGGGAAGTCATGCTCTAATTCTAATTTTAAAATCTAGCTATCCTTTCCATTTTTATGACTAATGAAAGAGAGGTGATGAATTCAGATGAACGAAAGATATTATTTTGAATGAATGATCACCTAAAATAAGGGCATAGCTGTTAGATTAAGAGATTTTTAATTCGAATGTTTTACGTGCGCGATGCGTCCATAAGGTTTAAATGTTTGACAGCTCTAATATTAGATTAGCCATCTCCTGTCCCTTTTTAATCTTTAAAAGGTGAAAAGGACTGACGAACTTAAATTAAGGATTAGAGCGCACGGACCAAGTGGTCCGTGATTAGAGCGTGACTGTGTGCATCGCTACCAGTGTTTCATCAAATCTAGTCTAGCTTTGGTTAAGACATTTTTGTACTAGTAGGTCGCCATGTGGTGACGGCAGAGTAGAATACATTTTGTCACCAACCCCTACTCTTCCCGTGGGTGTCGTAAGAGGCGACTTAGGGACTACACATTGAACAGGGAACGGGCAGCAGCGCTCTCTGATACAGTAATATCCAACCCGCCTGCCAAGCGTGGAGATTATGGCAAAACCCTCCACTTAAGTGGAGGAGGCTCATAGTCCAGCAGTGGACTGTAACGGGCCGTTGATGACAATAGTACAACGCGAGGCTGTAAAGAACGGCTAAACGTCCTGTAATTGGAGCGCGGTGGTCAGTTCCAAAATAAGAAAGAAAAATGGTTCTTCTTCCTGTGGGCCTGGACTGTTCTTTGTTATAAATTTGTGTACTTTTATGTATGATTGTAACCTTATGAACCAAATAAATTTCTTATTATTAATAACTGGGGTGTTTTTATTTGATAGTATGTGATGATGGCAGACAGGGCCGACACGAAGCTGGAAATGACAAAGAATAAAACTAGTGGCACTGTGAGCTGTAGACCTCGCGAAAATATTTTTTATTTGAAATGGCTGATTTATTATTTTTTACGTTTTCAACCCTCATAACTACAATATTTTTTAAAATTTCCAAAAACTGACTCGACAAAAAAATCTATTAATTTATCGAACCTGCCCACAAAATTTCACTAGAATCGGTTGAGAAACAACGCAACCTGATGGACATACAAAAGCAATTACGGCCAAGCTGAAACGGAGACGCTTCGCTTCGCTTTGCTCGGTCAATGCTAAATAGGACCGGCTATATATAGTTTCTTATTTGTTTGTGTGTATTTCTTTTCTTGTTTGTTATCTATATATTTAGGATAGAATATACTATATTGCATACACAGAATAATAAATTAACAAAACATTGAAATTAAAAAAATTAAGTGTACAGTGTATATTAAAAGTATAATAAAAGTAACAAAAAGATTTGAATACCAAATAAAAATCTGTGGCTTGGTACTGAGATATGATAATTGTTTTTACGAGTATATTCTATTCTACGATTTTTATTAACCGACTGGCGAAAAAATGTGTCATGTTTTTGCGGATTGATATTGGATCACATTATTATTTTATACCTTGTATTTCTATACTATGACGAAAGGTCACTTCAGATAGCCGACTTGTTTGCACAGGACTAACAAACAAAAAGCAGTCCAAAAGCGATCTGCTTTATTTACAGTCTATTTCCAAAGGTGAGATCGATTGAGTTTCTCGAGTGAAGAGACCCTCCGGTCTTGAAAGAATCTACAAATATTGACTATTACTATAAATGTACAAAATGATTAATAGAAATGATATTGGCATGAAATGTGTTAGCTTGAATATAATAAAATAATTAACATGCATATTTACTTACTTCAACGATTAATCAAACATTTTATGATCTAGATGAGTCAGTGATCAACAAGTCCATGATAAATCAGGTCTATGTGGTCCTTGAAAAGCATTTAGTATAAAGCCAATTAAGTACTAAGGTAAAACAATGTCCAACTGTTTGAAAACTGAGACTAACAACGACTTCCTCATAATGAATTAACACGATAACAGTTTATTTGTTCTGGCAAAAAGTATAGTAATGATGTAATCTACAAAAACCTTGGCAAATGGCCCAAGCTCTACAAAGATTTTAGAACATTAATGTGCAGCGAATTTATATAAAGCTATATTTTATGGCTACCGCTCAAAGAACGATACCGCATAAATGACAATCCAGTTGGAGGGGCTACAGGACGACAACCCAACAACAATCCTCAATTACTGTTGATTTCGCCGTGAATGAAGAACGGAGAACAAAACTCATTATCCAATCACAGCTAATACATACCATTACCATACCGTTTGCCGTTTCATATGTGTTGTTTCTTCATTTGAACTTTCAAGAATGTGCCAATGTAGTGAAATGTGGAGCTACTCGTGGTTTTTGTTCACAGTTACGCTAGTTCGTTGGTGTCGTGAAAGGGCACAAACAAAATGTTGCCTCTAGCCTGCAATAATGCCGCGCGGTGCCCGGGCAATTACACGAAAACCGTGTACATTTAATAAGAATGAATGGCCTCGAAATGTCTGCTTAATTTTAGAGATGAAACAACATTGGATTAGGTACAAAAAGAGCTACGTGAAATTATTTATTTCAAGTTTATGCAAACGAAAAGGCACGAAAAGTTCGGGTTAAGAATTTTACACAAATGGTTAAGTAATTTCTTGTTCGTGAAACTATGAAAATTTTAAGCACGTATACAAAATCATATCTTCTTGTATAAAAAACAATGTTAAATTGGTTCTTCTTTAATTTAAGAGCTATGCTCTTGTCGGTGGAGTATTTGCCACTTTTCTCTATTTTCCGCCAATGATGTAACATCTTGATAAGACACTGCATAAGAAAAAAACGTGAAATTGGTTACGGTGGTAAAATTCATAAAAATACAAGTGGAACTATGTACAAATAGAGATATCAAACATAAACAGTTTGTTGTTTTGAAACAATATAGCAACAGTGGGTGGGAATACCAGCTGCAATTAGGTTTGTCACCAGTTGCACTGTATACCTAACACGTTCCATTTAGTCGGCTGTTTGTAACTGTTGATAGTGCTTATGCTAGACTAAATAGAGAGGAGAGATCGGTCTACCTAAAGATAGGTATTGGTAGGCTAAAACTGAGGTCCTTTTGACGTTTTTACCAAAACTAAAATGTGACAGGAAAAACTCATCAGATTTTCCTTTTTCACCTGTATTTTTATACTTACTTACTTACTAATGCGGCTCAGGGACCCAAAGTGTATGTAGTGTATTTTTATATGTTTGACTATTTTAGTGACAGAGCCATCGGTCATCAACTTTACAACTAACACGATCTTCTAATCAGTCCGCACTAATAAAACAGAAGGAATATCTAATAAGTATGAAATACTTAGACCAGAAATAAGTACAAAATAAAACAAAAATACACGATGCTGGAAAGAAAATACTTCTCCCGTCCAGCTATTTGGGGAAATACTAGTTTGTACTCAGACTACGTAAGGTATACTATATTATATAGGTATAAGATAACCAAAATACTTCGGATGGCGAATTAAAATCATTCATTTGCTTTTCTTTCTTTCTTTCTTTCTTTCTTTCTAAAATACAGATAAATATCAAAAGTATTGTCACTTATACTAGCAGTTCATCGAAAACATCGTGACGATAAAACAAAGGCAATTTTCAATTACTTACATTATTTAACCTTCGCAATCTTCATTGTTTCGTCTTCACAGCTGTTTCGTTTCATTCCACTGAAGTCATAGCAGAATTATGGTTTTGCGTGTGTGTGATTAAATTGTTTTATGTAGAAGGTGAAATAACACCTTAAGGTTTTTAAAGCGTAAGTACCTATTTTTATTCGTGTCTTAAATCTCTCACGTCTCTATTTGTTGGACGGGGAAGGTCCGTGACATTTGATACGATTTGATATTTAATTTTAATTATTTCATTTGACAGCTTGAAGACCTGTCCCTATGAAGTAGATTAAGGCGGCGGCGATGAAACACTTGTTAAAATTTAAAATTAATCTCTGTTATAAACGCCACCATGAAAGTCACGACATTTACCTTTGAAAATGTTAATTTATTTTTATTGATTAACCTTTAAGGTTTAATGGATGTCAGTGTCAAATCATCATGCTTATTTGCCTGAGATAGATGTTTAAATTTTACAGATTTTCTAGGTAAAATCAAGCGAAAAGTGTAAATATATATAATTGTACTACAGGGTAACGACTACAATGATTGATACTTTGTTTACAGTAAATAAATTGGCACGTAAGCGAATATTTAAAATAATAAATGTTCTATAAATTTAATTTTTTACCATCAGAAAAAGATATCTTTTTACATAAATTACCAGAGTGCTATCATTAGTTAGATGGGTACTTTACCCTAGTCAGGAAATTAATAAATAAATAAATTAAAAAACTAATGTTCACTCTAAATTAAACACTAATGAATATTGAGACGTTAAAAAGTAACTATTATTAAACATAGAAGCTTACTTATTAGAAAAAATCACACAGAACTCTAATAACTCGTCGGTATTTAATTTTATGTATCTATTTCTGACTTCCATGTCATATATATTATAAAGTATAGCTATTTATTTTTATTGGTTTGAAAGTCAAATTGTTCATTAAATAAAATCTACAATAGATGAATAAATAAAAGCAATAAATATAAAAATGAATATAGCGTGACGTATTAGGAAAGGTCAAGTTTATCATGTTCATTATTTGATTGTGCTTGTACTAAAAGAACTCAGAAAAAAAACAATCTGTCGATACATGTATATCCCGAAAGACTCACGCGTCTATAAATTGTAATTCTCGTAGTGAAAATTCTGGTACAAAGTACTTTAACTACCGCTAAAAATCTACAGATTATTGTTATAAACAAAAATGTTTTGGTGAAATATGGAGGTAATAATTGGTGTATGAAGGGAAGCGCAGAAAAATAAATATAAAAACGAGTAAATGAAGTAAATTAAAACAAATAGGTAACGCGCAAAAAATAAAATGAAAATAATCTTGTGCTAATGACATTAAAAGTGAAATAAACACCTGCTTTGACAGAAGATATTTTGTGACAAACACCATATTTATAAATATTGAATAGAATAAAATATGACTGAAGTCGGTACAGACTTGCGCGTTCAACTTATTGTTTAGTTTGGTCTATACAGATAAGTAAGTAAAGTAGGTAATATAATAAGTACAGTTTGTATTGTATTGTGAAATAGAAGAAATGGAAATCTGGGTGAAAACTAGTTAACAATTTTGAACAGTGATGAGGATCTTGTTTGATCTTGTTATATACCTATGTCAATTAACACAAATGACAGAATCCTAATGTAAACTATTGTTATCTGATTTCATACTTTAATTCTTAACTCATATATAGGTGTTCCATGACATACCGGTACCAGTTGTCGGGCATATTATTATTCGTCGTACATCGTATGAACATGAAGTGTAATAAATGAAAATGTTATCGATTCTTATTTTAATTGCAATACAGAAGTGAAACATGAAAATGGATAGAACTAGAGAAGGGATGCCTAGACAGTGTGGCTTGGAGGAGGCTTTAGATCTAACAGGTGAGATTTTAAAAGTATAAATTATTTAAACAATACTAGTTTATGTTTACGTCTTCCCACGATTCACACTCTGTAAAATATTTTTTAATAAGTGTCTGAAATGGGGTCACTGGTGATAAAGATAAATAATAATATAGTCGTATTTTTAACTTATGTGATAAGGAACTGACAACAACACGAGTATCAACACTGCAAGAGATATTATTCATAGGGTCAACATCAATTTCCGCTTACGTTCGCTAGACTTCAACACTAATGTCACTAAAACTTTACTGTACTTTATGTGTCATCCCATTACCACCAACATTATCATATTTTGATACTACCTTCCGCAATATACCTGCACGAGTAGATGGTTATGGTTACCTTATTTGGTTATTTATCAAATGGTTAGTTTATTTTCTACAGGATAATACAAAATGTAATAAAAAAAAATATTTTTAGGTTTCGGAAAGTACAACGTAGCAATGCTCATATCATGTTGTTTAATCATGTTGGGCATGTACATGGATATGCTTGGCTTCTCCGTACCTCTGCCGGTCGCAGCCTGCGATCTAAGCCTTACGACTAGTCAACAGGGTCTACTGTCCGCAATGCCATTGATAGGTGAGTCAAAAATATTATTAACAAGCACTTTTGTTAATCTTAAAAGACTATGCACCAAAGCCTAAGCAAGACAAAAATACACTAGTTCTCAGTAGTAGACCAAGTTGGGACGTGTCAGATTTTGTGTACCTATTTAAATTAGTTAGCGCAATATTATTTTCGCACCATCATGTAGTTAAGTAAGAGTAATTTGACATTAAACTAACTTACGAATTAAGTAATGTCGAAAACACTGCAATAGGTTTAACTTGTAGCAATTTGCTACGCCGTAGTAGAATTAATGATCTACAAGCTTGTAATGTTTCTTTTTTATTACAGGTGTCATGATATCTTCATACGCTTGGGGACTAAGTGCTGATTCTGTGGGGCGAAGGAAAACAATATTGATGGCGATGCCAGTCGGGGTATTCTTGAATGTGGTCACAAGCTTTGCTCCTTCCTTTGCTTCTTTGGCAACCTTGAAATTTTTATCAGCTTGTTTGTGAGTAAATAAATCATGATTATCTACGGTTACAAACTGGCCAGCTTCATCTCTACCAAGCATTTTGTGAAAATGCCAATCCGTATGTTGTTCATAAACATTTGAACATTCCTGCATTCTATGTCGAGGGTAGGTCTATAATAAAACTGACGTCTTATTTGTCAATTTCAGCACTTCGTCAGCAAATGCAGCCTCGTTTATGTTAATGGGAGAGAGTGTGTGCCGACGGCATCGCAGCCGGTGCATTTTTCTCATGGCTAGCACCACCATGGCTAATCAACTTGTTACTTCCGGTGAGTTTTGTACTCATTTCTAACCTGACTGTCACTTGGGCTAGAGCATACTTGACCAAAAGATCATCTAGATTGTGATAAGGTCAGCGTGTTTCCGTCATTTGTTGTTTATTTTGTGTAAAATGGAAGGCTATTTATAATTGGCTAAGTTGCTATTTCCTACTATTTATTTTTTATTTATTTATATATTATTTTTTCTGCTATTGAATTTAAAGAAATATTTTTTATTACAGCTATTGCTCTTCCAGTTTTGGGCCTCATCTTTCGCCCTTTGGTCCCTTGGTTGGAGATAGAGTATCGGCCTTGGCGACTCGTCGTGCTCCTGATGAGTTTACCAGGACTTCTTGGCACCATTGGTATCGCGCTACTATACGAGAGCCCTAAGTTTCTTTTGAGTAGACAAAAAGAAGATCAGGCTTTAGAAGTTCTGAAACATATTTATAATAGAAATACAAATGAATCCAAAGATTGTCTTGATGTAAGTTTTGATTAGGAATAATCTTACCTGGTATCACGGCCCCTGACTCCCGTTATAACGATCTTAGCTTAAAATTAATTATTGATTTTTATGGAATACTTAAGAAAATCTTAAATTAACCTCTTTGATTGATTGATCTTCATTAAATTAAATTATTTTCTATATTTTCAGGTTGAAAATATTTATTTGGACGATTGTATATTAACTGATCCAATGAAAGATAAACCTGAAACATCTTTCATACGAAGAATGTGGAATCAAACAGTACCACTTTTCAAACCGCCCCTTCTCAAGAACTCTTGTATAATTTATTTCTTGTTATTATGTGCATTTGTAACGTAAGTGCTATATTCATAATGATATATAAGAGTCTTACTGTTGTGTATACTATGATATCAATATTTGTGCTTGTTAAAATCAATTTCAGATCAACAGGATACACTGCGTGGGTGCCTACCATGACAAACGCCTACTTTAATGGTGAGGATAATACAGGAAAATCTTTTTGTGAAGTGGCTAGTTCTGTGGCCAGGCCTCGAAATGATGTAAGACAATATTTCGATAATTTTGGTTCGGTGGACCTTTTGGAAGTTGCTGTAGATTATAAACAAGTTTAACCACACATGAATAATAATAATCTACCTAGATTACACAGATTATAATACTAGCAGTCCTGTACCGTCATTATAAGAGACCCTACCTGTTTATTGTATATATAGATGGTTTTTTAGTTTTATAAATAACGCTCTGGTTGGTCGAATGTATATTTGATAGTATGTAACTAATGTTTTTCTTTTTCAGACTCGTATTAATTGTGATAACGCAATATCGTCAATGACACTCTACGCTGTTATGATATACTCGGGGCTAGCGACACTTTTAAATGTCTTGCTCTTGTTCATCGTCAAACCCCTTGGCAAGAAAGGGACAACACTTCTAGTCTTTGTTATTTGTATTGTCTGTGGAATTTTGCTGGTGTTTATTAGAATCCCACTCCTGAGCATAGCAATGTTCTATTTCTTTCTCTACGTTGCTTTAATTTTGGGAAATGCTAACACATATTTGGTGGATTTGAATCCCACTCATTTGAGGTATATTTATTTTTATCATCTACAAATAATGCTATTTATCTAATACTCTGTTTGTTGTTAAATATTATAAATTAACCATATAAAATATTTGTACAAATAATAGTACATTACTGCCGCGTCCGCAAAATTAGTTATTGCTGGACGATGGCACGTATAGTGCTTTTCTCTGAAATATGCGATGAAATTATAAAATACTAAAAACAATATGGAACCTTGGATTTAGATGTCTCCTTGTATCGTACTAAACTTATAAGTACTAATCTTTATCACTTTAACCTTTACTTCAACTTTTTGAACCATTCATTGTTTTAATATTACCCTAACTCAATGATTAGTTACCTCCATCATGAAAAATAAGTAACAAATTAGTAATATAAAAAAAAAAACTAAAATTACAAACCGCCATATTGCGCGTTTTTTTAAATTATTATTCTGTACCAGTGTCATACAGAGCATATACCAACTCCAATCACTATTCATATAAAATTTGAATTTAGAATATCAGAGTATTTTGTAAAAAGCAAAATCATTGAAATTTCTAGACGACAGTTACTTTCCTAGGCCGTTTGAAGGCACATTGCTGGCCGCTGTTTTGTATGGGGCAATGTTTCGTCCAAAAATTAGTCACTTCGCTTTTTTGCCAGTATTAACCAGTAAATAGTGTCGGAGAAAATAAATATTAACGGTTTATTTGAAACTATCTGTCCGCCTGCGGCTACGCTCGCGTTGTGTAATATTTTTTCCGTGGGAATAAGATATTTTCTTGTAAAAATGTGTTAATCCAAGGTATGAACTATCTCCATTCCAAATTTTACTAAATCCGTTTAGTAGTTTAGGCGTTAAAGCGGAACAAACATCCACACATACTTTCACATTTATAATATTATAGTGTGATTTAGATGAACATAAGAGAAGTTATTATGTCTAACTCTATCTTTTCTCGTAGCAAAGGTTTATGTTGCTCGTAATACTTAATTCTTTTCTTAAATAAAAGCTTAAAACATTATAGAATTTTATGTTCTAAAGGATAAGGTAATGGTGTATGTAAATAGGCGACTTAAGACCCAAATTGCAAAACTTTTTACTCTAAAAAGAAAGTTCTGTTCGGCAAATCACTCTTTTTGAAAAAAAAAATGTTATTTGCAGAGGCATGGCGACATGTTTGTCAGTGGTGATAGCGCGAGGGTTCGGGTTCATCAGCGTGCAGTTGATTGCAACGTTCTTGGCCAACCACTGCACTCCCATGCTTATTGGATATATTGGACTGGTAATCAGTAAGTATCTAAGCACTGCATTAAGTTTCTTTACAGTTAATATGGCGACTCTCTAGCACAGATAAACCCTAGAGGTTTGCGTGCTAGGATAATTTAAAAAATACTGATTATATTTTGTCATGTTAATAAATTATAAAAAAAAACTATTATATTAGGATATTAGTCAGATAACTACTTATGTTAGTAACACTTGATGGTAATAAGGGAATTAAACGGAGATCCTTTGGGAGACCTTTGTCCAGTGGAAGTCTTAAATTTGAGATGACAAAAGATTTAATTGTTTTTTTATTCCAGGTGGATTTATCGTAGCGTTCCTATTACCTCCAGATGGGAAGAAACCTGTCAGTTCTAATACAGAAAAGATGTGAGCTTAATTTAAGAAATGTTATAACATTTTTCATTTTATAACACTTAGTCTCAATAAAACTTATTCAGATTTGTGTATGTCTCATTCTTTCATGATCGTAGTTAAGACTTTAGTCAGAATAGATAAGGAAAATAAAATGTTACTTTTTATAAAAACAAATCTACGAGGTTTGACATTTTTTTGTGCCAATTTATTTACAAGGTAATATGTATAAAGGACAAACTGTGATATTATCAGCCTCATTGTTTATGGAACACTGATGATGACTGTTGAATTCTATTTAAATATGGATCAATTGGCTGACGGCCATATTGTCGTTGGTCAGCGGTGCGTAAAGTAGTTAAATGACCACTGCGAGAGCGCACTCTCTATGGTATTGTACTCCGCGTAAGAAGACAAATAGTTGCAGAGAATCGTGAAAGCATGGCTCCCATTGGGATTGTTAGTGGCTAGAGTGCTTATTACTCAGTGTGACTTACGAGCGTTCCAAGGCCATTACTTGGTGCCGCCCGCTCCAATAAGTAAACACAGTATGAATGATATCTACTATTAGCTTTAGTTTTATCGACACCTCAGGTTTTGGTTAATCTTGTACGTGTTATACTAAAGTTGACTAGCACACTTGTGTAATTTTTCACAAGAAACTGATGATTAATTCAGAATACTAGGTATGTAAGTACACAACTCTTTAAGGATATTGAGGATATCGTTTCATGTCATAGTATTACCTTTTTAAATATTAAAATATTGTGAGTATAACTTTAAAAGGATAGGAATATAAACATTAATTATTCACCTATGGTTTTTGTGCGAAACCACAGGTGCGTAATTGTATGATGCGCTTTTAATGTTATTTCAAATTATAACAGAAATTTATGTAGAGAAAATATTGGGTTTTATTTTATGATATTATGTAGGTATGTTTGGATGTTTGTTGCTGAATCACGCTTAAACCACTGAACGGATCGGAATTAAAATTGGCACACATATAGGTTAGGTCTTTGGAATAGGACATAGGCTACTTTTTACCGAGGGAAAACACTTAATTCCTACGGGAAAACACCGCGGGCGGAAAGCTAGTATAGGTATAAAAACAATCTTTGTTGACAGTCATGTATGCACGTTTTTCTGTGATAAAATGTTGGCTATTTTATATACGTTGATACATAGTTTTTAACCGGAGTAAAGATTTAAATAGAAAAATTCTTAAAAAGAAATAAATTACTAAATGCTAGCTCTACTCTCGTCTGCTATTGTTAAAATTTAAAGAAAAAAACACGAAAAATCCATACAGTTTCGGGTTGTCAATCCTGTTTTCGTTCGTTATATTTTCGCGCGCCAACAATTTCAATTAAAAGCTTCAGTGAATTTAGTTCATTCGATCATTCAACAATGCTTTACACGCTTGGTTTATATGTTCGGGTTCCTCCTACCTAACACGTGCCTATCGTATGTGACTTTCTAATAAGTAAAAAAAAAGTTGTCGTAGCCCAGCAAGTGATGTCTCATAAATGTTTTCGGTCATATGAAGATGACGAGTTAAATAAACAAAATCGCCTAAAACAAAGTTTTAATCACTTAGGTATGAAAATAATAAGCAAGAATTAGCTCTAGGCTCTATATGTATAGAATGATACGTTTTCGTATTTGTGTGCGCGTGTTGTCTGAAAAATAAGGACAGATATCTGAATTAAATTCCTATAGAATAATGTAAGCTAATATAGAGCAAATTAGTTATGTTAAAATAGACAATTACGGATATAGTTTAATAAAGGTGAGGATATTAAATGCGAAGGTTAATTTTTATCACTTGACACACCCAAGTCCACATTACCATACAATACTGCAATCAGCACTATAACCAGCATAAATAAGTCACGAAATGTAGATTTACTCATTTCTTGTTCTTTATGATGATGCCATTGTACCTATAGTACGACGAACCTGTGGTCATGGATAAATCAACATTAACTTAGCCATGCTTAACCCAGGATATTTTATATGAGGTATATGCTACACGATAAAAGTTGAGGCAAAGTATTTAATTAAACCGCGCTTAAATCTAGAAGTACGAAAAGCAAAGTAAAACATTATCACCCTGTAGCTGTCAATAAAGGAGAGTTTTCATTATTTTCCACTTCTTCATACCCCCTACCCATTGAAGTTTATGCTTCTAAGGGAAACAAAAAACTTTAGTAAAATTTTCGAACATTTTTCGAATTGTCTAAAATATGTGTTTACGTTTTCAACCCTAATGTCTCAGCCTTTAAAAAATTTAAATAAATTGAATCGTCAAAAAGATTCTGTCAATTTATCGAACCTAAAAAAATTTTTCGGGAATCGGTTATGAAATGTGACCTCTAAAAGAGAACAGCCGGACATCTGGACATGACGGACGGAAACAGGGACGAATCGCTCGCGCTTTGTGCTCGCTCGGTGAATAAAACACAGTAAGAATAATGGAGAACACCGATAGGTTCTTATTTCACATTAAAACATGCCTTATATTAAAGTTTATACCTTTACATTACTTTTTATTTCACTTCAATACATGAAATATTACCAAAGTAATGACCGCGAGAAGTTCCGAGCGTATGACGTCATATGCATGTAGTGTAGCAGTGTTTGCAGGCAGCGCGCTGCGTGCATATGACGTCAATATGACGTCACAGCTAACATTTGCCTCGTGCGGAAGTGTGCACTTCGTCATCGTTAATAACTCAGCCATTTTTTAAGATATAAAAAAATAAAAACACAGTATTTTTTTGTATTTTTTATAGAACTTTTTGGCATTTTCAGCTAAAATCATTGGTCAGACCCGCTTATGCGATCTTCACTCAAATCTTATATGGCTTGCGATGCGGTTCTCGTTTATCCGTGAGACTGAGACCATGCAAATACCAAATTCGAGTGAAGTAAATCGCACTCCTATATCTGGATCATAACAAGAGGAAGTTATCTCTGTCTATCCCTTCAGTTGTCTATATAGTTTTTTATGTTTGAGAGGATATTAAAATAACAAGCTTATAACCTTAGTTTTCCTTTTACTTGCATCATCATTGTTATCGCTTAATTTATCATATTACCTAGAACATATAACAAGGAAATCCTTTGTAGCATCAATGTCAATTAATAATTGATTAAGACGTGATCATATTACTGATTAATTAAATGCAGTGTATGTAATGAGACGAGATGCAATGTCTAATATAACGGTTGGAGAATATTAATATAAATATGTGAGGACATGTTTATATTTATTACGAGTATGTTTCTTGAAATAGAGGAGGCTTATACCCTGCAGGTTCGGTAATAATGGACTGATGTTGCTGATGATGGGCGTCTATGGGTTTTTAACGAAAATAGATACTTTGCTTTTATTATATGTAGCAATTTTTTATAATTTTTCAAAGGTGGAACCAGTAATAAACCTTTGATTTTGAATGTGTAGTATCTATCTGAGAGACTGATTGAAGTTTATATCACAGCACAAACCTTGTCTAATTTCTAAGATTTGTATGGAAAAGGCAATCGGCCACTATTTTGTTTGCCAGTGCTAACGAATTGGTTAAAAATAATTATTTATATTTTACTAATCAAAATAGGTACAATAATAATCTGACCATAATCCTACACTAGTATTAAATGCGAGTACATTAACGGGCCGTTCATGTTCATGTTCAATCAAAATAGGTAAGGACTAGTTTACAAAATCAACGTCAGTCGTGCACTTGTATTAGTTAATAACACTGTATTCTCTCACATTTAAATAAATAAAAAAGGAGACTATTTTTAATGGTCTTTATAATGTTATTCTAAAATTATATTTTTTCATAATGTGCTTTATAAAATATATGAAATATTTATTCAAAGAGCTTGGTGGAATATAATTCGTGTATAGAATGCATTTTCACCGAAGCCGCGCGTCTTCATAAATACATACATAACTAGTATAAAGTTATATTTAACTCTCAAAGCAAGTATTTCGGACATTCCACTGCATGTAATGTCGTCGCGTCGACCATGCAAAGGATTCCGCGGGCGTTTGTGGGCACTTTCCAACACGCCCACAAAACTCGGGAGCACAGTAACTATGTGCGTATGTGCGAAACATGTTGGAATATTTTACTAAAGGGACACATATTTTACTAACAACCAAATTAGCTCATGATAAAGTTGGTAGCTTGGTAGTCAATTTGAATTGTTTTCGTATGAGCTAAGCGAAAAAGTGCTGTTAAATAATATTTATAATACTCATGTTTGGTAACGTAGATTTAAAAGCACCTAAAGAACAAATAGGCAATTTCAGGAACTAGAAGAGTAAAATAAATATTTTATTCTCGTTTTAATGGATCGTCCACGTCTATATACTGTAGCAAAATGTTATTTTTGCTTTGACTGACTTACAGCTGTTTAACCAAACTGGCTGTTTGGGAACGATTATCTACGCTTCTTGTAAAATAAAAGACGTGTTTTAGTTCAAATAATGGTTTTGTCTTTTGATAGCCAAACACGTCTCAAGGTGCTTCAATGGACGTTTTTGTAAGTTTCACACTTTGCACTTATCTTGTATTAATTTTGACTGCAAACTACTAAAACTCTACTCATTACATAATAATAATTACATTATATACATAGTTTTTCTCAAAGATTCTAAATTGCTACTTTAGCAATAAGGCCGCCTAATTGACTCAACTAACTGTAATAATGTTTTCTTGTAAATTGTGATTGGTGTCAATAAAGAATATTTGTATTGTAATGTATTGAATACCCTAACCTGTTCTTAACCACCAAAGGTTAGCTGGTAGAAAATGCTTTATAGTATTAATTTCGTCTTAGTACATCCTTTTTTGGTGCAATAAAGTATATATCAATCAGTCAATAAATAGGATATCATAAAAGGTAAAAAGATAAGTAATTATAAAATTAAAAATAATCTGACCATAATCTTACACTAGTATTAAATGTACTCAAAGATGAACATACGGCTCGTGTTCAGCGTCGTAGCTTATTTCTACGGCTCGTAGACGTCGCTACACTCGTAGCCGGTTACGCCACCGTAGCTAAAAGGTTAGCAGTTAAATAGTTAAGAAAAACAACGCGTTAATGTCTATTGTCCAAGGCCACTTCATACAGCCCAACCTCAAACCAAACGCGTTTGGGTAAATATACATACTTTGTTTGGGTAGTGTGTCCTCGAAATCTTACTTGACTAATATAGTAAACGTTATTGTCAAAGGATTCGCGTCCATTGCGTGCTATTTATTTATTTTGTTAAATTTGACGCTGTAAAAAAAATGTAATGTATGTTGGATATTTTTCGTACTAGATTTAAATTGTTGTGTGTGTTGTATTACGAATTCATAAGCCGTTTTGCTAAAATATTATTTGGGGTTATGATGTCATAAGCGCTTGTATGTGACTTGAGATTTTTTTTTATTTAGCTTTAGTTAAAACTGATAAGAATCGAATAAAGTATCCTACGTGGTCTTAAAGATAATATTTATTTTTAGAGGTTTTCCCAGTCTCAACGCAGAACTATACAGCTACAATCTGATTTGAAAAGGTAATGTAAGTATCTATCTATGTGTTAGTATCTATATCTATCTTTGAACATTGAATGCGTAATTAAGTGAGAGTATTTGCATTAAATGAAATAGTATGTAAAGTGGGTAAAACCCACTGTGAATCGTATGTGAGCGTGACTTGTGTCTTCAGGAAAGATTACCCATTAACATGGTGTTTAGATGCCAAGGGTCATATTATGCTGGTTCTACAGTAATTACTCAAGCTGTAGATTTTGTTAGTAGGTCTTAGTCCATTTGAATGATCACTATTAAATTAAAAATTCAGTCGTAAAAGATAAGGATCTCTAAGTAGTATTTTTTGGTCTACTTGTAGTATCAGATCAACTAGTAGACAAATGAGTGAGACACCATCTAAGCTTACTTATTTGTGGTCGAATAGCGCCACCAATACGGGTGATCCTATTTAGTGCCACCAAAAGTTGTGCAACCAATTCGTCCAAGGAAGTGAGGTACTTACCTTCTATAGAACTATCATTTTGCCACAGGAGTCCTAGAATGATATAGACAAATGTAAAGCGGTAGTAACAAGCGCCTTCGTGAAAAGTTGGGATACATAGTAATCCCCAATAAACAAGCTCGTCTTTTATAAAACAATGGATCAACGGATAACATGAATTTTTGCATAAACATAGTTTATGTGCCGTAGAATGAAAACTCATTTTATTAGTAAGTTTGCTTGGGATGCCGAGGAGCTGAGGATGTAGGTATCTGTGGGTAGTACTTAGAATAAAAATGTGAAAACAAAAGAAAGCCATGCGATAAATAAATAAGAAAAGAACAATGTGCTTTAATCTATTATAAGTATTATATTTTATGCTCATTATACCGTCGCGATGTGGTTTAACTCGTGGTTACGATGATTAAAACAACAGTAAACTTTAATACGTATTTATTATTCATTTTCCTTTATTTGTATGTTTTTATCAAATATATTATTTTCGTTACTAATGATGACAATGTATTTTTATAATGATAAAATATAGGTATTTGTTTAACTAAATAAAAATAACGAGTATATGATATACAAAAAAATAATTAAAGAAATAATCTCATGTTATTTCTAATATATTATTATGATGATATTGATATATGATGTTTGTATGCTTCGTTTTCACGTTTACTGAATGGCCGATCGGATTTGAATATTTGGTAAGTAGAGGACATAGTACTATTATATATTCTGTGGTATAGGCAGATAGTAAATCAGGCAATCACTGATCTCGGTATTAGGGGATACAACTTGCCAGAATCTGTGGTTAATTCAATTTGATACCGGGATCCATAGAGACCCATTAAAAAATTATTCACTTTTACCGCAGGAAAAAAAATTGTTCCCTTGTGGAAAATGTCAAACAACGTAGGCGTAGCCGCAGGCCACTCACAGCTAGTAGTTAAATAAACTACAAAGTTTTATTTAGTCAAAAAACCGCACGTATTGTGTCTGGTGGAAAAGTGCTCATTATTATACTGCCAGCGTATCCACCATAGACTTAGAATTTTTTTATATCTATGCTATCCACGTTGAAACACCAGAGACAGCTGAAATAAGTAATGGAATTATAAATTATACTTTACTGCGGTATAACGTTTTTTTAAAGCCAGCCCACATCATCTAGCTGGGTCTCCGATCATCATTTAAGACCATCATTTGGGAGAATAAATCTCCCAGACACCACAATGATCATCAAATATTCGTTTAATGGTCATCAGATGTCATTACAACAAAAACAAATAGTGTGTGAAGTCTGTGTGGGGATGTATATGAGCTGTTGATGAATAGGATTGAAAAACGACACGACAATCTTACGGCCTAATTATGATATTCAGCATTAAACGCATCACCTTTAAAGATTCGGGCGAATAAAATAACACCGAACGGATATGGTCGCAAAGACGCAATCTCGTGCCGTTACAGTTTTATTACGACTCTCAAAGTTTACGAGGTGCGTATTAATCCTAGTACTGTGAGGAGCAAGACAACTTACACAAAAAGTGTGAACTTAAATAATATTGATAACAGGTCTCACAAGATGTCATAAACCTACTAAATGTGTACTTGACGTCATCACCATACGTATTTAGTCAACGACTCAATTTGTTACTAGCTCTGATTTAGTGTGTAAATGTACAAAATAGAGTTGTGGAGAAAATTCACTTTTTCTTAAAAAAGAAGCAAAGTCCTTCCTTGATGGACGAATATGCTTTTTCTGGCTAATAAAAACAAAGTATAGGAGATTGCTATAAAACTCCAAACCGTCGACACATCAGACATTTTGCTAATAAACACAAGCATTGACGCTAGAAACTGAACAGAACATGCTGATGGATTAACTATTGCGTACAAACGCTATATCAATTACTCATATATTTTATGCTAAACAGATCTCGAGTTAGATTAGTTTGTAGATAGATTTATGAAGTAGATTGAGAAGAAAAAAAATATAACAAAACATTTATACATTACAAGTAAATACGTACGTCACCCTTCTGATATGTCTTAATTTGCGGGAGGAAATTTAATCTACTTATAACAAAGTGCTGAATACTTTTCACGTATCCCGTATCCCAACGCCTGTGAGTGAGAAATCGTTACATTTATTATTTATTTTTAAGAGCCCTTTTTAGTTGTTAAGGAAAGTAAAATTTGTTTCTTAATGTTTGGTTTTATTGTAATTGGTTTTTTTGATAAATTAACCGCGAGGTGATTAAATATAGATATACCTAGATACTATTCAATTTTACAAATGTAGAACTAAATTACTCTTCTTGCCATCTGGAGAAGTTGAAACTAATTATCTTTGCATTTTGCGTTTAAACCGATCTTTTGTTTGTAAATGCAAAAAGAAAGGAAGTTAGCGACGGGCAAACATCAAATAAATCTGAGTAATTCTTCACATTCTAAAAAATACTTCGATAGTTCTAGAACAGAACTATCGAAGTATATAATTTTGAGTTAATTAATTTTAGGTATCGACCTAATAGCTGCACTGTATTAAATGTCTATTCTCTATAGTAAGTTTAACTTGCAAAAAGATCATTAATTAACGATTTAGAGAAGACGATAAGACAATAGAAGTAAATTACTTTTTTAAACAACTCATACTAATATTAAAACCTAATTTGACATACAACGACTTATTGTAAATTTCGGGGCTTTTAATATGTAGATTGTATGGTGGTGAGGTGAGCCGCGCAGATAAAGAATAGATCTGAAAATGGCGGCGGGTACTTATGGTACGGTTGGCAAAACAAGTTGGGATAACTTTAAAATTATTTATTTTACATTTTAATGTCATCAACATCAATAACAATATCATTGTTTGCTCACACTGATTTTTGTCATTATTTTTTTTTGCAGCGCGTACTTCACTGTGTGAGTATAGACAACGATAGATTGTGAGCGAGATAACATGCGAGCGGACGCCATTTTCAGATCTATTCTTTATCTGCGCGGGTAATCTTAGTCTTTAGTTCACCCTATGATTATTTTAAGCTTTCCAATTTATATTTGTTGTTTTACAGTGTGAATTATCAGAATAATAAGTTAAAAGATAATTCAGCCAAAATGTCTATAAATGTATTGATGTTACAAAAAGTAGTTTTAACTGGTTATGAGTTTTGATTTATAATTATAACGTAATCATATAGTAACATTTGACTGTATCACAGATTACTACTACATTTTTTTACCTGTGGGCTGTACTGAAGGAATTGACGAGGCATAAAATATACTAAATGAGATCAAGACGACGTCATCGGGGGAGACTATTTTCAAGATCGTATGGATTGGATTACAATTTAGTACATTGGCACTCGAGTTCAATACCATACGTGTCATTTCTAATAAACGGTTATGGATGCGGGCGTGACTCGTATTAGGGTCAACGTCAACGACACCGCTGTTTGTTACTACCTACTTACTTTGTTTATGTAACGCGATGACGTCGTCTGACGTCAACTTGGGTTTACCCATATGACTAATCACCTTATCGCTTACTCTGATAAAATCGAAAACTTAACACGCATTTATTTCTCGGTAAACGAATTACATTAATCATAAAATTATTGACTTCCTATCATACTTCCGTAGCTGGCAATGGTTGTCGCGCATAAGAAAGTAACTTATGGTTCTGTTTTTGTTTAGTTTAGTTAGCTTATCGTTCGTTCAAGTAGTTTCAATTCTACTCCTGCTTTTCTAGGCCCATTCAATTGGGAATTACGATGACTTTGTGCCGAAAGGGATCCACTGTTATACGAGAGCCTCCCCCAAGGATCTCCACAACAGCCTGACTGGAGGGACCTATAAAAATGAAAAGATTGTTACAAAAATATCACCTGCAGCATTTGCATCAGTTTTCATATAAGCACCATAAAATAAATGCAAAGTTCCTATCCCTTTTCCCTCGGATATGATGCGTATTGAAAAGTTTCGCTTGTCTGCGGTGCGCTGAGGCCATTGACTGCACTCAGATACTAGCATCAACTGCATAAGGAATTGTCTACACTGTTTGTGCAGAATTAATATATTTTTTGTAAAGTGAAAGAAGTATGACATTCTACGCCTCTCACACTATATAGTCATAATTTGCAGTGCATAGACATTTTACAGCCATTGGTTTTAAAATTGTACAAATATAGAATACTTACTTTTGGATGGGCCTTATTTACAATATAGACTATGATGGAATTCAATTTGTTACTTACTTACTTCGCTGGCTCAGCGACTTGAAGTGGATCTTGACCTCCGACAATAAAGAACGAACGAATTTCATGAACTAGGTATTCTATTTCCTTTTAAAGCCATTGTTATATATAATTTAAATGCTCACATAGGGAAATACTCAACAAAAAATGCGGTAATGATATACGTACGCCCGTGGTTTACAAATTACATCAACATCTTTTCATTCCCCAGTTCCCCACAGTAAAATGATTAACGTCATGAAGTGACTTTTGCCTTTAGTTTGATTTATATGGTGTTGGTTGAGTTTGAGGACACACCTTAGCTTAAAAATATATATCGGCGCGGTGCGCTGGCGCATTCAATGCCACGGTCGCGTGCGCAGACGGCAGTCGACCGCGACACCCCGAACAGACAACACGCTTCTAGCTGCTTCCGCCTAAAAGTGACAATGATAACACAGCCACCGGTTTTCTTGTGAAACTAGTTTGTGTGTAATTGTGATTCCTCGGCCTTCCACCGAACTATATTTAACTGTTTTCTAATCAGAATTTGGAACAGGGCTAAAGGTACGTAGCTTGTAGCATAATGGTGACCTAATTCGATGTAAATATAGAACCGAAACCACCGAAACCGCTTTTTTATCCGAGGTGGCCCATACAACATCTTTTATGTTAGTGGTTGGCTAAAATTAACATTTCAATTCAATTCAAACGGAAGTTAACGAAGCATAAAAAAACGGTTAAGCTAGGGTAACAACTCCGAGGGTTCAATGAATTTGGGAGTACATTGCCAGAAAATACTCATAAAAGATTTCGTACTGAGAATTGACATGTTAGCTAAATTTAAAATTTACAGTGCAGGTGTTTTTTACAGGTGCTGCTAAAAAACGCCTGTAGAGCGTCTGTTTTTTAACTGGTTTATTCATTAGACATCAAAATATTGCCATTATAACGCTATTAGTGTATTTCTTTCGACAGTCGCTGTGCGATCAAGATAGTGCAAAAACCTGTTCATATAATGTGACCTTCAAGGCTTCAATCGAATTTCAATTAAGACCTATTGTTTACGATAGAGTAAAAAACCAAAACTATTGTTGAGAATTTTATATATTGTTTAAAAAAGTTGGTAATCAATTAGTAACAAGGAAACAGTAGAATGTTGTTGATAATAACAAGTCTAAAATAATGCTTCCTTTGTTTCAGATGAATACTCATATTATACTATTGGGGATTCTCCTCTGTGTAGCAGCAGCAGTACATGCTCGGCACATGGACTCATTGGATAACTTAGAAGATTCCAGCACCAGTGGTAAAGCAAAACAAAATGATGGAGGGCGGCATAGAAGAAAAAGGTATCACATGAGCTATGGATATGACTACCAGCCGCCAGCGAATCCCTTCTACAACCCATACAGGGAACACGACAGGAATCAGGACCTGCTACCTGAGATATATAGGCTTTTAGATGAGATCTCAACTTACATTAGACGGCCGCCTCCACCACAACCTCCACAGCCAATCTATATACCATATGCCGTACCATACCCTATTTGCAACTGTGCTACAAACAATATCCCGCAAAGTCCCGCACAAAGTCAACCGAATATCACCAGCAGGTTTCCGGATGACCCTAATCGTATCTGGGGCACTGTTGACGAAGGAACAGTTGAAGATGACGGCGATGGATCACGACCCCTGTCTTTTACGCCTATAAGCCCAAAGCGACCAATGAAAAGACCACAGCTTCCGGTGGAGCACGGAACTCAGTATGAGGTTGGTATCTAAGATTTTTTATATCTATATTATATTAGTTTGACAGCATTTTCCTCAAATTAAATCGAAATTGTCATCGGCGTTGGCTATTTGTTGCCCACATACAGCAACTTCTGGTTTCGCGTGGAGATAACTCGATAAATATTCGGATTCCAAAAATAGCGTTTGACCATGGACATTCAAGTGCCTAGTTATCCTTCACTTGGTACACATTGGTTTTAAGTTCTTACCACGTAACTAAATACAGTTTTACTAGTAAAAATTGATTTGGAAGGACAGCGGCTCCTCTAATGCTTTTTGTACTTATGTTATGGTAGATGTAAATAATTAGAACCCATCTTACACAATTATATTATTATATTTTTACAAGAGCTACAAAATTGGAGCGAGAACACGCCAAGTGGATCCGTCAAAAGAGATAGAACTAGAGATGTGACACATCATGAAACTGTATAGGGATGTTCTAGTCGATCGATTTTACCGATTTATCCCGGTTAATAGACTATCTAAAAAATTACCTAATTGTTTTGCAGCGTGCGCCCGCAGCTCAGGCGTCGACGTTCTCCAAGCCCCACGTTCCAGACATGTGCGATGTGTTCTCCCTTTCTTGCTGCAACGGCGATGAAACCCAGAGAAAACGTTGCTTCATCGAAGCAGGCTGTGCTAACGTTTACAATCAAGGCGACGCTTGTGACCAAGGGAGACTGCTGAAGATCATCGAGGAGTACAGCAAAGCGTACGCCCCTACAGCCAACTGAGTAGAAAGGGTCAGAGGGACTGTTACCATCAGTATTTTGTCGGCTTTAGTCTTGCAGTTGTTCGTTTATGTTTGTTTTTATAGTCTCTTCCTGTTATAATACATACTCGTATTATCTTTCGAGATTTTGTTACACTTGACAAAACTTGTCCGGAGTTCGTTTTTAATCACTATGTTCATATTATTGCTAAATAGGACAAGGTTTTAGATTAATGCAGATTGCAGGTCACTTGTAGAATTCCATTGACGCGTGCAATAGATTCTATAAAATTACTGCAATCCCAGAGAACGCTGTTCAATTTATGCATTCTTTAGGAAACCTGAGTGTTTAATAGAATATCTATTTTTATACAAACTAAAAATCTAAATTTGTGCTTAGAATATTGTTTCTGATGCACTGACTGCGTTTTTATTTTGTTAGCATCAGACTATTTACACAAATTACAATATCATTTAATTCTGATACGTTTTTGTGCATTTGTGCTAACATTTTGTGCCATGTCGCAATATAAATTAATTATGGTATTTATTATCTTTTCCAATACGTAAACTAGTTTATTTTATATTTTCCCACCCATTGTTACTATCAATGACTTATCTTTTGTCGTCTGACAGTAGTGTGTAGAGAATAAGAATAAAAAAGCATTTACATAAGTTACATAATGTCTATGTATGTTAGTGTTTAACTCGAAACTCGAATGACGTTTTACAATGTTTGTTCCTAGTCTGTAGAGTAATAATGTTCTAAGTTAAGAAAACTTATTACCAATAAATTAACATCACATTTAAAAAAAAAAATCTTGTTTTAGTATCTACGTATATATTAGCCGTGTGGTGACGGCAGAGTAGAATACATTTGTCACCAACCCCTCTAAGTGGAATAGCTTTGGTGCTATTCGCACAGGTGCTATTCAGACGGGTGCTCTAAGTGGCATACATCTCCCGTGGGTGTCATAAGAGGCGACTTAGGGACTACACATTGAACAGGGAACGGACAGCAGCGCTCTGATACAGTAACCTTTTAATCTGCGATCTCCAACCCGCCTGCCAAGCGTGGAGATTATGACAAAACCCTCCACTTAATCGGAGGAGGCTCATAGTCCAGCAGTGGACTGTAACGGGCCGTTGATGTTGATGTTGGTCTACATATATTATAATCATCCATATCGCGCAAATGTTGTCATAATAATAAAACCATTTATTAATTATTTTTCCAAATAAATTAGTTATCTATCATGTCACTTATTAATAAAACCAATAAAATGTTGGTGTCAAGCTATCTTGGTACATTTAAAGACCTTCCTTGTACATGATAAGAACATTAAAAATTAATACCGACAATAAAAAAAAAACAGCCTAAATCAAGCCCTTTCATATCAATTTTACCACCCGTCTTCAAAGTCAAAGTCAAAGTCAAAATAATTTATTTCCATAGGATGTTATTACATCACTTAGATCCGTCATTACATTTTTTTGGGTGAGTTCACTAACACAATGGCGGAATCTGTGGAGAAGAGCTCACCGAAGAAACTCCACAGTCGTCGCATCTTTTGCGTTTCCTTTTTTAAATAAAATATTGTCAATTACAAAATTAATGCTTATTACATATCGAAAAAGCCTGCTACTCAAACAATCTATTCCCATGGACACCTGTCTTCTAAGTAATCAGATATCCTATAGTAACCTTTTTTATACAATTTCTGTTTTATAATTATTTTAAACTTGTCTAAAGGCAGGTTTTTAATATCAGTAGGGACCTTATTGTAATAGCGTATACAATTGCCTTTAAAAGAATTACTAATTTTATGTAGTCGGCTGACATAAGCAACCAACTTGTCTTTATTTCTAGTATTAAAATTGTGTATATCACTGTGCTTCTGAAAATTACTTATATTTCGTTTTATATACACAAGATTGTCATAGATATATTGAGACACAAATGTCAGAATATTGATTTCTTTAAATTTTTCCCTCAGTGACACTCTAGGCCCTAATCTATAAATTGCACGAACAGCCCGTTTCTGCAAAATAAATATACTATTAGCATTCGCAGCGTGACCCCACAATAAAATACCATAGGTCATTAGACTATGAAAGTAACTGAAGTAGACTAGTCTAGCGGTGTCTACGTCGGTAAGGGCTCTAACTTTTTTAACTGCGAACGCTGCTGAACTCAGTCAGTTCGACAATTTATTTATATGAGAATCCCATTGTAGTTTGGCATCTAAAGTAATGCCCAAAAAGACAGTCGAATCTACAAGGTCCAATTTCTGTCCTTTTATAAATATATCTGTAGTTACCGGTTTCACATTGGGTAATACGAATTTAATACATTTAGTTTTCTTTTCATTAAGTAATAGATTATTAACAGTAAACCAATTCACTATACTAGAGATAGCATTGTTTACGTCGTCATAGTTTGATTGTTGTCTTTTAACTTTAAATATCAAAGAAGTATCATCGGCAAACAATACTAACCCATGTTTTGCTTTAACAAGATAAAGTAAATCATTAATATATACTAAAAACAAGAAAGGTCCAAGAATTGAACGCCCATACTTATTGAAGATCCGGGTGATCTTTTCCCATTAACATCGACCATCTGAACCCTATCTGTTAGATATGACTCCAGAAGGCCAAGAGCCTGATCTTTTACACCATAATGGCGTAGCTTCCTGACAAGAATGTCATGATGGACGCAATTAAAAGCCTTGGATAGATCGCAGAATACACCTATTGCATCCATTGCGTCTTCCCAGGCACCAAAAACATTGTCAATTAGCTCAACACCAGCGTTAGCTGTTGAACGACCCCTTGTGAAACCAAACTGAGCAACATGAATTAAATTATTGACATAAAAATGACTCTGCAATTGATTAAGTATGAGTTTTTCAAATATTTTGCTAAGAGTTGGTAGTATCGATATAGGTCTAAAATTTGTGGGGTCTGATGTACTACCGGCTTTGAATAAAGGTATCACTTTACTTAGTTTCATCAAGTCAGGAAACACACCATTATCTATACATTGATTAAATATGCAACAAAGGTGAGGTGCGATACAATCTATAATGGAACTTATAATTTTTACAGATAGACCATGGACGTCAGCCGTCTTTTTCATTTCCAGGGATTTAAACGCTTTTACAATGTCCTCATTATTTACGTGCCTAAATTTAAAATCTGTTTTACATTCTTCAAAGTTCTGCTTAAGTGTAGGTTCAGCAGCAGCGGGAGATGAATTTAAAGACTTGGTTGTTGAAACTGGAATGTCCGTAAAGAAATTTTCAAAAGCTTTTGCTACTTCTAGGTCTGTACTTAACAATTGATTATCTATTTTAAGCTTGAAGTTATTATGTGTAGCTTTGGCCTTTCCAGTCTCGCTATTTATAATTTTCCATGTCGTTTTCATTACATTGCTACTAGATTCAATTTTGTTTTTAATGAAATTGGATTTAGCTACGGCACAAACGCGTTTAAACATTTTTGAATAACTACGAACATAATCTAGAAAGGCCGTACTTTTGTTCTTTTCTTTAATTTGTTGTAAGTAAAATGTAAACTATAATCACTTCCCAAACTTACTAAGACCTCGCACAGACTACAAGTATACCTACGCCGCCGGTCGTCGCAACCCAGACAATATGGACTGTGGTGTGTCTTCTATTATTAAGGTAGAATCATTAATATTTCAATTTTATTTTCATACAGTAAAAAATTGTAAGGTGATTTCTAAAATTAGTTTGAAAATTAATTCAAATGAGAGTCAATTTTTTAATTGTAGTGCTAATCTATATTAAGTGCGTAATGTTAGTTGTGTCGATGAATGTATGGGAAACCCGGATCGAGTGTCGAAGATCGGGGAGGTTTTGGGGCGATTCTCACAGATTAACAAATAGACACAACTAACTATAGTCAGTTAATAGCTGTGAGAATCGGGGTATTGTAACCCTGCTCTGAATCATCATTGACCCGAAAAGATAACAATTAAGGCAATCATGCAGGTAATGTGCAAAGTGATTTGTGAGTTTAACGACGCGCGTCATACAGACTTAAATTTTATTTTTTAAATTTTTGTGACTTAAGTGTTTTTTATAACGTCAGTACACATTACGAAAAGGTATTTTACCCACAAACCAAATTATGATTTAGGATTAATATACTCACCGGCACATCAGATCTAACCACCCACCCTTGTATTTCGGGTTAATTTTAAACCACGCTTATTGTTATACATTACAATTGATTTATTGATTATGTTACGATAAATTAAACACACTTAAAAAAAACATTAAATTAACAACTTTTTAACTAACATCAGGTGTAACTAATAGAATTATAAAGAATAATATGAAGGGTGGGCGGTTAGTTATGCCGGTGAGATATTATTTTCATAGCCTAGTGAGCCTACCAAAAGGCTAACATTGACTTGTATCAAAGAATAACGATTTATAGATTATATTCTGTATTACCATGAATAAAACACTATTATTTTGTTCCGTTATTATTACTATACGTGCACACCGTAAGTCTACGAGTTAGAGGTTATGAATGAATGAATGAAAAACATTTATTTCAGAACAGTTGTTCTATACAGCCAGCAATGTCAAGCAATAAATATGAAAAATCAACTTACAAAAATAATTTCAAAAATTAAAACTAAACAAAAAATTACAATTAAATAGAAAGAAATGTCAAAATATACATTACATTATCATTTCACTTTACTAACATCGTCCAATGGTGGGCGATGGGACACTTACACTTACCCCCCACGACACTCAGGATGGTATTAGGGCTGCCACACACTCTAACCATAGTGGAAACTACTTTTTTGCGGGTAATTGCGTGAAAGACATCGGTAGGCGCCTCGGCGAACATGCCGGAGGCACTACAGCGCCACGGCAGCCCCAATAGCATCCTGAACGCATTATTGTATTGGACCCGTAGAGCGCTGTAGGCCTTCTGCGTATATCTCACCCAGAGGCTGCTCTTGTAGAAGGTTTGACAGAAAGCCTTAAAGAGAGTAATCTTGACCTGTTCTGAACAACGAGCAAACCTTCGGGCCAGCATATTGCTTCTGACCGCCAACGCTCTACGTTTTCACTCTATATCGTGGTCATCCGTCAAGATGTGTCCCAGGTACTTAAACTATTTGACTCTTGTCAAGGCGGTCCCGTACAGTTTCATCGGGGGCACATCCTGCGGAGAGCTGCTGCCCGCTGCGAAGACCAGGAGCTCATTCTTCTTGGTGTTGTATTTCAACTCATAGGCCTCACAGAGTTTCTGCATAGGCCTCACAGAGTTTCTGCATAGGCCTCACAGATGCGCGACAACCTTCTCAGCGCGCTGGTCGATGGGCTCAGCAGCACCATATCATTCGCGTAGCTGATGTTATTGACATTAACGCCATCTATTGAACATCCCGCATGCATGCTGCTGAGCTCGCGTATCAGTTGGTCCACGTACAGGTCTGCACGCCCCGTAGACCAACCTAACGATAACCCTACAGGGTTTTCCCGTACATCAAAACGGTTGGTGTACGGTGTACTGGCTCGTACTTACAACGGAATCTATTTTACCTATTATGTCAGTTTTTTGTTGGCTAACTTTGATAGACCGATTATAAAACTGAACTGTTCTTATTCCTTCGTTTTTGTACCTACCTTTACTAATAGATGAAAAATAACAATAATATACAATATAGGTAAGTATTACCTAAATAAAAAATGTTTAAGGCCAGTTAAAAAAACTTCAATAAATCAATCCTCTCTGGATTAGCTACATACTGAACTCTTAATATCATCAACATAGATGGCCTCACCAAGGGGCTCGAGCCTACCCTGTATCAAGGCGATCAGGCCTTAGATGACCACGCCCAATGCGGGTTGGTCGATAACTCTTAATATACTTTTATTAAATTCACTCCGCATACATTGAATTATTGTATCAAAACATAAAGGACCTTGTAGATGTTCTTCGTTATCGTTTGCGTTACTCATAATATCATAATTGTACTATTTGATGAGTCAATTTACGACTTCTACTCCTATTTATGTTAATTAGTACAATCAATGTGCAGCAGATAGCATAGGTGTGTGAATAATAGCACAATTATTGTGAGATAAGTTGTTTATAAGCGTCAGGTCCTTGGCCTCTCCTCAGCATTTGCGAGTAATTTCAGTCACAGAATAAATAAAAGTAGCTTCAGTGCAGATTATGGCAAACAAGTTTGGAACGAACTGAGTGGTATTGTCATTATTCCAGCCAAAATATATCCACTGCGGGATAAAGGATCTCCAGAATGACCGCGGATGTAGCATTTTGATTCATCTTAACTTGCTACGCGGCGTAGCAACACTTAGCAGTTGCTACGACCTCTACGCACGTTACGCACTTTAAAAACTCGATGTTAACCGATGTGAACCGACTTATACGTTTTCTTTCTTCCTGTCTCAGAATCGGTAGTACAAACTGTTCTATTTTTGCAAAAAATTAATCACGGCACAGATCAATAATATAAGTTTCAATATTTCGTGCAAATCGTTCTTTTGTAAAATAAACCCTATGGTTTAAATTTTGCAGCAATACTTGGGATTCAAGATGTACGTTTGCTTATCTTTACATGGGGTATCTTCCAACCAACCTATAAATTATCACGGTTGTATTTACACACTATTTACATATCCCAAATACAGTTTTTTTTAATATTGTTATTTTCGCGTATAGAGAACCTTATTGCACAAGACAGTCTTCCTGCATTTATTCATAGAGAACCGCAAAATCTAAAATCAAAATCCGAATAGCAAAATCGTTCACCAGACTTAATGATAAATTAACGACCATTTTCACTCCTTTTAATTTTGGCGATTTTCACTCCTCCATAAAAACTGCTGCGGCGGAGACTCAGCTTTATGACATCACGAGAGCGTGTTCTTTCCAAATATCATGAAGTAAAGCACTAGAAAATTCGATGATATTCGTCTTAGACAGGCGGATAGTCTATAAGATCGTTAGTCCGTCTTGTGTCAATGGTGCGTCTAAATATTGGAATATTTATTTATTTTATTTTAACTATCTATTGTGCACAATATATAACAAAAATATAATTATATTTGAAAAAAAAAAAACGACACAGCAGGCCTGCGCTATACAAGGTTACCTCGGAGACAGTGCGCATATTTTTTCCATGCTATCAGTATCGTTAATAGAACACATTTCACGAAAAAGAATCATAGTAGATTTTTTTTATCTCCCGCAAAAACCAAATTTCATGGTCACCCTACGCACGAGCTGTGGCACGGGAGTGCAAGGGGGTGAGGGCGCGACGTGCGGGCGTACGCTCCTATCTCGCAGGTCGTAACTACGTAGAGTGACCATGATACTGGTTTTGATGTGGATATTTTCATACGATGTTTTTTTTTATATTTTTGTTCGAAACATGTTAAAATGAAAAATCATGTGTCTTTTAATTTTTTTAAACCTTTCTGTACGTAAAATTTTCGCACTGTTTCCGAAGTAGCCCTGTATAGTTCGCGCGCGATCTGAATGCATGTGACTACTACGGCCACCATGCATTCAGATAGCGCGCAGATAGTACGTGAAATTGGATATTTAAAGTAAAATTCCAATAAAATATTGTATAGTTTAATCATGATTCTCTGATCGTCTGATCGTCTTGTATATTTCTGATTGAGATGAATAATGGGTGGCCATCTTAATAGGAATAATTGAACAAGACAAGATGAAGGAACAATCAATTGTGGACTGGTAACGATGATGTCACTAAATAATTGGCTACGTTACGTAACCGCCAAAAACAAGCAACTAAGTACTTATCTAATTATTCTTCTTGTTGCGTGGGTTGTAAGATCAACGACCGACTCCTTACTCACTCACTCATTTTTACTTAATTCCTTTTGTTCATATAACTGAAGTTGCGGGAGAAGGATAAAATTTCTTTCATCACAACCAGTTGTGAAACTTAGTTGCGATCGCGTCCGGAGGGGACTGCAACTGCAAGTGCCATTTAATAATCATACTCTCTTTGCCGATTTCAACTTACGATTTACGATAGATGGTTAAGTTAGGTTAGATGATGACGATATTTTTTTTTCCATGTGAATAAAATGGTAGGTAGGTATATGCTAATGGTATTTTTTACCATCTGAAATCACTACTCTACGTTCCAAAACCCGCATAACTGACGTAAGCGAGAAAGCCGCGAAGCTTAAATGGGAGTGGACGAGTCATGTGTGTAGAATGCACTCCGAGAGATGGGCCAGAGCCACTACTGAATGGGTTCCCCTAGACAGCCGTTGGGGAAGAGGGAGGCCTAAGAAGCGATGGCGCGACGAACTAGATGCATTCGAACGGCAATGGATGAAAGTGGCCCAAGATCGAGATCATTGGAAGGAAAAAGGGAAAACCTTTGCCCAGTAGTGGGACAGCTAAAAAGGGTTATTAAAAAAAAACAATTCACAAATATTCGATAACTTTATGACTGAATGCAAATATCAAAATATACTAGATGTACGAAAAAGAAAACATTATAAAATTAACGTGTTAGCAAAAAAACATAACCCTCCTAAAGCACTCGGGTAATAACGCAACCTCAACAAAGCTGTTCAGTTCCATACCATGGGCTGACCCACCCGAGGGGTTTTGCGTTATCTTGCTAACGTTGTATAATTTGCAAAAGGTATTGGTTTAAAAAGCTTGTCCTTAATATGACGTTGTCGAGTGACGAGTACTTTAAGTGATGATGTCAGAATTAATTTATCAACTTCGTTATGTGTCGGCCTAAGAATATATTCATACATATTTATTCTAATTTAATGTAATTTGAAGTTAACTTTTGTGACAGTACGAGTAGGTAATAAATTTGTATGTATATGTCACCGTAAGATTGTGAACGCCGTTAGTTTATTAATCTAACTCGCGATATTATAAACTTACAGAAAATTGTAAACTGATACCAACCGTTTAAAATTTAACGTATTAGTTTTCGTTAGTTTATAATTTACCGATGTCAAATCGTCAAATTGTAAACAAAGCTGCAGAGTTCATAAACTGTCGGGTTTTATCACCCGTAAAATTGTGAACCGTGTTCCTGATTGGTCGGTTTTGGCAGTAGCTCGTTCTGTAGCCATAGTTTTATTTTTTTAATCATAGCCGCAGCCAAAATTGACCAATAAGGGCCAGTTTGAAATTTGACGTTTTGACATTGATAGATTATAAGCAAAATAATACGTTAAATTGTAAATGGTTGGTTTCAGTTCACAATTTTCCGTAAGTTTATAATATCGCGAGTCAGATTATAAACTAACGGCGTTCACAATCTTACGGTGACATATACATAAAACATGCCCCCACTATGATTCCCTGGTTTGGAGTGAATTTATAGAATTATAAATCTGTGGAGTGGAGTGTAAAAAGAAATACTTTTCTAACAGAAAAGTAACTATATAGATCTGATCTATTACACAAACAAATAATGAATATAACCTGAATTGATAAAATAAATTCAAAATTACAAATACAAATACAAATAACTTTATTGATCCCATAATTTCTTATAAACAAGTCATTGGGAGCCTTCTTTTAAGCACTTTAATATGGTGCCTGTGACAGAAGAACTCCGCTCTTCACTTCCGTGAAACTATAGGTACACATTAGATTAAAGAATAAAAGGAAATAAAAAATATTAATATATTATAATGTATATATATTAAGGAAGGGATTTGGATGGATACATACAAGGAGGAGTGCGATATACATATATATGTGTTTGTATTATAAGGTATTGCATCACAACTTTATTTAATAACCTTATTTAATTACATAATTTTATTACCTACACTTAAGGTATATTAATTAATGGTAAGAAGTAACGATGATCTCAATGTATATGTGTTTAATATCAAATTAATTTGTTGCATTTTATTCGGACAGGTGTAGCAGGTGAATTAACTGATGTTGTAATAAAAGAATGAGTCACAATCTTACTAAAATGTTATCATTTCCATTTATCGGGTAAACAAACAGTATCATTAAATGGAAAATCACCTGTAATATTACGGAAAGTGACAAACATTCAGAAAATTTGCGAGAAAGCGGAAGTAAACCTGCGCATGCGCATTGTCAGCTTTTCGCATATTATTAGTACTTTCTGTACCTGGGCGACCCAACTGTGCTTGGCGTCTTGATAGTACCTAATATTTTTTGTGTAATTAATGTATAAAATGGTTTCAGCAATGAATTCTATGGTTTATTTAAATAAATAAGAATTGTTCACTATACGCGCGAACTTTCCCCCCGCTTTTTATTCCAAATTATTTGTCCTTTATGTGAAGATTAAAAAGTGCAATGACGCTAAAATTTTATACAGTATGTCATATAGTGTGGTAAAGTATTTTTTGTAAATATCCTTTTATGAATTTCCTCCAAGTTTTATGACTACATTTATGACATAATAACAGACAGACATTTTTTTATTTTATTTTCCTAGAGCGGATAGTATTATTTTTTACTTTTTTTTTGCTTCACAATATCTTTCGGGGTTATGAATCGTTCATAGATAGATAGATAACAAGTTTATTGCATCACAAATACACACATGTAAGTACACCAGCATGCAGCATGTATTAACTCCAGCTTTTGTTTCGCCAACGCCAAAGGAAAAATTATAAATACGTATGGATTTAACTACAGATACACGTGTTAGCTAAATAACCTCTCATGTCATGTCGTGCCCATGAAACTGAACAACTTTTGATCCAGAAGTTTCACAAAATCTATTTTTTTACTTTTCATAGAAACTAATCAGCAGATAGAGTCAATTTTTTCGAACATTAGAAAGTTGTCGAACAAAAGTGGTACAGTTTCATGGCCTGACCTTTAGAGATGTTTTGCGCTATTTAGCCAACACGTCGTTGAGTTAAAATATTTGTGAAAAAGTCACAAAAATAAAATATATTAACACCTTGAAATAAAGAAATTAATGTGCTAGTGTGTCAACGAAAATATTTATGCCATGCCACCGCCGCCGCCGCCGCAAGCCACAAGCAAACAATTAACGTAAGGTTATTGTCACCAATTAAATTAAAAAGAAACAATTTTCTTGAAACGTAAGGTCAGTAAGACTCCCGTGACATCTATCCTGTCAATACTTTGATTGAAGGTAGAAATTGCCAAGTTCTCATCTGCATTCCTAATTTTATGGACACTATAGTGATTATTTCTGTCTGAGCTACGCCGCTTATTCAAACCGCAAGAGATATGAAATTATTCATTACAAACTATTCTAATGATAGTTATAATGATAACAATCCATACCTCTATTTTCTAATACGTCTATGTAGATTCAAGTAAAAATTATTAATTATAGATTAATCAGAGAATTTAATCACATCGCACTATCACACTTCACACTAATATTATAATTGTGAAAATATGATTGGATGTTTAGATGTTTCGATGTTTGTTCCGCCTTCACGCTTAAAGTACTCAACAGATTTAGATGAAATTTGGAATGGGGATACTCGTAGTTTGTAATTGGATTAACTTATAGGATACTTTTTACGGGAAAATGTCTAATTCTCAGGAGAAAATCTTAAACTACGTGAGCGCAGCCGCGAGCGGGCCGCTAGTCTACTATATAAAACTGAATGTTTGTCCTTTTATAACTAGAGAACGGCTGAACTAATTTCGATGGGGTTTGTACCAATCGATAGAAGAGATTATTGACCAGCTTATAGGCTACTATATTTGTGAAATAAAGAAAAAATAACATTTCATTTAAAATCTTTTTTGCGAGTAGTTTGACCTTTACACTAAAAAGTATGGCGATTGACATAAATGTTTCAGTCCCGGGCGTAGCTGGATAGAAAAGCTAGTATTCTTATAAAAGATTCAGTTCCATTTGCTTTGGATGAGAACTTGCCTTTGCTCTACCATGCGCTTTCATTGTTGAATACTTCAGGTTTTTTCTGTTTAACGAACAATTATTGGATGATTAGTTATTAATAATTAACTTGTAGTTTTTACAAGAAGTTTCAATGTCGTGTAACATGCAATAAAAACATTAGGTACCTTCATATCGTGTAACCAAACTCAGACATAAAATAATAAAAAAATAAACTAGAGGGTAGTCCTACTAAGTTTGAGAGGTTTACTGTCATAATTATTTTCTTAGATTTGTTCATTTGTACTTATCCTATCTATATGCAGTGAGTTGTATAGTTCAATACCTATATGTAAATAATTTATTCTTATTTATACATTGTATCTAAATGCGTTCATTGCTCATGCTTGACTAATTACGTTTTACAGCTTTAAACCTCCTATTACACTAGGATTAAACTGTCAAGCTTCAGCAAATGCATTAGCTCATCTGGAGTTTATATTACTCACTATGTAAAAAAACAAAAGTAGGAAGTCTACTCTTTTTCGAGGTCCTAAAATTCCACATTATGCTGCCAATTTATAGACGAGTAGCCTCATCGGCAGGTTTTTTTTTTAAAATTTGAAATTGCCTTAATTCAGTTCAAAGCCACAGCTATATAGCACAAAAAGTTATTTCACTGGTACCCGAACGTAACCGTGATCATGGTGAACTTCCGGTTGCCGTACACTCACAGAGAGCATGGGAAGATTCGCTCTCCAAAGTTATGTGGCAGAATCTATTGTCCAATTGCTCAGGTGATGTAGATCGTGCGAGGTTTTTGGCTGTTTCGGAGAGAGAATCTGGACTGTGGCTGCGAGCGTTCTCTTCACCCAATTTGGGTACTTCATTGGATAACTCGACGCTTACTTTGCATCTTGGAATAAAAATTAACAAACCCCACAGGTGCGCGTGTGGAGAGGTGGTGATTGAGTTGGATCATCACGGCCTTTCTTGTCAGAGGAGTGCTGGCCGGTTGTCACGGCATGCTAGCCTCAACCAACGATATCATTAGTCGGGCTCTCGTTTCCGCCAATGCTCCTGTGATTTTAGAACCAATGATGCGTGCAGACGGAAAGAGACCCGACAGTGTGTCGTTGATCCCGTGGAAAGTGGGCAGGTGTCTGGTTTGGGACGCCACGTGCGTCGACAACTTGGCGCCTTCCCATGTACAGTCTACCACCGTACGGGCAGGAGCTGCAGTGGTTTCGGCGAAGGGTACCAATATCAGGATTTCCTTAGAAATTACTTTTTCGTGCCCTTTGCAGTTGAGACACTGGGTCCGTGGGGCCCTGAGGCTAAAATGTTTCGGACTTTTCAGTATGTGTTTGTGTTATGCTAATAAAGACCTACAAGTATGAAAAAAAAACCGTGATCTAAATCTGGAGGCCCTGAAACTCGCAACCAAAATTAATAAACAGCCTGAGTGAAGCCACTGTAAAATTGAGAGCAACGAGCACAAGGCAGCGTTAACTGGAGTAAAGAAAATAAACCAAACCTCATATATCACAGTTAAGGCGAGGCCCTATCCTAAATTAGCAACTCAACACGCTTTAGTTGAAAGTTCAACCGACGCACTACTGAAATAACGTTCATATTAGCGTCCGATACTTCACGGAGGCTACGTCCGACACTGCGCAGGAATCGTGCGAAAAACTCGTTTCTCTTGAACTCTTTTCTCTTTTTTATGAAAAATATAGAACGAATTAAAAAAGTAGCTGGTTTCGCCGTTTAGGTATTAATATAGCCACCCAAAAAATACAAAAAATATGTTGTTGTCGCTGAAAATATTGTGAAAACAGATTTGCAAATTTTGAATGTGGGGTGATTTTTGGTGATTTTAATTATTTATTTTTGCTTTATTCCTTGATTATATGTAAAATCTACTTGGTTACGTCGCTAAATGATAAACTCTTCTGTTGGTTGTGATTTTCTTGATTTTATACATATTCCGAGACGATACGCGAGTTAAAAAAGGGGCCCAAGAACGATTTTTCAAATAGGGCCTCGCCTTAAGAAGATCCAGCAGATAGTTCACGGAAGTCCACAGCATTATAAAGACCATTTGGGTGATGATGCTTGGTAGTTTATCACGATCGATTTTAAAGAAGCTATTTTGTAAATATCTATATTTATTTATCTATTATATTTTATTTTTTATCAATTTTTATTTTTTACGTACTCTTAGTTATTGCTTGACGCATAGCTTGACAAATAGTTTATGGCTAAGTGAAGTGCTGTCGTAAAAATGTTCTACCTGTGAAATATATTTCACGGTATTTTGTTGTTCAAAAGAACGTGACTAAAATGAGGTCATCTTAGAGTGAATACTCTTGTTTACAGTGAAGAATATACCTGAAGGACTACCTACTTCTAGGTACCTCGTTTATGCTAGACAACTGTTTCGTGAGCCACCCTGCCGCCCGCCCCCCGCGCGCGTTCTACGTACTTGGTGCTGTCGCCATATTATTCATTCCGTCGTCCACCGTCTTACACTTAACACACGATTTTTTATTATGATTTATTTATAGTACTGCAAATTAAAGCTATTGTTAATCACCCACGACGAGTTTAAATTGGAGGAATCCCAGACATACCTGTAAGGCATGGACTACAAATAACCTAAGGTCAGGTTTGCTATCTGTTAGCTTATGGTTTGGTATGGTATGTAAATATGCTTATACAGAAGGCTTTATGAAATTCCATCCAAATTACTTTACCTTTCATAATAGGTAATGTCTAGAGATTTTAAGAAAAAAATGCGTTATCTGAAAATATATTTTTTGCAAAAGAAATTTATTCAGTAAATGTGTTTTTTACGTGTCGCTATAACCATCAAGACGAGGATTGTGCACAAAACTGAGCTTATCAATATTGCATCTTTGAACTTAAATGCGTTTTTACAATGTAAATGGGTAAATACTTTTTTGTTATTTTATTAAACGGCGCGGTATAGCAGACTTATATTTTATTTAAGGTATTAAATATATATTTCACTAAAAGATTGTTATTCCGATTTATAAGTTGTTTGTTAAAACTGTGTAGTTGAAATAAATACAGAAACCTGATTCAATGATTTACGCTAATAGAGGTTACTGAAACATATCGCGCCAAAATTATCAAAATTAGAAGCTAAAAAATATCACATAACTACAAAAACCTAGGCCATTTTGAATAGATGGCCTTTGATTAAACCAGTAAATGCAACTAGCAGACGGACCATTCCACAAAGGAACCGACAAATAGGTTCTTTAAGATAAGTGTGCTTTATCAAAGGCCAATGATAATTGTTCATTTTCCGAAAAATAAAATACTTCTATTATAGTTTCCTTTCTTAGAATTAAATACAATTCAATATAATAAAAGTATATTTGAAAGAGTCAAAGACATCGAATTAATTTAAAGCTTCAAGCTTTCAAGTTTTTTTTTATTTCAGTTGTGTCACGTCATCGCGTCATCGCTTTGACATTTATGTTAATTTAATAATTAAACCATAATTAAACCAAGTAAGAAGATTGACAAGTGAATGTCTTTCGCATTTTGGCATTCGCTAAAAACAGAAAAAGCATTGTTACAAATACATTTGCTTTTTTAAACGACTTTAAGCATTGAAGATTGATGAGACAAAAAATCAGACTAGCCATTATGTAGTAGGTATACTAAACTTGATGTAAGATAAACGGTATCAAGGCTGAGAAACGAACATTGAGCAGATGCTTCTAATCTAAATGATGGTGCGTAAATTGCGCAATCGTCTGCTCATGATGTCTTAATAACTCAATGTTATAATTTTGCTCATGAAGTTTATTATGTTTTAGAAGAACTGCATGTTTAGATTTAATAATTTTGATATTCTCAAGATGTAACGCTAACTATGTTGGGATGGATAAAGTTTACTTAAAAATGCATCTGCAGGAATATTTTGCGAAAATGCTCAAGACTTTTACCGCCTCACGGGATAAGTCCGCCTTTGCACTGTAAACTTTTCTTGTGACTTCTTATTGTAATGTTACTTTTATTGTGCAATAAAGTGTTTACATACTTACATACTTTTGTTAACCTGATGCTAGTCTTTTGCTTAAAAGACTGATATTTGGCTTATCGTAATCTAAGCGTGTCGTCGTTCGGTAAATGTCACTTTGATAACTATCAACATTTTTTACGATTTCACTATGATGACTTGTTCAAATGACGCCGTCGTGATAGATCAGTCATATTGTGAATGAATACGATCTTATTTTAAAGTCCTTTTGTAATGTAATGATTGATTGTGATGATTCAGTACAAAGCGTTACGAACGTACCACGGACCAAGTTGGTCCGTGGAACGTACCCACTCAATCGCGACACATACTCTGTTACTATTCATACTATAGCATCGGTACTGAGTATTGCAAATTTTTAAAAACCGTGACATGTATAATAATGCACTAATGTAAAACTTTTCCTGCTATCCAGCCTTCCATGCCAAGGTATTGCGTGGCGTTAATAAACATGCTTATCTAAATAAAAGTATTGATTTAAAACAGACTTGTTTTTTTAATATATTACTCCATAAAGAAGAAAAGTGCCTTTTTTGCACGTACCTTTTCACTATGCTGGAGCTTCTGTGAATACGTGCCACCTTTATTGAAGCTCTTCTAGGCGCTCTTTGCTGTAAGAGGGAATAAGCCCCTCCGGAAAATAGTGTGTAATTCATGTAAAGTGCACTTTGCCGCTGTAATAAAGCTAGTTTATGGAAATAACAAGGAGCAAGTTTAAGTAAACCTAGATTAGAACCCAGAGTCTCTAGAATTTTGATCTATGAACATATCAGTAGCATTTTCCAAGTTAATAATAATCAATCGACTTTGAGAATCGATACTATGAGAGTCACAGATGAGAATAATGCTGATCGTAGTACAAACTAATAGCTTATACTACTAGAATTTCGATTAAATGAACGAAACAGTTCATAAAATATTATGCACAAAACATGTAAATTAGACAATTCACATTCATATTACAGCTGGAAACATCAAAGTTAACCATTTATTGCAAAACATACTACACAACCGTAATACATGTAATGTATGAAATATGCACATAAGAAACGAATGTGAATGTAGAAGTAGATCTAACAAAAAATCTGTTTAGAAATATTGAACTTCCGTGTTCATAGCAACAGTCACTTCTCGGTGTTGAAGGTTGATACAATAATTTCAGGTTCTACATTGGTATTCAGTTTTGTTGCTGTATTATTCTATTATAGCCTAGATTAAGTAGTATTATCTGAACAAATTCTTTCATAGATATTACATTTTCTCTTAACGGACCCAATGGCTATTTTTATAAAAGTGGTAATATAGCGAAAAGGCTTTAGTACCATAGACCACATCCACACGCTCCATCAGATTATACAGAAGTCCGAGGAGTATAATCTGCCCTTATGCTTAGCGTTTAAGGACTATGAGAAGGCTTTTGATTCCGTCAAAACCTGGGCAGTGCTGCAGTCGCTTCAGAGGTGCCATATCGAGTATCGGTATATCGAAGTGCTGAGATGCTTGTATGAAAACGCCACCATGTCAATACGGTTATGGGACGCAAGTACGAAGCCAATCCAACTGCGGAAAGGAGTAAGATAGGGAGACGTAATTTCTCCGAAACTGTTTACTAATGCATTGGAGGACGTGTTCAAGCTTGTGTCCTGGGAAGGTTTTGGCATCAATATCAATGGCGAGTACATCACTCGTCTTCAATTTGCCGACGATATAGTGATTATGGTAAGGTCCCTGGAGGATCTTGGCACAATGCTCAGAGATCTCAGTAGCGCTTCCGAACAGGTGGGTCTTAGGCGTAGGAAGGCGTAGTGTTGGACGGCCTCCCACAAGGTGGACAGATGACTTGGTGAAAGTTGCTAGGCGCCGGTGGATGCAAGTAGCGCAGGACCGTTCACGGTGGAAACCTATGTTCAGTAGTGGACGTCTTCCGGCTGAGATGATGATGATGATGATGATAATGATGATGAATATAGCGAGCACGAACTTGGAAGTCTACGAAGCCTGCCTTCTAAGGCTCAGACTCTTTCATAGCTATTGTAATTTTTATGACATCTTTTGCAGTGACATTATGCTCTTACTTGATCTGCTGCACTCGAACTTACCTAAAACAATTCAAGATTAATTAAGTATTTTAAAATAATTTAAACACTTAGGTAAGCTCTATTGTAGAATATAATGCATTATGTATAGCCTTCTCACAAAGGTTAATCGTGCTCATTTTGTCTTAAAGATCAAAACAAGTAAATCTCATTCAAACCTCAAACCTGTGCGAGATGGATAGAGCTCGAAGAAGTTAACTTGGCGCCTTGTAAGATTTAATCATTTATTTTTCTCATTTTAAACACTTGCAATATTTTTTCTTGCGATAATTTTTGTTGTTGTTTTTTAAATCTATTCAAGCGTTATTTACACAAATGTCGTTGATCGTTTCTCAGACCGTCAATAAATCATACTGAAACTTAAGATTTAGTTTTTTAAATATTTCTGTCTGAAAAATCTGAGTCAAAATGAATATGACCTCATATAGATATGTGAACTATGCTCTTAGCATGATGACATGCTAAGAGCATAGTTCACATATCAGTTTTTATATTGTGAAGTCAATGAGCTTAAGTAGTGCTTATAGGTCAGGTCATATCCGAAGAAGTGCCAATCTTCGTTAGACATGACATTGTACGAGACAAGTGGTAATGACTGTGTCGTGTTGTTTGTAGAATACACTTTTAATGTCGGTTTCATCAAACTTATAACGTCAAGTTCTATTCGAAGCGAGGATCTTCCAGAAGAGAAATTAAGAGGTTCAAGTCCGAAAAAGGAAGGAGTGCTAGATTTTTTAGTATAACTTTATTTTCTCGGTAGGTGTAAGAACAATCAACCAGCCTATGTAATTTTTGCAATTTGACCTTTTTCTTCACTGTGGTTGTATATTTGTATAGGAACTTTTGAAAGCATAATAGATAATAGCGCCAATCATAGTTCAAACTCAAACTGTGGTTTGATAGATATCCAAGCATTTTGTAAGAGACATCATTATGTTAATTTTATACGAATCTTTTGTGTCTGGGTAGATGCTGCAATACACATTTCGTGAGGAAACTAGAAAAATGTTTGGCATTTCGCAACTAATAGATTTACTCAGCCTCTCTCTGAATAGGAAATACCAAATGTTGTCTATGTTATTGTGTGTACGCTGGGCAATTCTGTACCTATGTTTTTACTATGAATAAAGTCATGTATGTACATAATTCTTTAATGGACTGGATGGATATATAGGTATAAAAAAATCGAAGAGGATTAAAATATTCATAATTATCATTCCACGAGTTAACGATGATTATAGATGGTAATGTCGTTCATACTTTTCCTGATGAGCTCTGTAGTTTTACTTTCACTTTAGTTCTAAGTTGCTGAGGTTTGAAGTTTATGTTGTCTCTGAGTCATCCACAGAAAGTTTGCTTACTTGAAACCCGTTCATTAAAACACAGTGAAAGTGGATACTTGAGGATCATTTTATAAGGAAAACTTTTCGTTCCAAATACTTTCAAAAAGTCTGCCAACAAATGGAACACTTTGTAGTTTTTTGTTTCGTTGTTATCGAGGACAGTATATTATTGTGAATTATTATCTAACCTTGGACTTGATAGTTCCTAGTAAGTCATGAGTATTAATGACAACAGAGTTATCTGTAGAATATATTGACAAGGGTTTAGAATTTGGGCACATTGCCTTATCCAGTTTAACAAATATTTGCTTTTAGATAAAGGGATATGGTATCTGCTGTAAATCTGTCGATGTATACCTATATCTATATAAGTACGATATCTTCAAGGTACTGGGTTGCCGCGGCCTGGTTCCTTGCCGTCCCCGTTATATGTATTGTGCCCTCGCATCGGCGACTGAATGAGTCGACCTACTAGAGAATCTCTAGATAACGGTGTATGGCTACTGCGCGTCTGACGTCGCGTGGTGTTGATTACAGTGCATACTCTTGATACTGTGCACGCTGCAGCGTTTCGGTGAAGAGGCAACAAACTAAATAAATATAACCTCTGTACTGCATGAAATGTAATGTAGTAATTATGCATCTATAAAGATCTTTGTCAATGGAAATGGATACAATAATTAGTGTATCACTTCTTTGGAGGAACAAACTTGTGTCCTTAATTTCTGGAATGGAAACATTTTTGTACTCACTGGCAGCAGCTAGCAAGAAATAATAATAAAAAAACCACCACATGAAGTTCCCACTCACTGGGCCGAGGTTCTAGTAAACATAAATTCATTCTATGGACACATAACAGATTACATTTAAATCAATATCATCAAAATTCCGACTGAGAATTGATTTCAAGACCTCGTGCACTGAAGGCAATACCTGTGGCCTTCAAAGAGTTGTTAAACACGGAAAGCTTCCATTATGTTTCTCAACTTGTCACATTTTTCTTGTCCTTTCTTCTTATGTACTGTACCTTGTACGTCTCTCTGCGCATAATTGTACTTTGCACTTCTTACACCAAGCAAAACAAATTATGCTACATATATAGCTTACACCTACTAAGCCATATCAGAAAATTAGTATTTTGAACTTTTTATGCGGATGGGTCGAAAATTTCCTTAGGCGCAGGTGGTGGCGGTTTTTCTGAACTCTTTTGTTAGTTTCGATAAAATCTACTAAAAGTATATCAATCAATCAATCAGCCAATTGCAGTCCACTGCTGGACGTAGGCCTCCCCAAGGGCACGCCAAAGCGCATGATCACCCGCTTTCCTCATCCAGCCACCACCAGCGACCTTCCTCAGGTCATCAGTCCTCCTGGCAGGGGTTACGCGTTAAAATGTCGTGAGAGAGATAAACAAACAAGGCCGTCCAGATTCTTCTAATAAACTTTTATTCGAACTAAAAGTTTGTCCTTCTTCGCTAAAAGCAGATGGGCTCGAAACGACCGTTCACTACTCAAACTTGTATGTGGTGTTAGTATGCCTCATTCAATCGCAATCCAGAAGCCGCTGGCTGTGCGCGCGCCGCTAACGCAGCACACGGAAACATTCGAACTCACGCGATGTCGAAAGTAAAACGATGAATTCAAAACGATAAAACTCAAATTTAGAATTGTGTTAGATTTCTAGTGATATTTTTGTGCCAGTTTGAAATTTTTGGATGCTTTGTGTGAACATTTCTAAGGTGAGAAATTGAGACATGTTTGTAAACATTGTCATTAAGATACGTTAATGTTTATTGCCCATTTACGTAATCTTTTTAAAGGTAAACTCGTCTTAGTTAATGTTCATCCTGTTCATTAAACTCATAAATAAAATAATTCTAATATTGATTCCGTATGTACATTTATTTATCTAAATCCTTAATGTACTTGTATGGTATCTATCTATGTGTATCTCTATCAATCAATATACCTACCTGTATGTCATAGCTTGTAAAATATATAGGAAGTGATCAAAGAAAACTTATAAATACTGTGCTAGTTTTAAAACCGAATAGGTTTTGTTTATTTTCTTAGTTTGATACCTAGATGGCCTCAGAAAGAAACATTCACGTATTTAATAGACAGTGATTTAGCGTGAAAAATTGCTGAATTACATCAGTATAGCAATCTAGGTGCTAATGGGAAGAAAAAAACGGAAGCACACGCTGTACACAATGTAAAGGTTTCCTCAATTCCACCAAGGTCATGATAATTGCTAATGTAGCACAAAACATCATCGACTAGTTGTGAACCTGAATTATTAATTCATTAGAAAGAGTTTTCAAGCTAGGCAGAGAAAGCGAACAAAAGAAAGTGATATAAAAAAAATAAAAAAAAATAAAAATAAAATCTGTTTATTTCAGGCATAATATACCTACAAAGTAGCATACAATCCCATATTATAATAAAAATACAATACATTAATGAAATTAATGACTGATTAAATTAAATTTAAATTTGATACATATCATTATTATTATTATTAATTATTCGTCACAAATTATACGTCAAATATACCAGTCGGTAACACATACATACGATCTACCTGCATGTCTATCATATCGATTAAAGTCGTATATATTTGTTGAAGACAGCTACAATTAGCGGATTAGAACAATTCATTAGACGTGTCTGGAAGGAAACCTTTTGTCTATTTAGTACGGAATGAAAATCATCAACCTTATGCTCTGCGAACATGCCAGACGCGCTACACCTCCACTGTAGACCCAGTATAGCACGAAACGCATTATTATATTGCACACGTATAGTGTGGTATGTACTTTGCTTATACCTGGACCAGAGCTGTGAGGTGTAGAACGCCTGACAGTAAGCCTTGAAAAGGGTTATCTTGACTTGAGTAGAAGCAAGTGCAAACCGCCTGGCCAGCATGTTACTTTTCATGACCTTCTTTGTCTTTCCACATCATCATCATTATAAACTATTCTAAGCACATTGAAACTGACTAGATCGATTGAAAAAATGTTAAAGAGTGTAGAACTGCTTATACTCGCAGATAATACACATAGAATTTAAGAATGAATGGGGGCGTGTGACCAAATTTAACCCCAAGTATATTACGTATTTTAATTTGAAATCCAAACCAAGCTATACAGCGATTGAATGAATGGGGGTGTGTGACCAAATTTAACCCCAAGTATATTACGTTTTTTTAATTTGAAATCCAAATCAAGCTATACAGCGATTATTTTTAAATTTTTTCATAAAAGTATTTTATAACTAAATGAGTGCTATAAAGTCACTTACGTACATTGTATCCCATGAAATAAACGGCAAATGTACTTGTGGCTTCGTATAAATACTGCGACTTGTTGTTTAGGCTTCTTTTTTTTCTTCTTCTAAGAAACTAAATTATCCTTATAAAAATACTATTTGTTTGTATTTCTACTGATTGGAAAGGTTTTAGCAAGTGTTGAAAGTTTCTGATTGTTAATCTTAATTTGGGATATTTATGAATTTGAACATTGTGATGTATTTAGATTTAAGTCCAAGATTTAGATCCCATCTAATGAATAATCTGAAGGTGGGATGGCAATTTGAACTAAGGAGACCTTTTCTCCGTTTATGAAAATCATGCAACGATAGGTACCTATCCAAACTTGCATTATTATAAATGTTGAAATTATAATATTTTTTTATTATGAAACAGTGTTTAGTTCATTAACCTATTTTACAGTGCGACTATGGTGTTAATAATATCATGATACTGCAGGATGTGGAGCAGAGATTTACGTTTTGTGATATTTTAGAATCATATTTACTAATTTTTCTATGTTCGTTTTACCCACGGAATATTTACCCATACGTGCTCTCTTTATGGCTTTGTGGCGTATTTCTAAGATTTTTTCTCGCGGAAAATCCTTTTACTGAAAGTGGGTACAATTTCAAACCACTCAAAGAATGATTTAGCAGGACTACAAAGTTCAGTAATTCGGACTTTTGGCTTTTCAACGAAATTCCGTTAAGGTCTTCTATTAAGAGGAAAAAGGAAGTATGGATAAAGGTGAGCTGAATTGAATAAAATTCTGAAATTATGATTAGGTATCATACTTTAAGTAGATACATACTTTAATAATCTATGTTAATATAATATCCAGCAAATTATTAATAGATTTTCGCTGTTACTGTACTACTATTAGATTAACAATACAAATAAAAAAGAAAAAAAAAAGAAAAATACTCTCATGTGACGTTATAGTCGAAGTATCAATACTTGATGAGATATCAATTAGCAAGAATAGCACAATAATAATAATTATTATTATTAGCAAAAAAAAACTAAGCTGAACCAAGTAAGTATATTATATTCTATTTGAGTTCGGAACTATAAAACAAAATAAGAGATGTGGTAAAGTAAAATAATACAAGATGATGCAAGGTTCAGATTCAAATTCAATTCATAAATATTAATTTACATCTCAAATGAGAAGCAACTATAAACCAATACTAATATCAATACCAACCAGGGCTATACCAATTAGAGAAATATAGATATTTTGTTTATAATTTAATGAGGCTTTTATTTATTATTGATTTACAAAAGAAACATCGTCACATAAACTTACGAAAGAAAAATAACAAAGAATATAAATAACTAAAAAAAAAAAATTACATTTTTTTTTATAAAAAACGCGTATTTACAAGAGCTCTAAAGTGCAAAAAGAATTATTCGAAAAAGTCAAAAACGAAAAAAAACACAAACAAAACAGAAATAGTGAAAAAACTTTTTTTTCGATTTTTTGATTTTGGCGCCCGATATTTTGGAAACGAAGAATGATATCGAAAATTTGAGAAAAATTCCTCTGGATAATAGGGGATCGCATAGTAATCAGAATAAAATCTAAAATATACTTAGATGAAATGATGATAATGATATGTACTGTTTTACCTACTATTATTTATCTGTTAATAATTTAATGTAATTCATTAACATATTTTTAATTGGAGAAATAAAATTTTGTTATTTATAATATTTGTAATCTGTACTGAAACACCAATGACAGTGCGTGACGTCATTTGTGGGCAATCACTGACTGCACGGGTACTACGGACGGGCTATGACGGGTACACCACTGTATGACCACAAATGACGTCACTCGCTCTCAGATGACTCTCAGATGGATTAAAAAAAAAACAATATAATAATAATAATCATAATCATAATAAAAATATTATTTATTTCCAAATTGATTCTTACAATTAGTGGTGTTGAGTCTTCCCAGTAAGTAATCAAAAGATACTTGTAGTGGGAATGGCTCGCTACTTCCCTATACTAAATATGTTTACAATTTAAAAATAAACACAATAAGAATAAAATTTTAAAGAAATACAAAATTAAAAATTAATTACCTCGTCCGTATGTGTTGTAATATTAAAACATGATTTTGAGTACCTAAAAGGCTATACATAATTTTTTTTTTTTTTTTGTGGGAATAAGTATCCATAAAAGTTAATTTAAAACACTTTCTGAAAATTTATTTAGTCAGCTACAATTTGAATCTAAAACAAATTTGATCGGGTTAAGGGTTTGCCCTGTAGCCTAACCTTTTTGAAAAAAGTCAAGAAGTCAGAACGACATTCTTGCAGCAAATGGGCCGCTGCCGGTCAAGACTCGAGTGACGATGACGGCGATGCTGGCTACCACTTCTCGAGTTGACTACGGGTACTCAATCTTGTAGTCCAAGTATGAGTGAAAATCGCGAAAGGCTTCTACAGTCTACGACTGCTACGGCGTAACAATAGTAGCGATATTGCTACGTAAGAAGTTCAACAGATAACAACCCTAAATTAGGCTCCATGTCTCCGTTATGGAATAAAGTGCACCCATGAAGTGTATTTAGAGTATAGAACTACCTATAGTTACGGAAGTTTTGTAATTATTCGAATCGGAACCCCGAAAAAGTCATCAGGCTTCCATTAGTGGCTCCCTCGTTACCAGTGCAAGAATAATATCCATAATATCGATGCATAGATGCTTGTGTATAGTTGAAGGGTCAGACTAAACGGGTTTCGAGCACCACAGAAGCACCTTCTATTCTAATGATGAAATTTCTTCTCGTCATCGTAGAGGCATTCAGGAAAACGCATGGTTTTATTTATTGTGTTGCTAAAATATTTAGTGCGCACAAGTACTAATGCAAATTGTATGAAGTAATTTTAATTTGCAATATTGAATTCCCAAACTAGAATGCTTCAATCTTGTTTTTAAATTATACCTAATGTATTTTACAAAATAAAGCAGGTTGTAATTAAAACGACAGATACTGAACTATTTTTAACATCATGTGATATACTGATTACTAAATACTGACGTGATCTGACTGATTTATGCTTACATACGTATAGGGTATGTAGTTATTACTATGCAGTTCACCATGTTTGCTTAGACAGCGACGTATAATGAATGCACTCTTGTATTTCTAGTACTAGGTCCATTCACGCTATTATTTTTTGTTACGAATAGTGCACTTGATGTCGCAGAATCATCAGATACAATTATGCTAACAATCGTGAGCTTGATTCCAATATGATTTGTGGGTGATTTGATTATAGATTAACGTTTGCATAGTCAGTTTGCATAGTCACAAGTTCTGAAACTATAATATTCTCAATCTGGGTATTGATAGTAATATTCAGCAGGTAATACTAGGCTAAATAAAATTCCTACTTAAAATAGTAATGCTTTTGTAATATTGTCTGTCTACAGCTTATCAATCCAAATTGCGATATTTTGACGGATATGAAAAAGACTTCAAAGCGAAAGTCAAAATAAAAATTTAAATTGCCCAAATTAACGCCTATTGAATAAGTAAAGCAATCAGTTTCGCGGTGCCCTCAATTACTGCTAAGAGCTTTGCTAATAATTTATTATCAGGCGCTATAAGGTTACCACTCTGTTTGGATCTTTGTTCCTCACACAAATACAAAAGGATACTAGTAAAAGGTGACGTAATTTCAGGTGTATATCATGAAGTACAATACAATAGCGTTGAGTCAACTAAACACAGTCAAAAGTACAAAGTTAACAAACGATCTACTGTTATTTATAAGCGTTTGACCTCATATTATTAACTTCCGACGACAATGAATATATTTTTTTAGTAGGTTCATCGTCATCATAACATAGCTAGATTTTGATCATATACCTAATCTTTTTCCAGTTTAGCACCTACCATGGGATCATGGGAATGAATTTTTACCTGATATTATATGCATAACAAAATAAAATATCCCATAAAATTTCTTTAAATTGTAGGTTAAAAAAAAACACGTACTTTCTTTCTACTTTCAAACATAATGAAAAGTCACTTACATCCCGACTGCGAGTAGGATCACCAGATTACAGTAATCTTGTGGTAAAAAGCTTGTTCGCAGGCATTACTCTACGAACCGCAATTGTTTTACAGACAATGGGCGTGGAATGAGGGGAAAAAGTTAACTTCTGGAATATTACAGCATCTGTTTCTTTGTTTATTTTTGCACAAATAATTACAAGACCTGATGTTAAGTGACCACCACCATCTAAGTAAAGAATCTTCAAAGTAAATTCTGTTCAAGTTGACGACAGATATAATAAATTTTCTGATACTTTAATTTCACAGCAGTAAATCTATACACGGTGTTACAAAAAAACCCGTAAATTTTGTATGGAGAGCATCTACATTTTGTATGGGAATGCGATTTTTTTAAATCGTTTTTCGACCTATGTTCTTTGGGGAAAGTTGTTCAGTTTTACGAGCAGATTCACACCCTTTCCGCTTTATTTGTAGTTTTGTAACACCTGGTATATATAAAAGAAGAAACTGACTGACGGACTGACTGACATATCAACGCACAGCCCAAACCGCTGGGTCTAGAGATTCCAAATTTGGCACATAGGTTCCTTAAGAGGTCTAAAGGTGCACTAAGAAAGGATTTTTCAAAATTCACCCCCTAAAGGGGTGAAACGGGGGTGCAAAGTTTGTATGGAGAAACAAGTAAAATTACACTATTTTATTTAAAACTTCACAAGAGTACTCCTATCAATAAATGAATAAATACGTGTTTCAGGTTTTTTCAGAATTCAACCCTTAAAAGGGGCAAATGGGGTGACAAAGACTGAAAATCAACATGAGTATCGTTTGTATGGTTTATCGGGTCGCTGATTACGAAAACAATAACGATTTTAAAATCCTTCTTGACGGACGTGAAATATCCCCTATTGGGGCGCGATGGGGTTGAAATGTCTAAATATCAATATGGGTGTCGTTTTTATGATTTTTGGGGACGTTAATTACGAAAATGGCATCGTTTTTTAAATCTAATAGAAGACATGGGCCAAATTGCAATTCAAGTTTCACGGTGTATACTTAAATAAACTACTAAATAAATATACTATAATGATTTTTTTTATTTTTTCACACCCGCTTTTTATTCTTAATGATTTTCTTTTGCCCAATGGTTGACTTTCTTTAATTTATATTTGTTTGTTTCTTTCAAAGTCAGAGTCAGAGTTAAAGTCAGTCACAGTCAAAGTCAATGTCAAAGTCAGAGTCAGAGTCAAAGTCAGTCAAAGTCAATGTCAAAGTAAAAGTCAGAGTCAGTCAAAGTCGGTCAAAGGCAGTCAAAGTCAATCAATAAGTAAGTATTAATAAGTATTATAAAGATAGAGATAAAGATAAAGAAAGATAAAGATAAGAGAAGAGGGCATTGTGCGCGAGCAGGGTGTGTTACACTAACATTATCACAATTTTCGGGTTTTCAGGGTGTGTTAGTTGCCTTAGTATGATCGTCACGGGCAAAAACTATTTCCACGCGAACGAAGTCGCGGGCAACAGCTAGTATCTATATAAAATGTTAAGTGATCGTAAGTTTTAGGTTGCTTTCGATCCGCATAATGTGTAAAGATAACTTTCATTATTGTTACTGTCCCTTTTCTTTTAAAACTAATATTACATTTTCTTTTGATTTCAGATGGTGCGTCTCAGTCACGTGTTGTTCTTCGACCTCTTCATCCTTGCAGCTGTGAACGCAGCACCTAGTCTGAGTGAGCAACCCAGTGATCATCCAGTGACTAAGCTCGAACAAACCGTCAAAGTGGAAACTGCTGATGCTAGACTTGACATACCCATCACCTTGGATGAAGCGACAAATGACGAAAATAATGATGCACAAGGACAGAGACAAAAAAGATTCTACAACTATTATGGTTACGGATTCCCACCGATGAATCCAGTTATATACCCAAGTTTTCCTAATAATGACCCATACTCCAACAATTTTCAAGACGATCCGTTGCAGCAAATCTATAGAAGACTTCAGGGTATAGCAAGTGTGGTCAGAACTCCCAACTTTAACCAACCTCCACCACCACCTCCATTCCCTATCCTATTCCCAGTATTGTTTATACCACAAATAGGTTGTGGTTGTACTTCAAACCAGGGCAATATGCCAAATTCAAACCAAAATGGCACGGTAGACGTAACAAATCGCTTTCCAGATATGGAAGACACAAATCAAAATTGGGGAATCGTTGTCAACCAAAACGAGACCGAAGTGGACGATGGTCTGCCAGAAGACTTTACCAGACCAATTTCTTTTGTACCAATTCGACCTAACAGGACAATGACTAGGCCTCCACCAGCTGTTGAACATGGAAGTGCTCAGGAAGGTCGTGATATGACAACTACAACAACTGTTGTGCCACCTGCTGCTCCTGTGTCGTCACAGAATACCCCGACACCACCAACAGCATGTGATGCTGCTATACTAAGCTGCTGCCACCAGCCTCAAGTGACATATGAATGTTTTGCAGGCCAAGGTTGTCCAGACACGTCACCATGGGGTGGGAACCCATGTCAAACTCAATTCATATTGCAAGTTATAAATCGATTCTCCAGATACTACGGTCAGAGGACCGGGTGAGGTCATCCACGTGGTGTGAATCCTACTTATATAGAGTCCATGTTGTGATGTATGTTGCTAAGAAGAAATAGGTTTAAAGTTCAATAGGATAACGCTGGGCTGATCTCGGAAAATTATTGTACCACTATCAAGTATCATAAAGTAATACAATGATTTATAATAATATTGTGGTTTAAAAAGGGACATGATGAAATTATATTATATGTTGTACGCTTTGCCATTTGCATAGCATTATTGTAGCATTAGTTAGTACCTAAGTAGTTAAGTAAATAAAAAAATGCATAATTTGTTATACCTACCCTACGAGTATTATACCGCTATTTTTGTACAAATTGAAAGAAAAAAAAAATACTTTCCTGTAAATTATTGATATTATTAAAATAAATGTCGTGGAAATAGTGATTTAAAACGATGTACTGCTTATTACATGATAACAATTATAACTAACCACAGAAATGATAAATTTCAGTTATAATGTTAAATTAAAGAAAAATACTAAATTCCACGATAGTGATCAAACAGGATCATCAAACATAATAAGCCAGGTTCGTCACACAACAAACATGGCGTGAACAAACAATCATGGACTTAGCCCAAACCGTTATTACAGTTAATATTAGATAAGCTAGGATAAGCCGCATTTCCTAGCTAGGTCTCAGCTCTCTAGCTTCACCACGCTTTACGCTAGGTGTCCTAGAGCAAGATAACAACTATTGGGAGCCTCCATTCAATGTACACTATTAATTAACTTACAAAAGGCACCATTAATTACACAGCTAGAGTGCTGTAGAGAGGCCTTATATTAGAAATGCACGAAGAAACAAACTAATATTATAAATGTGAAAATATATATTTTGGATGTTTGGATGTTTAGATGTTCGGATGTTTCAATGTTTGTTCCGCCAACTCGCTTAAAGTACTCAACGGATTTGGATGAAATTTGGAATGGAGATAGTTTGTAACCTGGATACATAGGATACTTTTTACGGGAAAAAGTCTTATTCTCACGGGAAAATCTTACGCAACGCGAGCGTAACCGCGGGCGGACCGCTAGTGGTACATAAATAATATTTAAAGTGATTTACGATGAAAAACAAAATGACCTATATCACATATAAATAATGTTACATATTATCAGAGTTTTTTGAGCCACTCCGTAGAGCAAAAAATTGCAGCAGGTTTGGGTTTTCGTAAAGGTTTCGCGCATTTACGTCATCAAATGACGTAAGAACCTTAGTTAACTTATAAAAGGACTTTGTATACTTACAGATTTTATAAACTGGTTATGGACTCACTTATATTCATGACGTATTCTGACGATATTTACAACCACGTGGGGGATAGGCATGCAAACATTTATTTATTCCAATAGCTATGGAATATGACCTTTGTGGTGTGCGTTTTCTTAGAAAAAAAGATGGGTTCTTTTCTTTATCAAATTTTGGAGACGCTGTTGATAAATAGTTTTCCTTAGTGTACGAAATTAACAAAAAAGTTAAACCAAAAACATGATCGCTGTACGAACGTAGTTGCGGAGGTAACATTTCTAGTAAGGACTTTGACTTTACTCTGTTGTACGATACGTGGTCACTACACTTTGTAGCCGAATGTGTAGCTCTGATTTATTCTTATATTGTACCTTTTGTAATAGCAGTTTCAATAAAAACATATTGTATACCATTTGTATATGTATGTACCGAAAATATTCTTTTTATTTAGTTTTTATGGGCATGTTACTACTAACTCTGCCAGCAATCCTAAAGAACGTATACAATTTTTTTCCTTTAAACGCAAATAAAAGTATATACCAGTCAAATTAATGCATAGGTATATAAAGTAGCCGAACTGGACTGAACAGTGTAAATATTCACGTAACATCGAGTTTTACGCCAGATGGTGCGTCTTGCTGTGCAGGAGCAGACGTCCTAGCGTGTTCGTAAAAAAACTATATATTGTGCATTGTTAAGAAGAAATATAAACAGAAAACTTATTTGAAGACAGCCAGTAACTTACCAAAAACAGGTGAGTGTAATTTAAGGGTTAATTGAGTTTGAAGTTTTTGTAGGCTTCGAATTTCGTTTAATAATAGTGAGGTGAGGCCTGATGATGCTTCTTGTCATTAAAAAAGACAGTGAATGAACTTGCAAGGTCTTCCGGTTGGATACCTTTACCAACTTCCTTAAAAAATAAATCGTGGGGTGGCTATTATTGGACATCATACTATATTTCTAATCTAAAATAAAGAAACGTAAATAAAAATGTGTTTTAGTTACTAATTTTGATTTAAATATCGAATTTATAGATGTGTATGACTGATCATATCTATAAATTGTTCTATTACATAATACTGAAAAGAAATATCATAACGATTAATTATTATGTAACAGTTATATCTATTTGGATATGTGTAGTAGGCACAAAGATAATATAAAATAAAAAGAACTTTGGATACTATGAATGGGCACTTTACATTTTTTCGGTTTGGCGAGTACAAAGAGGTGCAATTATCCTTAGCAGGATGTGGGAAAAACCCAGTGCGTCTGCGACTATCGGGTCGTTTAGTGACTTACGATACGAGTTATTTATTAGGTAGCACGAGTAGTAGTTTTATTTTTGTTAGGCGTTGATTATGATGATTATATTGTTTTGCATTTTTTTAAGAGCAGGCACGCATGACCCATGCGTGCCTGCTCTTAAGGCGACTTGAAGATCTCTATTGTAAAAGTATTAACATTAAAAATAAATGCCTTAAATTCAACTTGCATATACCAGCTGCTGTCATAATTTCGAATCTATTTCTATTCTATTTTTCTTTTCTTTTTTTATTATACTTAGTTATGTAGTTAAAAACTTATCTAATATAAAGATTGGTGAACTTTTGGAACTAACTGGAACAGAATACTAGAACACACCAATAAATCAATATAATAAACGTAATAAAAAACTATGTGTCAATTTATAGAAGTTATTAACTCTAAAACTTAACGAATTCAAATTTTCATAAAGTTTACATTGTCCACAATTGAAAAAAAAAATACAAAATACTATTGTACTCATGTTATCCGAATATGCGCACATAACTGGTTTTATATTTAAAACGAAACAAAAACATTGTTTTTATCTGTTCATTCACATCTTTAGTGCGGTCGAAACGATACAAATTTGTTTTTTTTTTCCAGTGATGAAAATGCACATAGTGGTTGTCGTGGCAACAATGTTTCTGACGCAAGGGCTTGGTAGGCCAGAGGTCAAAGCTACCAATAAAAGTTCCACTGCCCTCCCCCCTCCAGTCAGCCTGCCTTACGATGAGCTGTTATACATCCTTCAAGTGAGAAATGGCGAACATCCCAAGCCAAAAAGGCTATCTCCCTGTGCAAGAGCTATTCTAGGATGTTGTAGAGAAAGAGTGATGAACGAACATTGTTCGGAATCTTTGAAATGCGGTGCGTTTTTCTTTGACGTGAACCCTTGTGAAGACAAGTTCGTAATAGATGCTTTGAACGCGGCGCGGACCTTTTACGAACAGTTCAACAGTGTTACGAGATAGTCTTGAAACTTGAAATTGAAAACTGGAGGACTGAAAATTGCTATCGGAGTTCTGAAGAGGTGTAATTTGCAAATTCGTTGCCTTCCTGCCGACTGACTTGTTTACTGACTGACTAACATCTTCTTACTGATGAGATTTTTAATGAGAAGTTTCTATTTAAATTGTTATGTTTGGAAAATTTACCACCTCGTTCAATAATATAGTGTCTTATTTTTTTTAATGCCAATTATAAGTCTGTGTAGTTTGTCTGTATTGTAAGTTGTTGTTGTGCTTTGAATGGAAAACTTCAAAAAACATTTTAAGATTATAAGTACTATGATCTAAATTAAGAAGGTAGGCATTAGTAAACATGCTGATTGCAATGTTCCAAAATTACGTACTTACTTATTATATTATTTGTATCACAAACATTTAATAACATTTCTCATTCACCTGTCTTGCATCATAAATATAAAAATTTTAATGGTTAGTAGCACACAGTGTATTCAGTCGGTGGACGAAGAAATATGAATAACATTTGGAACAAGTGGTTTCTGGTACCAGCATTGAATTGAATTGAGCGGAATGGGGCATGAGCATGAACGTTTTTGGCTCAAAGCCAACTTAAAGCCTATTCCCTCAGCATAAAGACCGAGAAGCAACAGGTCAGGATAATCGTACATTTATAACAAGACTCAAAAGGACCATGGACGTAATAAAGGAAGATACTCTTACCGACGACACTTCGAGGTTTGACTCAAATTATGAGAAATACACACGATGATGTACCGTCGAAATCCATTAAAAAATATATTTTATGGGTATTAAAATAAGTTGTAAGGGATATTATATCAAATATTTGATATGCAGCGTGGTCCACTTAGGCCTAATTACCTTAATTCAGAGTAGGCTCGAGCCCCTCGGTGGGGACGTATATGAGCTGTTGATTTGCATATTCTACACTATGCAAGTGGGTAAAAAGAGATGATTTATCACAGGTACCTACTTATAATTAACCTCTATAAACAGTATAGCCTTGCCTTTAATTGACATTAGTTTCACCTGTGGATATAGGTACTGATGGACGACCACGAAGCCAAATACGCCTATACCTATTACACATATTCACCACCAGGAAATCGTAAAATGAGAGTGAGAATATAATAAAAATACCTGAAATTAACATCTAAAGTTACTAATAATCAGCTGGACTAGCTTAGCTATTTTACGAACCACTACTGTGACTCGTAAAATAGCTAAGGTTTTCGTTATTTTCAGTATAGAACATTTATATTGAACATAGACTTATTTAATGACGTTAAACAAAAAGAGCTCTTTGTTCCTAATCGTAAAGGAATCCTGGGGCCGCAGTTTTATAGCAACAGTCTCGGAGGGGCTATTACCGTAGAGTTTCGGCCACCTTGGGAACTTTCTTGTGACTATGACGTCATAAACTTATATTGTTTGCTACTGAGATTATTGAAAGAAAAATAACAAAAGGAAGCTTGTCATCATCAATATCTACAGCCCATTCTGAACTTATTAGGGTGATCAGGCCTTCATCGAACATTCTGGCCCAGTACATACAGGGTTGGTAGACTTCACTTCAAGGAAGCTTGCGCATATAAAATACCTTTAAATTATTATACAATATACGTATATATAAGGTCAAGCTATTTACTAGCTGTAATTATATACAATTATGTATACAATTTAGTTTAATAAAATATCTATGAGTAACGCAAAAATGATGTTTAAATATTATCTCAGAGATTGCCGAAGTCGATACATATTTCAACGACATTTTCTCAGATTAATCTGGCCTTGGGACGAATTCTTCGCAAAGAAATTAGGCTCCGATTAAACAATTTGTTATGAAAAGCTTCGTGGGTCTATCGACTCAGCGCCATGGCTTAAATTCTCGGCAGAAATGTTTCACAAAACAAGATATTGCATGGTGGCACAAAAATTACGAAATAGGTATATTTTATACAGAACGTAAGTATATTTTCATGTGTAATGTAGTACCTAAATGGTTTTACACACATGTTCTGGTTATATAATATATTCTATTATGGTTAATATTATAGTGTAAAATCCCCTGACCGGTTGGGATTAGTACCTTAAATTTTCTTTATGTTACTAACGACAAGATTGTATAAAGTTTATGTTATTCGACTAAGCAAATGAAAGTGGGCGGTACTCAAATGAGTGTTGTGTGTTATCTTTGATGCCAATGGATTTTGAGGCGCAATTTATACCTATATATATACTTAGTAAATTATATTTATAATCTTAGCACCAGCAATATGCTGAAAAGCATGCCTATACAAGACACAACTACAATTACCGTAGACACAGCAGCGACTGCAAAAATAAGATGCAATAAACGTGTGTGTACGAGTACTATCTAGTTCGTTTCAACAGCAGTACAACAATCGCCGAAACTTTTACTGTTTTTTGCGTAGTAGGTTTTTTATTATAACGAGTTCCTCCAATACGCGTAATCACGTCGCTCATATAAATGATTTTGAACTCTACAATTCGCGAAATATAACTTATCAAATAAAAGCAGTTCTTTGTCACCTTGTTACGAACGACGTGCGTTAGTTATAGCAGTTCCGAACTCTAACTAGGGGTTTCAGAGAACTCAAAGGAAAGTAGTCTAACAAGCGAATTCGAATGGAGAACTCAACAGTATACAACAAAGTCAAGGCGTGACGTCACGAAAAACAATGGACGTATAATTTACTACGTTAGCCTAACTACCAGTACGAATGTAGTGAGTGAGATATTATGATTACTATTTCTGATTGACAGTTACTGTTATGTCTTAGATCATCAACCGCTCGTATACGGCTCGAGTCTATTCAGTAGTAAAATGTCCAATTCGAAAAATATCCAAAGTGGCTAAACATGGTAAATTCTCAAAATGTCCAATTCGCAAAATGTCCAATTCTCAATCAGTCACACAAATTGTCCAAATGATACTTAACTAGTGGGGTACGAGAGTTTCCGTGTTTCGGCAGGTACGTTAGGCCGTTGGTCTAGTTTATTATCGTTGATAGTAATTAAATAATTCGTACTAGCTGACAAAAAAATAAAAAAAAATAAAAAGAACAAATATATATATATACACCGTGAAATTTACATCGTTTTGTATATATATATATATATATATATATATTATAAATTAATGCATTTGAAATTCAAAAACACATTGGTACGAGGTGGGGATCGAACCCGCGTCTCCCAGACGGAAGACAGAGACCCTAGCCACTAGACCAAGACTATTAAGACCACAGACGCTCTTACATGTACATTTCCAGTAAAAAAATATATATATATATGAGGTTACACGGATATACGTGAAAAATTATGTTATAAACCTATTATTAAATCTTTGGTCATGGAAATAACTTTAACCTACATCTCTAATAACTTTTTAATTTCATTTGCTTCGAGATTAAAAATTTTATGGAAGGACAGATAAAAGCTTTAAAGATTTGTGAGCAATTATTAATCTCTGTTGCACGTGAACGTGAGCGGGAGCAACAAGAAATTTCTAATATTGGAAAATAAATCAAAATCAAAAGTTTTGTCGACGTATGCCAAAGCGTTCAAAAAGTTTCGCAAACTCATCGGCCTAAATTGACGCCTTCGACAAAAGCTTCGCTGAAAATAGATGAAAATATGGGGTTGACCAATTTTGCATCGATCTTTTTTATGACTTAAATAAAAGATAACTAAATGTTGTAGTATTTATGGTTTGGCGATTCAGCTAATACTTGAGTTACAGTTAAAAAATAACACGTTTTTTTATAAAAAAAGTTTTACTGAATTGAACTGTCGAAAGAAACGAAAATGGTAATGTTTGTAAAATTATCATTATCAAATTAGGTAGCAGGCCCCACACAATTTGGTTAGCGTACTGTGCATTCTGCTCGAAGCCAGACGTGTTTACATTAAAATTCCTAGGTTTGTAGGGTTAGTTAATTTTCAGGGAAACCAAGTTAGTACAATTCGTTTACAGTGAGCGGTTTCAAAACTGGAATTAGATTACGCAATAACATCTTAATTCGGCTTGAGACCGATTCTACTCATCAATTTAACAAAATATTGACTTACATTATGATAGGACCACGAAAGTTTATAATCGAAATTTTACTCGCCCATCTGTACTAACATAGCTATTAAGAAAACTGTTACTAACATTTGTATGGACTCTGATCTGATAATAAACTTATATTATTATTGGGAAACTTTTTCAGTTCACTTATATTATTATTATTATAATCAATCATACAAAGATTATATACTCACCGAAACATCTAACCGCCCACCATTTATTTCAGGGAATACTCGTGATTCTTTATAATTCTATTAGTTACAGCTGATGTTAGTTAAAAAGTTGTTAATTTAACGTTTATTTAAGTGTGTTTAATTTATCGTAAAATTGTCAATAAATCAATTGTTATGTTTAACAATAAGCGTAGTTTAAAACTAACCCGAAATACAAGGGTGGGCGGTTAGATGTGCCGGTGAGTAGAACTTAGTACTAATAAAGTCATAAATACTCTCGTTTTTTGTGAAAATTATGTACGTAACTCACATTAACTTTAAATTAATTTTCTTTTTCGGTTTTTTCTGGGTGCATTTCAGACCGTGATTGTAAATTTTTAACACTATTCGTAAGCGTTATTAATTATTGGAGTTCAGTCTATATTTTCGGGGCAATCCTGCCTGAACTGAAGTAATCTGACACCGAACAGAAGGGAAGCGATCGGAAAGTGTTTGGATTTTGGAATTTTTCTTTTATTCACAAAACTTCTTTTTCGTTGGATTCTTCCAACATAGTACAGTCAGCTGACGAATTAGCTGACCCCCCCCCCCCCCCGCTCGAAACCGATGAAGTTTTCTTGGGTAATTGTTTTTGCTTTATCATGAAATTTCGTATAATTGTGCAGGTTAATAAACTGTACGAGTATATAAAATGTTATGCAATAAATATAAATAAATAAATATGTGGGGACATTTTCACACAGCCATCTGATCCCAAACTAAGCAGAGCTTGTACTATGGGTACCAGACAGCTGATATACATACATAAATATATAAATACATACTTATATAGATAAACAACAACCAGACACAAGGCAAACACAAGTGCTCATCACACGAATGTTTGCCCTGGGCGGGATTCGAACCCGCAACCCTGTGCGTCGGAGGCAGATACTACTACCTGGGCTACGCAGCCGTCAATATAAATAATCACCTGAGAAAATGTCATCGGTTTCGAGCAGGGGGGAGGGTCAGCTAATTCAGCTGACTGTACATCCACAAAATGTTTCGAATTCAGCCAACTGATACATGTTCAAGAAATTCTGTCCCTTAAAACGCAACATATTTGTCTTGTTGTTTCCCTTGGTCACCACTCTTTGACTGCTTTGCTGTCCACCAACCGTCCCATCTCATCTAGCCAAGTGGGCCGCCCATCCTCATCGCAGTCCTGAGCGAAATTCCGCTTAAAATAATTATCAAATTGTAATTGTAATTTGGTTATTCATTTGCATATTTCTGTAATTTTTTTCTGTGATTTAGGAAGTGACTCTGTGATCCGCTAAAATCACTGCTGAGGCACGCTGAAGGCAAACTGTTGAGAGGCACCACCCTCACTTATGCAAGTCAGCACCTACGCCTCTCTCACTTGATGAAATTCCTAACGTACTCTAGAATTTTAAATTAAAAGAACAACGCACCACAGTGTGAAATACTCTTAATGTGGCCGAATCATTTTAATAAAACGTATGAGAATAAGCATAATTAAGTTTTTGTATCGGTTTAAATATAAGACTGCGTGCGAAAAACAAGTATACCTATAGATGGAGTATGCTAAAATAATTAAAAAAACGCAAATCTATTACAAATATCTGCTGAATCACCTTAAAAGTACCTACTCAAAACTGGATTTATACGTAAAATTTCTGTCAACCAGTGCCTATGTAATAATACAATGCGCATGTAATGAATATTTAAACAAGGTAATCCTGAAATCGACAATACACCGAGCATAAAGCAGTACGAAGCATTTAAAAGTTTAACAAGCTGGTCTACACAGAGTGCTCTCGTCTGAAATGTACGAGCAGAATCCGCGCTTGTATGAGGGATCTGAGTTCGAGTGTACTTTTTCATATGCGGTGCGATGAAAACAACCGGTAACAGCTGTTCCAGGTCTAGCTTCATTGCTGTGAAAATAACGGAAGAAACTGAAACTCATACTACACCGCAATATGTGTGATTATTATGCATTAGTTTATGTAGCTTCGAAATTATTAAACGAAATATTCAAAGATACCCGAAACTAAAGTGCTTTCATCTTCAACAGAAGTTTGTCGATAGTTCCCAGAAAAGGGGTAAAATTTTGGTTTGAGTGTAGTCCGTTTTTTATCGTTACCAATATCATACCTACTTAAAATCAAAATCAAGACCTTAACAATAAAATTGAAAAAAGATTGCGGAAACCTCTCCAAAAATGCTATATCCTATAAAACATTAAAAATTTTGGGAAGGGAAACAAATTGTGCTGTTGTGTGTGAAGGTATGACTATGTTCTGTTGTACTAATATAACTACTTACTAAACTTGTTGTAACCTGCCAGTGATCTGTCTGTCTAGTCTAGTTATACCGCTTGCTAAGGTAGTAACCCGCTCATTGCGGTGTCAAATCGGTTACATTGGGGGCAATTTGTCCACGAGCTCATGGCGATACACATTGTTCCCCGGGGGCGCTAAATCTGTGACAAGGCACTGAACCTCGCTCCACTTTTACTGAAAAATAAACCTTTCAGCCTGTATAAAATACATAAATGGCGTTTTGAGTAAAAGGAATACATTTCTGTAGGTTTTACTTAATGTACAAGCATTTTAAAACGAATCCACACAATAATACGTATTCATTTTTATTTTACGTTACTAAAATATGTAAATTAAATAAAAAACATCATTATATAGTAGACACAAAACGAGATAAGTTATACTTACTCGTATCTAGATTACCCTTATGAAAACATAGCATTGTGCTGCACTAAAGCTTTTAACAACTAAGTTTGTAGTTAACAATTTACCTATTTCTATATTAAATATGAGTAATATCCACTGTTATCATTATGTTTAGAAACCAGACTTTAACTTCTTTATGTTTCCCATTCGCATATTCCCGGTAAAAATATTTTATTTTCAGAGCCATTTCTGAAAAAACTCGGTGGGTCCTTGATTTGGTTCAAAATACTATATCGTGCAAAAAGTTGATGGGAAACGAGAGTGGATCGAGTTGCGCCGGCATTGCGTAATGAAGCCATTTTTCCTTCTGCCACGTTTCTAGAGAACTGGGATATAGTGAGGAATAGATTCGACGTATCGACCATTTTCAGCTAACAATGGGAAAATGGGTACTAACGCGTACATTGGTAAAATTACAAAAAGAAGGTTTGTATTGAAATCATCATCATTATAAAAGCGAATTTCGTCTCAACTTTTACGGATAATCTATTGAAAGCTTTTTTACCTCAGATTCTTTTTCTACCCAAAAGATCGCAAACCTAGCAACCTGAGAGCTAGAGAAAAAAAAAGGTAAGTTTGTTTCGACAAATTTTGATATAATGAACAGAAATGGCAGTATAATAAGTTTTCTAATCGTTAATTAAGCTTGCTACTAAAACGACTAAAAGTACACAAAATATATTTGCTAAGGGCCAACGCACACCGGGCGAGGTTCTTTCAATTCTCAGTCTTGGTGTGCGCTGGCCCTAAGAGTACCAAGCTATGAAAGGAAGTAGCAATTTGAGGGCTTTTCCAGTGTTCATCCAAGCAGAGTGTGTTCCGAGCTCAACCCGCGCTCGCTGGCTCCTGCAGGGAGCGTGAAATTGGAATGGTCTAGTAATTGCTCCGAAAATACTGTAACGCCACTGAAAATTGAGAATTCCATATTAAAGTTTATTTGACGCTGAACTGTGTTTCGAAACTTTTGACTGTACTGGTCGGAATAGAATCAACAAACCCTATAGATCTGTGTTTTTTTATGTATCATCAACATCAGACGCTGCATCGTTTGGGATTGGAACGCAATTATTTTATGTATAATACCGTCATTGTAGTAAATACGTGTTTTAAAGAGTCCGCACATCATCGGCGCGAAATGTTTGTGAATCTCACTCAAATACGTTTAAAATAAACTTTTTCCTCGTACGCCCAAAAATATGATAGATCTATAATGAACGTTGTCGAATTCCCGTATCAGCCTAGTGTTCCATTATTGGAGCGGTTCTTTTTTTATTATTTATTTTATTTTTCTGATTGCGACTTAACTGTTATCGTTATGTGGTGGCAAACTTATATCATAAGCTTTCAAAATGTTTTTGTTATATTTGTTTTTTGTTGTAATTATAATTTTGCTGAGTCAAATATTACTGATTATTAAGAAAAAACATGGATCACAGAAATATCGTCGGTGTTTTGTAGAAAGGGCGAAAACGCCTAATAATTAAAAGGCACCGACGATATGTTAGTATTATCTGTTATTTTTTAAAAGTTTATATTATTTTTGCTTTAGTTTATCAATATTTATACTAACTGATGACACTTTATATAAAAATATAAGTATTGATACAAATATGACGTAGTTTTGTACCGTTCCATTATTCGAATAGTAGGAACATACACCTCTGTAATTATCATGTAAGAGAGGGTATTTCATTCAGGTTTTCTTGTGTTTTTTTTTACAATTATTATGTTTTAGGTTGACCGAAAAATTAATAATATTGCTTTTGAACAAAAAATTATATTATTGTTTTGGCGGCTTATGTTTATATAACACCTAAAGGTGTTAAAGAAAACATTATTGGCATTTTGTTCTTAGTGCTGTTTAGAAGCACTGATATGACTTTGACACAAATTGGATAAAATAAAATATGCTTGGGATGATAATGGGGTAAGGAATAATATGAGAAAATCTAAATTAGTTCGTACAACAAATGTTGCTGTATGACTATCGAGGCATCCAACTGTGTCAATATTGCGTATAGCACGGACGAGAATGGTGAGGTATTGCTGTCAGTCAAATACAGAAAAAAATCCAAGGAGAGAAAGGTATAGTGATTATTATTTATTACATAGGTCTACAGTACAGCAATTTACATAGAGGCTTTAATATATTTTTCAATACACCTTGCTCGAAAATTGAACTTACGAGGGCAGCAAACTGTGCGGTAAATGCGTTTTACCGCACTAGTGCGATTTTATTTAAAAAAAATTTTATTTCTATAATATTATTCAGCCAGGATTATTTTAATAATAAAAATACAATTATTTATATTTTAATGTAGAAATAAGCATAAATACTTAATAGAAACAAAGCGAGGAGTATATTTAAGTGATTAAACATATTCATAACTGTTTATTAATAATCACATAATATACATTCAAATTTTAAGCGCCAAAAAAATTCGAGGTGGCTGACGGTCCAGAGCCTTTGCCTAAAAAATATTATTTAAAAAAAATGGCTCAATAGCGCCGAACCGGCGCCAATACATGTAAAAAGATTTTTGTTCGTGTTTTCATTATTTAATATATTAATAATACCGAATATTTGCTGCAGTTCAAGTGACGATATTATGGATTTGACTCCGCCTGATATTTTGAATGAAACACAAATTGCTCAAGAAAGTCTTTTGCCACCAAAATCACGGGACAGTTATTTGGCGATTTATGACAATTTTATATCGTGGAAGACAAAGAAAAGTACAAATTCTTTCTCAGAGAAAGTGCTAATGGCTTATTTCTTTGAATTAAGCAGTAAATATAAACCTTCTTCAATGTGGGCAATACACTCCATGCAAGTACGATGAAGTCTAAAAATGACATAGATATAAAAAACTACATGAAACTAACAATGAACCACGTTAAATTAATAATTTAAGCCAAACAATAAATGCCAAAGAAGCATATTTCATTGAATCTTTATAATTGCTCTAATATTACAATTAATTTTCTGAATTAGTTACTTAGGTACCTATGTATTTTAGTTTTTGATTACATTATTTTGTTTGCTTTTATATAAAAATTGTTTTATTTGCTACTTAGTATCTGTTTTCTCACAAGTGTATTGAAAAACGTCGTACAACACACTGATCGTAGGTTATATAACAAACTCGTGACCTTATAAACCCTCGCCTTCGGCTCGGGCTTACAAAAGTCACCTCGTTTGTAATATTCAACCTACGATCCTTGTATCGTAATGTACTATTTCAATACACCTTGTTCGAAAATTGTTTTTTTATTTCTACAAGTTCTAACAGAAATATTTCCAGCCAGGAACATTCGAATATCACAAAAATAAATTGAATCGATTCTTACAAAGAAAAAAGCATTTATATTTTTTTATTTCAACAAATTATGTATGAAAAATATTATCAGCTAGTATCATTTTAATACTTGTCAATGCTGTTGATGATGATCATTTTAATAATAAAAATAAAATTATCTCGGTTTCAACGAAGAATCGATTAACGATAATCGAATGTCGTAAAGGCTGAATGTTCGCGAGTGCCTTTTCTCAATAATTATGTTTCTAGAAAGGAAACCAATTTTGATTACGAGATTGGCGCAAATTTTGTAGAACTTGCATTGTTTTTTGTGATGCGTTACCCGTATTCTCACAAGTTTATTGAATAACGTCGTACAACACACGGATCTTAGGTTTTAAAACAAACTTGTGACAGATCTTTGCCTACGGCTCGTGCTTACAAAAGTCACATCGTTTGTAATTTGCCACCTACGATCCTTGTATCGTAATGTTTTATTATCGGACTTCTCATTATTTTGCCCAAGTTTTGTTGTTTTGTTGCTTTGCTTGGAAGAAAATCCTACTTATTTTACTAGAAGATGAATGAAACACAACTAAGCTTACTTTTACTGCTATCTACTTTCTCTCTCTAATCCTACCCGCCTAACCTAAAATATTCACATATAACGTGATATTGCCCAGGTTTTAGAAACCCTTCTAAAGGGTAGCGTTATAGGTACTATGTATCAAAAGCACGGAGAACCTTTTTCAATAGATAAGAGTACCTGACGGCGACAGAAGCCGGTAACCTTCGGCTCTATAGATAGGGATAACGGGACACTTCCCGCCTAAATATTAGCCGTGAAATGTTACGAACACCTGAAGTTAAACTAATTCGACTCGAATCTTTTTACCTTAACAGTTCGATCGTCGTCTGTGTGTTTATTGAGACTGCTGGCTTCATCAGCTTGTAGAGCTCTGCTTATCAAAGCAATAATTACGTTAGTGTAAGTTAAAACTACCCTATTTGTTTTCAAATTATATAAGAGGTAATGCCACGACATAGATGCGTCGTTGGCTGTTCGCATCTCGAGGGAAATGATAATGTCAGACCCACATCTTACTCCAATATCACTCTTGGTTTAGCCAGTGCCATGCTTAATTAAATCTACGAGCAAGGATTGGTGGGCCTTACGGCACTAAGTGCGTGAGCAAAGTCTACATTTTATTAACTTTCAAGAAGGAAAAGTATATCTTTACAAGTATACAAACTCAAGAATTTTACGACAAACGGACTGCTGTAAATTATACTTTTTTTACCTAACTGTACGTACCCATTCGAGTATTTTTGGTATATTTTTTTACACTTACCGAAACTATAATTATTGTTTCTAATAAGATTGATACCATGAATTCCCATAATTTTATCTCAACATTTTTATCTGAATATATATTCTCGACATTCCAAATACTATAACTCCTCATATTTCCCACGAGCGAGCATTAAGTATGTATGAAGTCCCGATTTGGAGAATACATGAGGACCTGGTATTATGTACAAAATTGATTACTAATCGCGATAAACGAGCATGTCTTTACGACTAGGCTGGGGCTGGAGGGAAACAGATAAGGTTTAGTACGAATAGAGCTCTATAAGGGTAGGTATAACATATGCCATTTTACTTTTTCTGCTTCTTTTTTCTTTCTGCACTATTTTTCGCAAACTCGATATGATAACTTGTTTGGTATTTTCGGTACTCCTTCGAAAATTCAGGGCACATGCAGTCTCTAAACAAATTAGTCTTAATTTCTAGTCGCAAAAAGTATTTTAGTTGCAAAATGTACTGCAGTAACTTAAGTAGGAATACTCAATTTCAAACAAACATTTACGAATTTTAGAAGGGTCTCATAAATATAATAATATTGTACGATCCCTTTTATTCCCCAGACGCCTCTTTGGAGAACCATGTCAGGGTTATATTTTCATAGAGTTACCACGCTCCCGGTCTTTTAGTGTAGAGTATGAAGTAAAATTATATGTTCCGAGTGCCTTTTAAATACTATAGTCTTAGGTACTTAAATAAGCCGTAATATTTACTTGTTCGTAATTTTACTGCCGTTTTACGACCCAAAAGGTAGATCTTTATTGTAAGCTACAATAAAACGAAAGAAAATGAAACAATTCCATAACCAATAATTCTGATATTAAGGAAACAAGTAACAATTTTTTTTATTATAGAGGGTTTCTAGGTGCTACTCGAAATGGTTTTAATTTTTGCAAGTGCAGTATTTCTATACCTACCTTATTCATTTTTTTTTTAATTGTCGATGCTTAACAAAATAACTCGGTGTCGTTATCGATCCGATCCGACCAATTAGTTTTCAAAGACAGTAAAATTGTATCTACTATTTATTTACCAATATATTACCGCCAGATTTCCAACATGCAAGCCTCAAAAAACAAATCTCTATCATGGGATTGTATTAATTAACAATACCGAGAACTCAGAGTTACATGTCCAATTTAAGTGTCCGTCCAAGGTCAAAGGGAAGTTGCTAATCGCGTCTTTTTTTGGCCAAATTTTCATATCAGCTAAGAGACTAAAGCTTTTGGTTAAGATTCTTATTTTTCTTATCGTTTAGGGTGGGTTGTAAGACCAACGATTGACCTCGCATACCTGGTGCCAGAGTTAGCGGCCTAATGCCGTAGAATCAAGTATTTATCACAGACCAGGAACCTACTCGTATAACTTCACATAGCCGTATAATCTTCACAGGTGTGTAAAGCTGTCACACTTGATGATGAGTCATTATCCGCTTGTTGGTCCAGAAATAGGTGCCTAACGGCTGGACCCAGAAATACAGGCAGAGCAACGAGTTATGAGCGCTGACCGTACATACCCAGGGGCGTGCACTTCATAGAGGCAGAAAAGCACTGCCTACCCTGTCATTTTCAGATAAATACCTTCACAATTATATACATTAATTAACTACACTACACTATCATACTAACTACCATAATACCCATATTAATTTTACACATCCTTATCTTTAACAAATTCCACTCGTCTTTTGTTCACGTTCGCCAAAAGCACTGCCTATTCCAACTGACGTTTACTTACATGTAGTGAGAGAAAATATATGACTGTGTGCTATAAAGGCCCTATGTGCGAACACAAAACTTGTCAATGCGTTAGTGTGCGTGATTTCGCTCCATACAAATCCGAAAAGCCCAGCTTTTTCAACTTGGACTTATACAAGGCGAATCGTCGTCGAAGGAACATCGGTGGCGTAAATAGATCTTAGTACAAGTCATTCCCTTATAACGCACCGATGTAAAGCGTTCCCGAGTTCCAAAAATTGCGCGCCGCGCGAGGCGCATGTCAGCCAGTGCGCAGGCGCGAAGTTGGCGACAGAAATACGACGACCAATCATAACTCTCAGCGCCGCGACGCTTCGCGAGCTCGCGAGCGGTGGGGGCGTCGGTCGCTTTAAAAGTTTAAAGCTTTAATAGTCTCAAGACGCATTATGAATAAAGCGCGCAATGCTGAATTGGGTAAAAACAATATTTTAATCACTTTTTTCATTGCGGAATTTGGAATCGCCATATTGTTTACCTTTCTTGTTGTGACGCGCAGTGATTTTTTAAGTTTTTGTGTTTTTCTTAGGTTTTTTGAGCAATTAGTGCTTTTTTTGTTAGTAAATTACTTTAATAACAATGAGTAATAGCTGTGAACTTTGTGCCGACGGGCCGTGTTTGTTAAAACTGAAAAAAGGTGGATTTGCAACGTGTAATTTTGAAGCTAAGGCGAATATCGTTCATAGAGGAAGGTGTGTACCCGAGTTGCATTTAACTCAAAGGAAGGGTAATGCAACTCGTCATTTTCAAATTAAATCTTACGAGACTTTCAACTGGCTAACAGGTTGTGTACACACCAATAGTTTGTTTTGTTTTCCGTGTACTTTATTCTGCACTTCTTTGAACGTTTGGAACGACGCCGGCTATGTCGATTTGAATAACTTTACTAACGCGGCCAAAAAGCACGAAAAGTCGGAAAACCACTTGGAGGCTTGTATTAAATTTCATACTTTTGGTAAAAATAGAATTGAAATCCGTTTAGACAGCCAGTTGAAACAAGACATTGAAAGACATAACGCGAAAGTAGATCGCAACCGAAATATTTTCCAAAGATTGATTGATATTGTTTGTTTCTTAGGTGAAAACAACTTGCAATCCATCTTCTCTCAAGTTTTGCATTTGGCGAAGTTGACTGCTACTATTCCAGCTAGCAGTGCATCCGCAGAAAGGTCGTTTTCATCATTAAAGCGTATTCACACGTATTTACGTAACACTCAGGGGCAACAAAGACTCGCAGCTCTTTCTATGATTTCTATTGAAAAACAGCTCCTAATTGATGTAAAACGATCACCTGCGTTTTACGATGACGTTTTGCAAAAATATTTGCTCAAAGATAGGCGCGTAGATTTAATTTATAAATAGAAACAAAGTTGTAGTATCATACCGTTAATTTATTTTGTCAATTGTGCGTTATAACAAGAAAGTTAATAACAAAAAAAACCAAGGCCTTTTTCAAGGCCATTTCGGGTATCTTCTAGTGTGACTTGTTCAAAATATTCAATCACCTGGTTAGATACTTGAGGTGGCCAAACTTACATTACATCACTTTGCATGGAAACACCACACCACCGGTCACCGGTCAACTCAATACAGTAATAACCTAATTCATGAAATTTTTTGGTAAGTGCTTTTTTATCCTTATTATACCTGCCTGCCTACTAGTGCCTACCCTAGCCCTAAACCCTGTGCACGCCCCTGTACATACCTACATCAATATTTTTCTGATGTACTCCATAAAAGCTGACGCAGGCGCGAGGCGAGAGTATCCTCCACCACTTTCATCAAGCACCTTTACCCTGAACCAAAACCTTATTAAATGGGGAGACTATTTATACAGATTTAGATGTATGGGGTATCGTTAGAATCTTTACATCGGCCCGAGTGACACTGGCTATAAACTTGGCAAGTCGTGTCTTTTAATATTTAGATGACATTGTCTAATTGTCCTTTTATTTTTACTCACATTTCTGGGAATCGGTCTTGCCAGGCAGCTTCTTATCGCGCACCATGGCGGCGGCGGGTGCGGCGCGGCGCGGGGCGTGGCACCCCCCGCGGTACTATCGCCCGCGACCGCTGCTCACCACCGCCGAGTTGTCTGAGTTATACCAGACACCTGGAAAAGAGATGTAACTTGTTATCACCGAGGTGCTTGAGCCTACCCTGAATAAGGGTTAGGCCTCTATGACCACGCTGTTGAACCAGTGTAAGTTGGTGAACTTCACATACTATCTTTGGGTTTATCGGAGTTGTGTACAAGTTTTGACATTTTATTTTACCGTAAGAGCGAAAAAAATGAAATAAATTTATTCAAAATTCGAAACCCATTGGTACGTGGTTGGCATCTTCTGGACAGGAACCATTGTCTTCCATATGAGAAGTAGCTGTAGTCTTAGCCGTAACACGGCGGACCGACGCCCTATCCGACAGAAAAAACTAAACTACGTATCAACTCTCCTTATATTCCCAAGTTTAAAGAAAAACTCCTCTGAATACCCTGCAAAAAAGATGCCAGAAGTCAATGAAGTATCCACTGAAAATATTTTTTGGGATCTCATACTAGCTCCCATTTAGAAATTCCTCAAACTATTTGATCAAGTTCCTATCAACTTCGACGTCTGATCAAGACGTTCGAATAGTTTAAAGACTTTAAAGGCCGTCAAGTATGAGCCAACTACGATCGGGTTTCGGAACGCTCCACCTACCTACCTACCTATTATAAAGCAAATCACTTTCCTTGTATCTTCACGTTTTGGTTCATTAGCGTTTAGGACTTGGTTTAGGAAAAAAAACCGGTCAAGTGCGAGTCCGACTCGCGTACTAAAGGTTACGTACCTCACGCAGTTTGTTTGTAAAAATGTATTTTTTGCTGATTCCTAATTATATTTGACACGTGGCGCCATCTCTAGCAATATTTTGTACTACAAGGTTGAATTTGTAACAAATAATGATATATTCTTATTGTAAATAAGCAAAAATTCCCGACTAGGTCAACGGGAGGTACCCTATAGGTTGTGTGAGTTTTGAAATTGGTATGAAAACGTGACTTTAAATGGCGTTGACTTGGAAGCTTGAAAATAGAGCTATACTGGTCTATAATAATATAGTAATTGGTAATATTAATTTCATCGATATGTTAATGCATACTTGAGAAAAAAGGGTCTCGACTGACAGACAGACAAACAGACGGACAATAAAAGCCATCAAAAACATAACTTGTAAAAAAACCAAGTCTCGCACGCAACTTAGTCTACCGTAAAAAGTTGTGAGATCCATGTAATACCAAGTCGGTTAATTTATTCAGTCCCTACTTAAGAGTCCTTCTGTCTTAAGTTATTACGTAATTAGCTCACCTAACAACATCTTATAGTGACCAGATCAATATTAAAAATCTCTTATGTTTTAAATAAATACATAGATTGACCTGGCAATTGCATGAAAACACAATGTATCTCACAAGTAATACATTATTATATTAAATTTGATTATTTAGTGCGATTGCCAAGTCAATCTATGTATTTATTTAAAACATAAGAGATTTTTAATATTGATCTGGTCACTATAAGATGTTGTTAGGTGAGCTAATTACGTAATAACTTAAGACAGAAGGACTCTTAAGTAGGGACTGAATAAATTAACCGACTTGGTATTACATGGATCTCACAACTTTTTACGGTAGACTAAGTTGCGTGCGAGACTTGGTTTTTTTACAAGTTATGTTTTTGATGGCATCTCATTTCTTTTTGTAGATCGCATGAAAACACAATGTAAAAATGCACACCTACGCTCCACCGACCCTACACCTAACCTACACCTAACCTACACCTACCCTATACCTACCCTATACCTACCCTACACCTATCCAACACCTATCCAACACCTACCCTACACCTACCCTACACCTACCCTGCACCTCTTATTCAATTATATTCCATTATACAGGTACACTGATTCATTTACTGCAAATGTAGCTTTGTAATCCTATATAATGCCCCAAGATTTATATGGGATTACAAAGTTATCTAGCAAATGATGTATCTAGAAAACTGGGCCGAAATTGCAAAATGTTTTAGTTTTTCCTTGGTTTATACACTAAACACTAATTCCATTCTAAATTTGAAGCTTCTATGTCTGCTAGAAGTGCCTTAGAGTTTTGATGATCGGTCAGTCAGTCAGTGAGTGACAAAATTAAGAAACTTTGACTAGTTATAATTCATAAACTACTGGTTCAAATTGATTGAAATTTGAAATATACCGTATTTATACAATTCTTGCTTGGTTACTGAAAACTCAGGCTTCTAGTTTTATCCACAACGAAGTTATAGGGGGGTCGAAAATGGCCTGAACTGCTTCGAGAAAAGTATGGTACGGCCGTGCCGCTTTTTTGCTCGACTTGGCGGGGGCACTGCCGTGCCCCCAGATGAACCTATAAGGGTTCTATTTCATAACTTTCAGCTTCAGAACATAAATAAATATTAAGGCATATTAATATTTATTTATGTCTCGGTACAAAAGTAACCACGTGCAACGGTCTTCATCTCATGTCTGTCGTTGTGTACAGGGCAGAAAATTATTTGGATGACAAAAGGGGTCCGTGCAAAAGCGCCACTGAAGGTATAAAGTTGCTTGGATTGGATCTCTGAAGTATTTATTTGTTTGTTCAACCGTTTATTTTGTACACAAGAACAATAAAAAACGGTGTATGTACAGTATAAACGTTTTTTCTTTCTTTCTTTCTTTACACTGAGGCAAATGTCACAATATTAAAGTACTTATCAATTATTATTTTTTATAAATAATTACATATATGGGGACTCATCTACACACACCGCCATTTGATCCCAAACTAAGCAGAGCTGGTACTATGGGTACCACACAGCTGATATACATTACATAAATAGATAAATACATACTTATATAGATAAACAACAACCAGACACAAGGCAAACACAAGTGCTCATCACACAAATGTTTGCCCTGGGCGGGATTCGAACCCGCGACCCTGTGCGTCGGAGGCAGATACACTACCACCTAGGCTACGGAGCCGTCATAATATAGTGTAATAGTATTCTTTGACTTAAACTATTAAGAATCACAATGACGAATATCATTTTGAAACTCATTTGAAACTTTAGGAGTTTGATCTTGTAAGATATTCGTGTAAGATACTCGTATTAGAAACATAAAGGCAACATAAACAAGAATTCGAACTGGTAGAAAAGGGAGCAGATGAACCGTTCAGCTATCGCTCAGCATGAAGACTCATTTCGCGAGTCGAAGCAATTTCCTGCTCGTTTCGATTTCATATGGCTGAAGTTGAGACATCTATCTTCTGTTCATGACAGTATCAGTATAAAAAACCTCATTACAAACTTGTTTAATTAAAGATGAAGATGTCTTTATTTTGACTAGTAGCGATTGTACATTGTCAACATTGGTTTCATCGGTACGAAAATCTGTTCAATATTTGATTTGTTTTTCAACCTTTATATAATATATACATACAAAAGGAAGTTTTTCATGATTTGCTTAAATAATTTCCCAGTCAAAGTTGAGAAAAAATAAGGCTTTAGGAGGTGGAAAAGTTTAGAAGTTTTAATTTCCAATCAGAACAGGTTTGGACCAATCTTCTGCTTGATTACTTCAACAAAAAAGTTTGTTTCTTCACTCGTTAAAGAACTCGAAGACAATGAAATTAATTTTAGACTTATGACATTGAAGTATAATGTTCTTTGTTTTCTGAGAAAATTATTTGGTTACCAGTACTATTTATAAGTGCTATCCAACATAGATTGGTATTTTATTCAAATTAAACCTGAACATTGACTTGTTAAGCAAAGAGCGACGGAGCTCAATCCTCGCCTAAACGTATAAAATTACCTGTGACTGCCAAGTACGCACATCTAGGCGAATCTGTCTGAAGTCTTCAAAATCGCTTTATGCGCAAGGCCACGGGCTATCCATGGTACGTGCGCAATAGGAATCTCCACATTGACCTTGAAGTCCCCTCCATCAAGGAGCATATGCGTCAGGCGTTATTTCGATTCAGCTGTTTTCCACCCGAACCTTCTGGTGAGAAAGGCGTCTAATTATTTTCCGCAGCCCACTACGCGATTTAAGCGTCGTCCTAGATAGGTACGCTCTCTCAGATCCGGACGATGATATCACGGTCGCGATTAAAGCTGCCATTGCATGTAGACCAAACACTAAACTACAGAATGCCCTTCAGGTAGAAACCGCACCCGTCGGCGGGTCATCATCATCATCAGATACGCGTACGGTACGCGGATCTAATCGTAGAATTAATTCAGTAAGGCCCGGTAGGGGTCATTCTTCTCCGACGCGTTTTTCGCCCTGGCAACGTTCTGGGCCGAGGTCCGACCCCGTCTGAGGGCGCCCCCAGATACGTTGTCATAAATTTGTAAGGGGTACGAGCCTTTCGCTCCCCCGCAAGTCCGCGCCCGCTATATTACTCTGGTAGAAATAGCGATTAGTCCGCTCAAAAAAAATCTGTCTGGAGTCTGTCGCCGACCGTACGAGTAACTTGTGTACCTCACGTATTCATCTAAAATTCTAAATATATTTTTTAATGAAAAATTAAAATGACGTGTTCATCAAATTGAGATGCGCCAGTCTGTCAAAAAAACATATTATACATGTGGTTTGACTAGCCAAACTTAGAAGTGACGCAACTTCGATCTTTGACTAAAAAAGATACACGATAAACTACCATGGAGCCGTTTGCAAACAATAAGGTTTCCTGGAAGAAATTACTACCTTAGCTAGCAATAAGGCCGCCTGTCTGTGCATTCTACTTCTTGTGTGTATTTTTATTGTGCGCATTTCTTGTGTGTAATAGTGTATTCTACTCTAACAATGATGATTGTGAATTTCCAAATACAAAATTTATTTTCACTTGCACCTCCCTCTTTCGTAAAATTAGAAATTCAATGGAGAACATAATTATTTATTAGCTAGATCGTTTAGAGGCGGCGCGGGCGGCGGCGGTGGTGAACTGGAGCGAAATAATTCATTAGTCGTCCGGAAAAATGATCAAAGCGCTTCGGATTGGACAGCTCGCCCGAGACACGACATTATTCTACGTATTATATTATATAATAATGTTGAAGGGTAACCTTGTCGATAATGATAATCACTTCAAATCTAATTGTGTTATAACGCGATAAATAAATCAAAGGACAAAAATATGGGGTTTGGTCCAAATGTCCAACACTAGCGAAACCTTTATAAATAAATATTCCACTAAAAGAGAAAAATGGTTAAAAGAATATGTCAAATCATCACATTTGTTTGTCATTTTTTATAAAATTATGAGTATGTATGAAAAAGATAAGTAACTAACCGGAAACTATACCAACACGGACATAACTTTTTTACACATACCTACATATAACTTTTTTTTTTTTTTTTTTTTTTTTTGTGTTTCACTGAGTAAAATGTGCTGGAAGTTTGATACTTCATGTGTGATTGGGACATAGTTCAGTATTCGTATGACATTTCGACTCATTACGTATACCACAGCGTATACATATTTTGTACCAGTTTGGTGTCATACAACCTTTCTCCCAACAAAACCGGCCGCGATGCGAGTAGGCTCCAATCGAAATATAAAAGGATGTATTATGGCTTTTTAAATGTAAGTACAAAGTTCAACTCCAGCTTTTGTTGTTTATATTAAATAATTTAAAAAAATATTTTTTAAACTTATAAGAAAAATAAGCTAGTGTTTACTTACGTTTTCAACAAAAAAAATTGTTAATAGTATTGGTAAATAAAGATTTGACTCTTTTTTGTCAAAAATCATAAAAAATCTTTCTTGAAATCTGTTTCAATGACAATTAATCCCTTATGAGCGTACCTATGTCAAGGCCACACTCACTTACACCAAAATCGGTAAAGAAACTGGCACAAAACTTTAAAAGGCGTTGCATTATTGCGCAAAACTGATCTTGTTTCAAATTACATGCGTGTATAAAAAGCTCAGTGTATTTTAGCATATTATCAGTTCTTAATTAGCACTCCTAGAGTCAACAGTTGAGAACAATCATGTACACTAAGGTAAGAAGAAAAATTTATACTCGTAAAAATATTTCGACAATTTTGAGATTTTGTTCTTTTGTTCTTAAAGTAGAATATATCTTATATTCAGATATAATCAAGGATTTATAATCTTTGCTAATATTTATACTTGAGCCACGCCAACACCGAGTAAGAAAACATTTTTTCATTACTCATACCCTGAAAGTAGTTCGGAAGTTGCCTGAGGAGCGTATTGAAGGTAATACTTTTCAGCCTGGAGGGAGAATCACTTTCAACTGACAGCTATCATTCATTCATTCATTTTCATTCATTCTGGCAAATAATAAAAAAAAATCTGGTTCTAATTTCACATTTCTATTGAACTATGTTCCATCTTTCTATACAGCCACTCAATTACAGCGCAATGTTAAATTGAAATAACATAAAGTTAAGTTAATACTAAAAAGAATAAAAATAAGAAAAAAAGAAGAATATATATTTTTAAAATGACTTTATTATAATTAACTTTCAACTATTTAAAATAAAATAGATTTGAGCAAAATATTTAACATTTTTCAATGATGGAAATTAAAAATAATGGCTCAGAAGCTGGCCTGCACGGCCACAGCAAAAAATAAAAAATAGGCGGGAAAGCAACAGTCCGATTATCATTTGTTTCTCGAGTTGTAGGGTTTTGTTTACAATGAGTTCATCTGATTCCGATATGGAAGTCACTCATTTTTTCTTTAGCTAATTCGTGTTTTTATTTTTACTTTCCTTGTATTCGTAATGAAAAGCACAGTGTTTACCTCTGGTTAAAGACTTATTTGGTGCCTCGAACTATTATTATTATTCACTACGCTCAGGCCCCAAACCCCGTCTCGGCGCTAAATAAGTTACTTTCACCCCTCGTATAACAATGTACTAATTCATTGTCATTACATTAACAAAGACAATGAAAATATGACAGCGTCAGATATGCTGTTTTTTTTTTCATTTTAGCACGAACTAAAAGCTTCTTTTCTTCATGCAGGTTGTTTGCTTCTTTGCCCTGGTCGCCACCGTGGCCGCCCAGCATGGCCACGACCACGGCCACGACCACCACGCCTACTCCTCGCAGAGCATCCACCGCCACGACGGGCACGCCCAACCCGTCGAATACAAGGACAAACACGGACACAAAATTGTAGACTACTATGTAAGTATGCAGCCTGTACTGCAGTTGTACAAGTAATACCTAATTTAAAGTGAATTTAAGAAAGTGACCTTAAGTCTTAAAGTGGAGTAAGTATTTTCTTCATCTCCACTTTCGCGTTCTTATCATCAATGGCAACCCAGTGGTCGATTTATATCTCTATCCTCTATAGCTCAGTCACAATTCGGTTCTCCCACATTATATAACTTACTTATCTACAATAATATCGTAAAATTGACATGTGATTGAGACCTAATTAC